>LR543310.1:140902-174481 GCA_900536305.3 Caenorhabditis sp. 40 LS-2015
CCCCCCCCCCCCCCCCCCCCCCTGAATTTTAGGCCTGTCCAAGGCCCTACCAAAAGCTGAACCCCCCATCAACAAAAGTTGCAGCCCGGCAGTACTCTATCTTCAGGAAGACCTCGGGTTGGCCCTCTCACCTCTCTGAGTGGGCGGCAGCTCACAAACCGTTGCCATTTTCGTGTCACACTGCCGACTATACCATAGACCTGGTTCTGTGGGATATGCTGTCAACTGAACGCAACTCTCTCGACCGTCAGGAAAGCCTGAATCAGAAACTAACATGCTTGTTGTTCTTCAGATGCACTTACCGGTGTCGAATCTGTCGAAGATGCCAAGCCTTGTCCCATCATCCCAAAAGCAATTGTTTTTGTCCGTAGTATCACATCTCAATCCCAGCCAAATGTTATAGATGCCAGTGTCGGAGAGAAAATTGACCAAATCGTTGTGCTCCTAAATGCTCAGTGAGCCATGTGGGGAGGGTCCGCATATCAAACTCACTTGCAAAGTCTTCGGTTGTGTCACAACCGCTCCATTTGTCAGTCTGCATAACGATTCAGCGTCGTTGTAGTCCTGCAACCTTCTCACCAATCCCAAGCACTTTCCATTGACCAGCTTGAATCCGTTATAGCAGATTTGAGCGACCGGCTCTGAAGAAAAAATCGGTAAAACTCCAGCTATGCAATTCTCACCTTTATAAGTTGGCGGCATTTCACAAACCGACATCATTTTCGTGTCACACTGTCGACTGTACCATAGACCTGGTTCCGTGGGGTACGCTGTCAGCTGAACACAACTGTCCCTGCCATCAGGAAAGCCTGAATCAGAAGCCAACATGCTTTGTTGTTCTTCAGATGCACTTACCGGTGTCAAATCTGTTGAAGCTTCCCAACATGGTTTTATCCTCTCATTGACAATTCGACTTGTTCGTTGTATTGCACTTCAATCCGAGCCATACATTGTAGACACTATTATCGGAGAGATAGTGGACCAGGTCGTTGTGCTGCTAAATGTTCAATGGTTCACATGTATGGGGGCGACAGAGCCGAACGCAACAGCTTACTAGGAAACTTTGTGTGGGATGTTACACTTCAGTATGTAATGGGTACCATTAGAAAGTGTTTCTGAAGTTTGTGAACTTCAGAATATATCTCGGGGTCTGGAGGTTGACAAAGGTTTTTGAACACATCATAATACGTTTCAAAACCTGATCTTTCTAACGATACCCATCACATATCAAGTGTCGCATTCCCTAGTGAGGCGCTACTGTCATCTCCCAAACCAATAAGACCAACTCACTTGCAAAGTCTTTGGTTGCGTTAAAACTGATCCACGGATATTTCGGCAGTACTCTTCAGCGTCGTCGTAGTCCAGCAACCTTCTCAACAATCCCAAGCACTTTCCATTGACCAGTGTGAATCCATTTAATTCGCAGACATACTCACTGGCGCACGAGCCAAACAGTAAGCATAGAGCGAGGCAGAGAAGTAGGTACTTCATGTCAGTAGGGACTGAATGTAGACCCTCCCCTGCTGGTGCCTTTTATAGGAGCTCCTACTGTAGATGGCTGGGTCCATGTGTCAATTTCCCGCCTGTCAATCATCGAAGTTCCGAGTCACACGGACCTCTTAAAGATAAGAGTGAGGAAATTTTTTTTTCGAGGGCTCCAGGTGGTGACGTTGGCTCAACTGATAACGAGAGGAAGAACTTTTTTTGGATTGGAATGTGGTTCCTATCGACGCTAAGGAATAAAAAGTCGGGTGATTTTAGTGGAAAGTTTCTAGTTTGTAAGGCAATAGGGAGTACCAGTATTGAGCGGAAATCAAATTTTACATCACGGAAGACAGAATCCCGCTCAACACTGGGGGTACCACTATTGCATGTTTCACAATAAGACAGTCCTGACCTGGGACCCCTAATTAGGCCACCTCCAGAAGACCCTATTCGGTTTCTGTAAAATTGCAGTATGCTCTAGCGAGTACTTGCAGGCGGTACGTCTGCTGTAATGGACATATTGAGTATAGTGAGGAATGCTCAGGTTTTCCTGATCCCTCAAAAATACCTCTGACTACTTCCTGTTTCTTGATAAACCTTCTGAAAACGGTTTCATTTGTTTCAGCGGCTATAACTCGGTTGAAGCTGAACCATAATAAAAAATGGATTTGGAATCCGTTGAATTCGATGCCGTTATTCTTTAATTGATAGTTCTTTCCGTTCATATATCTCGGCTTAAAGTGGAGTTAGAAGAAATCGAGTTGAAGATTCGAAACCCTCGGGGTCGGATTAGTTGGGTTTATTTTGGAGTTGCGTGGAAGTGAGTCACAATTCTATGCCACTCTGGTCTACTTGTTTTGTTGAGAATATCGCTTACTATTGGGCTCTATTAGACTCTATATGTTTCAGCTCTGCTGGTAACATAATCTTGCGACGATGATATACTTTATTTGAAAAGAGAAAATCAGAATCAACACTTGGCGGGTCTCTTGCACATGAACACCGCTTGCTCTCCACACGACTTCCCATAGTAATAGGTGCCCCTGTAGGTTTGATCCACTCCGAACTGCAGACAGGCTCCACCATCCGAGTAGGTGTCCAACGAGTACGCTCCAGTGGTTCCATCAACCCAGCTGATCTTGGTGTTCGCGTCAACGGTGCCTCCGATCCAGTACTTGCCCTCTCTTCTGAACGATTCAGAGACCATTCTCCATTCCTGATAGGAGTGGATGGAGACGAGATGGGACTTTTGTTGCAGTTGACAGTATGCCTCGGAGTCGTTGAACGACTTCTGCTGGTCGTAGATTGTGTAGCAGTAGTTGTTGAAGTTAATGCCGCAGTGGGCTTGGCAATCTGAAACAGGACAAGTTGGGGATGTAAGGGGGTCATTTTCAAAGCCGGAGACACTACAAATGAGAGTCTGGAAACAAGATACGACACAATGAAGCTCGCTCACCTCTCTCCGTCGGTGGCAGCTCACAAACCGTTGCCATCTTCACATCACACCGATTACTCTCCCAAATTCCTGGCCCATTGGGGTATGCTGCGAGCTTGATACAACTGTCGCGGCCGTCAGGACTGCCTGGAAAGATACTATCAAGTCGGGTGATTTTCAAACGTCACTACTCGGCCCAAATCTGCCGAAGCCTCCCAGCATTGTTGTATCATCCCATTGACAGTTTGCTTCGTTATAATCGGTACACCTCAATCCTAACCAAACGTTGTAGACAGATTTGTCGGAGAGGTAGTGGACCAGGTCGTTGTGTTCCTGAATAGAACCTTACTTGATCCGACAGTTCCCCCACACTTCCTACTAAACTCACTTGCAAGCTCTTCGGTTGCGCCACAAACGCTCCATTCGTCAGTCGGCAGAACGATTCAGCTTCATTGTAGTCCATCAGCATTCTCACCAATCCCAAGCACTTTCCATTGACCATTGTGAATCCATTGGAGCAGATGATCTCACTGGCGCCGGAGCACAGCAGTGAGCATAGAGCGAGACAGAGAAGTAGGTACTTCATTTCAGTGGGGACTGAGTGTAGACCCTCCCCTGGTGGGGTCTTTTATAGGAGCTCCTACTGTAGATGGCTGGGTCCATATGTCAATTTCCTGCCTGTCAATCATCGAAGTTCCGAGTCACACGGACCTCATAACGATAAGAGTGAGGAAATTTTTTTTCGAGGGCTCCAGGTGGTGACGTTGAATCAACTGATAACGAGAGGAAGAAACCTTTTTTTTTGGATTGGAATGTGGTTCCTTTTGACGCAAAGGAACAAAAAGTCTGAAGTTTTTGTTTGAAACGTTTCTAGGTTTATGAGGCAATAGGTGGGACCACTATTCCATGGTTTACAGTAAGACAGTCCTGGCTTGTGACCCTCTAGCTAGGCGATCACGGTGTTCTCATCGTGTACCGCACTTTGAGGACACACCAGCCTCCTGATTATAAGCAAAATGGGTTCTAGCATAATTTGACCGGTTTTGGCATATAGTCCGATTCCTCGGCTACTGGTATATCACCATTAGAGATCCGTGTGTACTCGAGCATTGTAGTTTTGCCGATTGTCAGCCGACTCTTTTGCCAAATTTCATTATATCTCGGCCCAAAGTCAAGCTAGCAAAATTCTTACTATAGACTTCAAATCGGTTCGATCAGATTAGCCGCGATCTATGAATGTATTTTTCGTATTTACCCTCTAATGAAATAGTCTTCCATATGAGCTCAAACTGAATCTAGGGGCCATTACGGGGGGTTCTACTGTAGATTGTTTGGCCCATGTGTCAATTTCCCGTCTGTCAATCATCGAAGTTCCGAGTCACACGGACCTCGTAAAGATAAGAGTGAGGAAATTTCGAGGGCTCCAGATGGTGACGTTGGCTCAACTGATAACGAGAGGAAGAAACCTTTTTTTTTGGGCTGGAATGTGGTTCCTTCTTTGGAGCAAGTGATCAGGTGACTTTTAAGGAAAGGGTTTCAAAAACAACTGATCATTCTTGACGAGAAGAAATACATATTCTATGAATCTTTCAAAAAGTTAGTCATGGTCTCTAGTTTTGCATTCAAAATCTCCGAAAAAATTAATCGAAAAAAAGAAGAAAAAATTTCCATCACTTTGAACCGAAAGGATTATCTATCCTTTTTCTCCATTCTGTATTCTCTGAACTTTTTTGGCGCTTTTTTTCGGTCAATTTTATTTGCCTATTCACAAATAAATATGTCATCAAACTTTCCCATAGTACTCCTGCTTGTCACTCTAAATCTGGCGAATTCCAAAATGGCACCTCCGACACTACAGTACCCATATAAGGATGAGGACTTTTTGAAAACGCCAGAAGTTTCTCCGAGGATTTATGCTCTGGTGAGTGAGATTTTGAAAGACGGAATGATTCTGAGATTTGGAAATTTCGAGATTTTGAGATTCCGAGATTCTGATGGATTCTGAAATTTCGAAGGATTCCGAGATTTTGAGATTTGGAGATTCTGAAATTCCCCAATGGTTTGAGATTTGGAAACTTTCAGATTCTGAGATTTTGAGATTTTGAGAATTTGAAATTTTGATGGATTCCGAGGTTCCGAGATTCTAAGATTCTGAGATTCCGAGGTTTCGAGATTCTGAGATTTTGAGATTCTGAGATTCTTAAAGTCCGAAAAAATTCTGAGATTCTGAGACTATGAGATTTTGAGATTTTAAGATTCTGAAATTTTGTGAGATTCTGAAATTCTGAGTTTCTGGAATTCTCAGATCCTAAAATTTTGAGATTTCAAGATTTTGAGATTTTGATGGATTCCGAGGCTCTGAGATTCTGTGAGATTTTGAGATTTTGATGGATTCCGAGGCTCTGAGATTCTGTGAGATTTTGAGATTTTGAACTTTTGAGATTTGAAAATTCTAGGATTCCGATGGATTCTGGGATTCCAGAGTTTTGAAAGTTCCAAAAGTCCTGATTCGTTTATCCTTCAGGCCCACTCAACTGCCTTCATCCCGCTCCCATTTCGAGACACTTATCGAAGAGTTCGAACAAATAATAGAGGTCAAAAATATGAGCATATTTTCGAAATGTGCACAGAGACTGCCGGAAAGCATTGTGGGTCATGGATAAATGTGGCGGTGAGATTAGAGGATAATGAAGCGCCTTGACCCCCATATTTCAGAACAACAAAACCGCACCCTCGGGGACTACAAACTACAATACCTATTTTGGATCTCTAGAAATCTGGAACATTCGAAAGCACGACGCTGGAATCTACATGACCGAAAATCGAAATCAATCTGTGGAAGTGATAGTGTTGAAAGGGATACTGTAGTTTTTGAGGCAAGAAAAAACAGATTCAAAAATGAAGTCTTTATTCGAGACAAAAGTTCTCATTGCATCACTCTCTCCAATATGTCTTGAATGTAGAGCTCATTGGATTTGGCTTCCTGGAACATAGGATTTAAAAAATTTGTCACTTTTCAGAATGTTTCTCACCACACAAGTGCCCTCCTGGGACTCTCCCGAAGCGGCGCTATCCTTACTACAACTTTGTCGTCGTTTTCGTTGAATCATGGACAGTTGTGATTCGTACTGGATTGAGGTGATGTTCTTGAGCGTGTCATCGGGACTGGCCAAGTTGGAGCACTGGAAATTTTTGAATCATGGAAATTCAGAGTCTGCGAATCTCTCAGAATCTCTCAGAATCTCTCGGAATCTCTTAGAAACTCAGAATCTCTCAGAATCTCAAAATCCCAAAATCTAGAAATCTAGGAATATCAGAATCTCTCGGAATCTCTTGGAATCTTTCGGAATCTCTCAGAGTCTCTCAGAATCTCTCAGAATCTTTCAGAGTCTCTTGAAACCTCTCGAATTCTCTCAGAATATCAGATTCTCAGAATCTCAGAATCTCAGAATCCTTATAATCTTCACGAACTCAGAATCTCTCAAAATCTCTCCGAATCTCTCGGAATCTCTCGGAACCTCTCGGAATTTCTCGAAATCTCTCGAATTCTCTCAGAATCTCTCAGAATCTCACAGAGTCTCTCAGAATCTCAAAATCTCAAAATCTCAAAATCTCAAAATCTCAGAATCTCTCAAAATCTCAAAATCTCAGAACCTTCCAGAATCTCAAAACCTTGAATTCTCACATTCTCTCGATCCAATCGTTTCCTCACATTCTCCTCGTGCTGCTTCTTTCTCGCCAACTCTTGCGCTCTCTTCTTGATGATGTGCTTTTTGGCGGCTACAAAATATGGTTTGTGTAGTTTGTAGTCCTCGAGATTACTGTACCTGCATACGGATCCTCATCGACCAACTTCACCTCTCCCAAATCTTCCTCTGTACTATTGCTTCCCGAGTTCGACGATTTGGGTTGCAGTTTTTCCTCGTTTTTCGGGAACTGAAAATGTTTTCAAATTTCTCATCAATGGAGCAAACTTGCATACCACAGTCCTCTCTTGTTTCTCTGGCACCACTGGCTTCACATTCTGCTCAGTTTTCCCCACTTTCTCCGGCTCCAAAATCTCCTCAGATGGCTTGGATTGTTCAAGGGACTCGTCTGAATTCATTGGCTGAGTAGAGTCTTCGGAGAGCTGAAAATTTGTAGTTTGTAGTCTCTGGTTTGTAGTCTTTATTACCATCTTTTCTTCTTTGAGTTTCCTCTGCGCCTCCACAATCTTATTAGTCTTCTTCTCCCGTTTCTTTCTCATTCTCTCTCGATTCTCGGCGATTTTCTGACGACGTTCCCTCTCTAAAACCGCCGGATCCGTCTCGTAGGTGATGGGCGTGGCCTTGGCTGCCGTGGTTTTCAGCGACTTTTTGGAAACTACAAACTACAAAGACTTCGAAAACGATGACAACTCACCTCCTCCATCCTCCTCTCTCTTGTGGATTTTGAGACAGTTTACTGTGGTCAAAACGAGCAGGACGACGATGTAGATGACAGTGTACAGAATCGATCGATACATTGACAACTTTGATGTATTAGTGTTGGAAATCTAGTGTGTGTGTGAAAGGGAATGAAAGCGAAGAAGCTTGGAAAAGAGAGAAAAGGATGATGAGAAATGGAGAATTGCTCACGTTAAATTTAAATGTGGGGGAGATTTCAAATGTTGTAAGGATACTGTAACTTCCAGGTGAAAACAATCAGAGGTCTGGAATGCAGAATTTTTTGGGTTCGACTTCATGTCACAATCAGAATTCTCAGAACCTGAGACTAGAACTCAGAGATTTCCAACTCAGAACAGAAAACTTGCGAAAAAAACAAATAATTTGCGAAATGGCCAGTTGCTAAAAGAATAGCTGTGAAAGGACAAGTTGCAAAATGACTGATTGCAAAACGTCGCAGTTGCAAATTTGCTAGTTGCGAAAGTTTCGAAACGCTGCGGAGCCATGGTCAAACACTATTATCAGTTGGACTTTTCAACAACGAAGTGTGTCTGGAAAAAAATGGAATGGGGGTTTTGGTCCAGCAATCGATCCATTTAAAAATATCTGTCCTTCAAATTATTAGCCTACCTCAAAAAATCTCAAAAGATCAATTGTTCTAGAAACCTTTTTTGCTCCATAAAAAGGAACCAAACTTCAATTGAATCACATTTCTTCCTCTCCTTATCAGTTCATTCAGCGAGTTCTTCCGTCCTCACTCTTATCGTAATGAGGTCCGTTTGATTTAATACTCTTCGAAAGTTGGAGTTCCTATAAATGGCATCACTACACGGGGAGGGTATTCGCACTGAAAATGAAAGACTCATTTATCTTTCTCGCTCTTTGCTCACTGCTATGCTCTTGCGCCAGTGAGATAATCTGCTCCAATGGATTCACATTAGTCAATGGAAAATGCTTGGGATTGGTGAGAAGGTTGATGGACTACAATGAAGCTGAATCGTTCTGCCGACTGACGAATGGAGCGTTTGTGGCGCAACCGAAGACTTTGCAAGTGAGTTTTGCATGGTAGACATGATGGTTCGGAGGGTCAAAGCTGCAAAACGACACGCCCCTTTGACGGTCACTTTTAGCATAAAGTTTTCTGAAGGGACGTGTCGTTTGGCAGCATTCGGCACCAATCCTTAAGGTCCACTGAGAATTCAGGAGCACAACGACTTGGTCTATTATCTCTCCGACAAAAGTGTCTACAACGTTTGGCTAGGATTGCGGTGTGACAGCACGAACAAATCAAAATGCGAGTGGGATGATACAACGATGTTGGGAAGCTTCAACAGATTTGACATAAGTGAGTGCATCGGAATGTAATCAGTCTTAATAGTTTCTCTCCAGGCTTTCCTGATGGCAGAGATAGTTGTGTTCAGTTGACAGCGTATCCCATGGAGCCAGGTCTATGGTATAGTCGGCAGTGTGATACGAAAATGCCAACGGTTTGTGAGCTGCCGCCAACTCAGAGAGGTGAGGCAGTTGATTGTTGCAGGGCTCCTCTTGATTCCATACTTTTTTCGCGCGCTTTTTGAATAGGTACATTGAAGGACTATTGAACCTCGGTTTCCAGATTGCCAAACCAACTGCGGCATCAACTACAACAACTATTGCTACATGATCTACGACCAAGAGAAATCCTTCAACAACTCCGAGGCATACTGTCAACTGCAACAAAAGTCCCATCTTGTTTCCATCCACTCCTACCAGGAATGGAGAATGGTCTCTCAATCGTTCAGAAGAGAGGGCAAGTACTGGATCGGAGGCACCATCGACGACAACACCAAGATCAGTTGGGTTGATGGGACCACTGGAGCGTACTCGTTGGATACCTACTCGAATGGTGGACCATGCTTGCAGTTTGGAGTAGATCAAACTAATAGGGGCACCTATTACTATGGGAAGTCGTGTGGAGAGCAAGCGGTGTTCATGTGCAAGAGACCCGCCAAGTGTTGATTCTATTTTGTAGAGAATAGTTTATTATCATTATTTTCCTTTCTAGTTTCAAAAAAACATACCAACTAGGGATAGTCAAATGAAGTTTTGTTGAAATTGAGCCTTGAACCAAAAACGGGACAGTTTTTTCGAGGTTAAGATCAGATGGATCAGAGGCTCAACTATGGACAGCGGGGGCTGGCAGACTAGAGTACCAAACTAGGTTCGAAAATTCATAGTGAAATTAATAGTTTTGAGACAAAAATAATAGTGAGCGGTGGGACATGTCAATATAGAACTCCCGACAATAGAAATAGATTACAGTCAGGTTTTTCTAAGGTATGAAGTACCTTAAGTTAGACAATATAATTCCTGACTGTTAGTCGATTTATCGAATCCTAAACCGGGACTGACTTTTGTTCAGATTGTCACTATGAGTCACTTCGCCGTAAATGATCATTTGTTCTTGAAATAATCTCGTTTCAAAGTCACCTGATTTTACCCCTCCTCACAGAAAAAGAAAAGAACCACATTCCAACCCAAAAAAAGTTCTTCCTCTCGTTATCAGTTGATTCAACGTCACCACCTGGAGCCCTCGAAAAAAAATTTCCTCACTCTTATCTTTACGAGGTCCGTGTGACTCGGAACTTCGATGATTGACAGGCGGGAAATTGACACATGGACCCAGCTATCTACAGTAGGAACTGCTATAAAAGACCCCACCAGGGGAGGGACTAGACTCAGTGAGTGTTAAAATGAAGTGCTCATTCGTCTTTCTCGCTCTTTGCTCATTAATATGTTCTTGTGTCGGTGAGAAAGTCTGCTCCAATGGATTCACAATGGTCAATGGAAAGTGTTTGGGATTGGTTAAGAAGTTAATGGACTACAATGACGCTGAAAGGTATTGTCGGAATACAGATGGTGCAGTACTGACGCAACCGAAGACTTTGCAAGTGAGTTTCGGATGAAGAAACTATAGACAGTGGGTTGGCAGTCCCTGAAGACCTCTGGGGATTGGCAGTCCACTGACCAGGAGATTATTTGGAGGGTCCTGTCTTTGTACCATAATTTGGCCCAAACTTTGTGAGGTCATAACTCAAACCAAGCAAGCATTTAGCCGATTTTATTCCAGAATCTGAATCGGCATGGTCGATTTTACCTCGGTCCAAATTATGAGAAAAAGTTCACCCGACCCTCCTAATAATCTCCTAGTAAGAATTCAGGAGCACAACGACTTGGTGTATTATCTCTCCGACAAAAGTGTCTATAACGTTTGGCTGGGATTGCGGTGTGACAGCACCAACAAATCCAAATGCGAGTGGGATGATGCAACGATGTTGGGAAGCTTCAACAGATTCGACATAAGTCAGTGCATCGGATTACAAGCAGTCCTAATAGGTTCTTTTCAGACTACCCTGACGGTCGAGACAGTTGTGTTCAGCTAACAGCACACCCCGATGAGCCAGGGCTTTGGCACAGTCGGCAATGTGACACGAAAATGGCAGCGGTTTGTGAGCTACCGCCAACTGAGAAAGGTAAGAGAACAAATCTTTTCTGAAGCTTGTTTTTCAGGAGATCGAAAAACCTCAAAAGCAAAGTTTGAAACCTTTCTCAGATTGCCAAGCCAACTGCGGAACCAACTACAACAACCACTGCTATAGAATCTACGACCAAGAAAAGTCATTCAACAGTTCCGAGGCATACTGTCAACTGCAACAAAAGTCCCATCTCGTCTCCATCCACTCCTACCTGGAATGGAGATTCGTCGCTCAATACTTCCGAAGACAAGCTCAATACTGGATTGGGGGCACCCTGGACGACAACAGCAAGATCAGTTGGGTAGATGGGACCACCGGAGCGTACGAATTGAACACTCTGCCCGGTGACGGACGATGTCTGCAGTTCGGAGTGGATCAAACTGGAACGGGCACTTATTATTATGGAAAGAAGTGTGGAGATCAAGCGGTGTTCATGTGCAAGAGACCGGCAAAGTGTTGATTCGGTTTTTTTTTTGAGAATAAAGTTTATTAGCATCTTATTCCTTTCTAATTTCAATAAATACAAACTACTTGGAAAGTTGAACCGAGGAACTTTTTCTTCCGAAAAATGACCAGTGTTGATCTTCTTCTTACGAAACATATGGGGCAGATAAACTCAATCTCAATGCTTCCAAGTCTATAGTCAAACATTTTTGCTCCGTTCAGAGACGAGATATACGCTGACAAAACCTCTTCAGACACTCTTGACTAGAAGAAAAGAAAAGTGGAACCAAAAGTAGAACCATGGAGCATGGTTGCTAAATAGCTTGTTACCGTTCAGCGGTAAGAAAAAAACGCGCCAAAAAAAGTTTAGAGAATACCCAAAAGGAGGGAAAGGATAATCCTCTCAGTTTTAAACGATGAGAATTTTCCTTTCGGTTTTTGAAGTTTTTGGGGATTCTGAGTACAAAACTAGACAATGAATGAGTTTTTGAAAGACCCCAAAATATGAACTTTTTCTCGTCAAGAATGATCATTTGTTCTTGAAACGCTCTCGTTAAAAGTCACCTGATTTTTTGCTCCAGAAAAGGAACCACATTCCAATCCAAAAAAAAAGTTTCTTCCTCTCGTTATCAGTTGAGCCAACGTCACCACCTGGAGCCCTCGAAAAAAAAATTTCCTCACTCTTATCTTTACGAGGTCCGTGTGACTCGGAACACGATGATTGACAGGCGGGAAATTGACACATGGACCCAACATTCTACCGTAGGAATTTTTATAAAAGGCGCCGCATGGGAGGGTCTACATTCAGTCCTCACTGAAATGAAGTACCTACTTCTCTGTCTCGCTCTATGCTCACTGCTCTGCTCTTGCGCCAGTGAGAAAATCTGCTCCAATGGATTCAAGCTGGTCAATGGAAAATGCTTGGGATTGATGAGAAGGTTGATGGACTACCAAGACGCTAATGGGTTTTGCCGATATACAGATGGATCAGTTATGACGCAACCGAAGACTTTGCAAGTGAGTTGAGCCCCGAAGGCATAGGCGGTTCACTGAGAATTCAGGAACACAACGACTTGGTCAATTTTCTCGCTGAGAATGGTGTCTATAACATTTGGTTGGGATTGTGGTGCGACAGTACGAACAAAACAAACTGTGAATGGGATGATACCACAATGTTGGGAAGCTTCAACAGATTCGACACAAGTGAGTGCATCAGAAAGTCATCTGACTTATCTGTTTCTTTTCAGGCAGCCCTGACGGCAGAGACAGTTGTGTTCGGCTTACAGCCCACCCCGATGAGCCAGGAACATGGGAGAGTCAGAGGTGTGACGCGAAATTGGCTACAGTTTGCGAGCTGCCACCAACGGAGAAAGGTGAGGGGTCTTCGTTGTCGAACCTTGTTTCCAGACTCTCATTCCTAGGGTCTTCAAACTTTCCCACAAAATCTCAGGCCTCGAAAATGACCTCGTTTCAGATTGCCAAGCGAACTGCGGCATCAACTACAACAACTATTGCTACAAGGTCTACGACCAAGAGAAATCCTTCAACAGTTCCGAAGAATACTGTCAGCTGCAACAAAAATCCCATCTTGTCTCCATTCACACCTACCTGGAATGGAGGTTCGTCGGGAACTACTTCAGAACACGAGGAAAATACTGGATCGGGGGCACCATCGACCTCAATAAAAAGATCACCTGGGTTGATGGAACCAGCGGAGCGTACAACGTGAAAACTTTGTTCGATACGGGACCGTGCTTGCAGTTTGAAGTGAACGACCATGCGTGGGGCACCTATTATGAAGGGCATGCTTGTGGAAATCGAGCGGTTTTCATGTGCAAGAGACCGGCCAAGTGTTGATTCTTGAATGTTCTGTATAAAGTTATGCATCTAGTTTCAAAATTTTTAAAAAAGTTTCAAGAATAGTTTCAAAAATTTGTACTGATCGTGAGGGGTGGGACATGTTGAGCAAAAAAGTCAGCATTTTGTCAGGCTTGTTTAGGATTTTTGGAGAAAAAGTTGGCTAGTACAAAAGCGATCTCCTATGAAGTTAGAGCCTCTCCAAAAAATACGGCCAGAAATCCCCGACTTTGGGTTTCCAGGGCACCAACATGAAAGAGCTCTAACTTTCCTGGAAGTTATCAGTTTAGTCGGAAAAAAAGAGCAAATTTAGCGCATTTTGGGACTATTTTCAGCGCTCCAAACGAACCATTTTAAGCCAAGATATATAGATTTTAGATTGCTGGCCTAGAAAACCAATACCCTGGAATTCCAGGTCATTTTTGCTGCTTGAGGCCTGTGTCATTAATTGGTTGGCTAATAACCATTTGAGGGACCCGGATTTTTTATAACGATAAAGAACCCGGGTCCCTTCATCGGATATTAGTCCACCAATTAATCACGCAGGCCTCAAGGACCAATAATGACCTAGAGAGGGACCCGGGTCCTTTGTGACGTCACATATAGTTGCGGTCCTGTTCACAGAGATGCGTTGCGATAAACAACATCTGGACTGTCGGAGAAAAGAGAAGGTGCCAAGACACGAAAATTTTATCAAGATCGATCGGAAAAGCAAGCAGATTTAAAGAACAGATCCCAAGTGATTTTCAACCCGAATTGTGCTGGCTTTCTGTCCACCAGAGTCCACTCGGACTCCTGCAACTCTTCATCCGACATCGGTCCCATATCCCTCAGCAGAGCCCCGTTCGAGTTGCGAATTTCGAAATAGTCCACGACCTTGATCTCTTTCAGATAAGACAACGCTTTCTGATCCATAATCCACAGCTTGTGGACGACGGTGCCGGGACGGTAGAGGTAGAGTTTCAGGATTCTCTTCATCATTTCCTCCCGCGATCCTCGAAACTTTCTCTCCTCGCTGCCTACTCCAACGCTACGCGCCACCAACGTGTTGGTGCCCTTGAAGCTGTAGTTGTGGACGAAGACGTCGAAGTCGATGGAATCCGAGTCGATCAACACGTGGCGGAGATTGAGAGGGGCGACCCGCTCGAAGGTTCGAAAAGGGATGGAGCCGGAGTCACGGACGATTCTTTGTCTGACAACGGGATGGGTTAAGAGGGGCGTAAAAAGGAACAAATCTTACCTGGTCTCAAGTGAGAAATAGTGAAATATGATCTTGGCTACCAATGGGTTCTTCCGGTGAGGATTCTCAGAGTTTCCCCGGGTGGTTGCGCGAGGCATTATTGACAAAATAAAATGGAACAAGGAGCAAAATACGAGGTGTCTGGTGTGTAGACTGACTGACTGACTGACTGACTGAGGGGGGTGGTGGTCTCGATGGCTCTCTCTTAGAGTGGGCAGGTGTTCAGAGACCCAGGGTGACGGTGGATTAGTAGATCTGGTGGTAGATAAGGAGAGGGGCCTATTAATTGACACAAATTGACATGTGAGGGGTTAAGTAGAGTGCTGTCTAGTTACAGTGCTCACTTTATCACCTGGAAGAGACAATTCTGGGACAGTATTCAGAGCTATAAATGGACCGGTTAACGGCAGGATAATGACTGTAAAGCTATGGCATTCTTGGCAAATTTTGATGATTCTACCTGCTTGTGGGAAAACACAGAGTGGGAAAACGTATGCTGGAAAGTTGAAAAAGTTGAACTTTTATGGCGCCGAAACGTTTTTTTGGACAGCGGAATCTCGGAGTGTAGTTTCGCGAAGGCTCACAAGTTGGCAAATGGATAATACAGTAAAACTCATTTTGGGAACTGCTGAGAAAATGAGAGAAGCAGACAACGAAAATATGGGAGTTTTCTTGCGAATGGATAAGAGAGCGTGCGCAGCCGAGAGACACAGACCGTCTAGCTTCTCTGCGTCTCCACGCCGTAAACTTCAAACGCTTATATCTCGCAAGCCATGGATCTCATCAATAAGTAGCCAACTAATAAAACGTTTGAAATATCATGCTGTTTAATTTTGTAGTTGACAACTTTTTGATATCTCATTTGGTTCTGAAGATATGATCAAAAAAAGAAAGTGTCCGCAGAATATTTTTTTTTCTTTGGGACATAAAAAGTGGCATAAAAATTATCACATTATTCCAAGAGAAAGAACCGAAAATTCAAAAAAAAGAACAAACAAAAAAAACAAAATCTCATAAAATTTCCTCTCCAATTATTTGAAACCAGCCAGATCTTCCAATTTGCCGCCAAAATTTTCGATTTTTGATCTTCAAAATCTCCTATTTTCCACTTCCTCCTCTCGCTCTCGACTTTTCGACCTCAAAAAGTTCCCAAATTTTATTAGTCTTCTCCTCAAAAAACGCTCATTTTGTCCGGGAAAACAAGTCCGAATAAAAGAGGAGAGGATAGGCGGAAGAAGGCAGTCGGCTCTTCTTTTTCTATCTTTGAAAAGGTATAGATTTCGAAAACAACAAAATGAAGTTGACTCTGATATTCTTCCTCTTCCTCGCATTCTCCAGTCCTGTCGCTGCCCAGTCAATTGTGAGTTTGGGTTGACGGCCTACTTTTGGATTTCTAGGCCACCATTATTTCAGGACTTCAATAAAATGATGGTCGACTTTGTCGGGGATCTCATGGCGTTGATCAAACAACTGTTGTTGGAGGAGATGATGGGAACTAAGGTGGGTGGAAAATGCCAATGGAGCGCATTTCCGCTAGATGCAGTTTTGAAAATTGCCGTTAGAGCGCATTTGCTTTTTCCAGGCTCCTGCTGCCACCACCCCACCCACGATTGCTGCAACTACCGCTGGACCGCTTCCAACTCAGGTGAGAACAGTAGATCAAAAAATTCATTCGAAGTTTCCAAGTTTTCAGACTCCTAGCCAGGATTCAACTGCTCCTGGTGCAACAACAGTGGCTTCCGGATCTTCACCAGCTGCTACAGTATCTTCGGCATCTTCCGCTGCCCCAGGAGCCACCACAGGATCTTTTGAATCCTCTCCAGCTGCCACAGTACCTCCGGCATCTTCAGCTGCTCCGGGAGCCACTACTGGATCCGCCGAATCATCGCCTTCTGCCACAGTATCCTCTGCATCTTCTCCAGCTGCTCCAGAAGCCACTACAGGATCCGTCGAATCCTCTCCAGCTGTCACTGTATCCTCGGCATCTTCGGCTGCTCCAGGAGCGTCTACAGTATCTTCAGAGTCCTCTCCCTCTTCACCGGTGACGAATTCTGAGTCTGCCGCTCCAGGAGCATCTACAGTGCCCGCTGCATTCTCGGATGCCGCTTCTACCGTATCCGCTGGCGCCACTGCTTCCGTTGAAACATCTGCATCACCATCTGCATCTGCATCGCCTTCTGAATCCACAGTATCCCCTGGTTCAGAAGGACCAACAACGCCAGCGCCACCAACCGAGACCCCAACCGTCACATTGGCTTCGGGCGCCACCACGGAGAGTGATTTGAAGTGTAGTAAGGTAAGAGACGCAGGCAGCTAGAGAGTGCGCGCCGTCGAGAGACGCAGAGAGTTTAGCTTCTCTGCGTCTCTCCAATAAAACCTTTGAGCGCCTATATCTCGCCAACCATAAATGCTATCAAAAAGTTGTTAACTAACGAAATGTGTAAAATTTTATGCTGATTATTTTTGTAGTTAACAACTTTTTGTTAGCTATTTTGGTTCTCAAGATACGGCCAAATTTTCAGCACGCCAACGCCACCTCTGATGGAACAACTCCTCCAACCGTAAGTGCAAACCCTTCAAAAAAAAAATTCAAGTCTGAAAACTTCAGAATGTTGACCAAACCGCCGATACCAAAGACCCAACTGCGGTGACTGTAAGTTGAAAATTCGAAAAATTCAGATTTTCAAATTCAAATTTCCCGCCCAAACCTATCGATTTCCAGGCGTCTGGAACAGTGACTGGAGGTGAAGCGACAATGTCTACGGTAATTGTGTTTTGGTAGATCGAACCTGATTTCGAATTTTCAGGAAGGCGCAACGGAGTCTGCAACTACCACGAAGAAGAGGGTAGGTCAAGGGATTCCACCCAACTTTAATTCCATTATTGCTTGTTTTTTGAAGAACTGCGACATCGATGAGGGAGACGATGTGAAGGCAACAGTAAGTGGAGGAAAAGTGTGTGTGTTCGCGCGCTTTTTTGTACACTTGTAGATCAAAAACTCGACGCTTCAAAATTTTGATCTACAACGTTCAAGGCGGTGGTTTTTAAGCCAGTAGATCGAAAATACGACTCTTGAGTTTTCGACTAAATTTGATCTACCCGCTCTATAAGGTTTTTCGGGCAGTTTACGGTAATACGGTCACACTTTTGAACGAATAATGGTTGGGTCGAGAGCACAGGAAGAAATAGTGCGCGCAGCTGAGAGACGCAGACCGTCTAGCTTCTCTGCGTCTCCCATGACGCTAACTTCAGACATATATATCTCGCCAACCGAGAATGCTATCAAAAAGTTGTCAACTAACAAAATGTGTGAAATTTTATGCTGATCATTTTTGTAGTTGACAATTTTTTAATATCTTTTTTCCTTCTAGAGATATAATTGAAAATACGTCACCAAATTTCAGGCCACCCCATCCTCCAGTGTCATCGAGAAGGTCGGTGACCCGCAGACTCCGAGTGCCGCCGATAAACGCGCGAAGAGAGAAATCCGAGTGAGAGCTGATAGACATTATTGATTGGATCGCAATTTCTCACGACACTTTTTTTTCGTCTCGATTTTAAACGGTCCAATTGATAATTGAATAAACAGTGTTATATTGCAAAGAAGAGTAGATGGACAAAAGTTTGAAAATTTGGATTTTTTCAGGAAGATGACGTTTCTGAAATCTCCACCAGTACTATGGTTCCTTCAATAACAACTACAGTAATCCTAGATTCGGTAGGTCAAATTTCATCAAGTACGTTTTGGAGCTCCATGTCCTATGTTTTCTAGACTCCTCCAACGACCACTATTGCCTCCGCTCTTGATGTGGTCTCCACCACTTTTTCTACACCTTCTGAAGTCGTGACGACATTCACCACAAGTACAGTATCCCAATCGGAAACTTCTACCACCACTGTTGCTCCAGGAGCAACTTCTACACCATCTGTCTCAACTACAATCGGATCGACTACTCCGAATCCTGTGGACCCGGTAGCTACATCTGGAACCAGGTCTACAGATGAAGCGAGTTCCACAACTGGCTCTACAACAGCATCCACCTCAGCACCTTCTTCAAGCACAACTGGAGCAGGATTCACTGGCGGAGAAGTGATTGTGACTTCTACAATTGGAGCTGGGACCACTGATGGATCAGTGGCTACTATCACCACCACCCAGCCTGTAGTAGTCACTACCGGTGGACTCACGGAGTCATCAGTTGCTTCATCTGGCTCAACCACTACACCTCCAGCCATCCCGAACTCTGATGCCTCTGTAAATCTCATCATCTTGAGTCCGTTTTTGAATTGATGCGATTTCAGACAGCAGTGTCTACTCAAGCATCTGTTACCACGCCTTCAGCTCAGACCACGATTACTTTGGTTGGTTCACTTACCCCACGAAAAGCGGGGAATCGGGGAGAAAGGGCGGAGCAAACAAAAACGCAATGTTATTATTCGTTGTAGTTACTCTGAAAAGTCAAAAAATCTTACTCCGCCCACTTTCCCCGATTCTCAAAGGGTCTTCAATTAACCGTATTGTTAAACTAGAGATTCACGATTTCATTACAGTCCACACTGCTCGCTGGTTCATCAACTAGGACGGTTACGACACCAGCTACTTCAGAAGTCGTTTCGGATATAACCGTGGTAGGTGGACACTTTTCATGTGAAAGTTCTGGAGGTCGAACACAAGGTGGGTCCAACAAAACAATAGAAGACGAAGAAATCCGAATCACTATGAAGCTTGAAATGTTGGCTGCGTGAATAGAAGTGTGTCCTCTTGATAGACAAGGTCTATTGGGGTCACGAATGGAACCTCGGTGTATGATGGGTACCATTGCGAAGAGGAGGTTCTGAAACGTGTTGTTATTTCTTCAAAGTTTGCCAAAGATTTCCAGAAGTCTAATCATGGTTTTATGAAGTTTGCAACTTGTCGCCAGCAGTGCCCAAAAAGTGCAAACTTCAGAAGCTTATAACTCGACTTCTGGAAGGCTTAAGCTTATTTTGAAAAATTCTCAGGCCTCTCCAACAACCACACTGCCGGCAATCAACTATCCAACAAGTACACCACTACCAACGACTCCGGCTACCTTGGTAAGATAATAAAGAAAGTCAGAAAAAGTCAGAATGTTTCCAGGCGCCAATCTTCGAAAATCCATCTACGACGGCTAAACCAGCGACCACTGGAGGAGGAAGTACTGCTAGCAGTTCCTTGGTAAGTCAGATGCTTAGATTTCTCGAAGTTACACTCGAATTCTGGCAGATGGCCTAGAAACCCAAGCTTTCTATTTTTAGGCCATCAGAAAATTCTTAACATTTTCAGCCACCAATCACCAGCACCACTGCGGTGGTCACGGCAGTTCCTACGACAACTATTTCGCTGGTGAGAATCAAAACGGATTTTGTAGATCAAAATTCTGTTCTGTAGATCAAAATTTCTTTGGTAGACCAAAAATTGGATCGTAGATCAAAGTTTTGTTGCCTAGATCCAAACTTTTCAGCCGCCCATCTTCTATGAACAAACGCCAGTCACTCTTCCACCGGTCAGTTTTCAAATTTTTCCTATTGGAAAATGAAAACTCGAAACTTTCAGATCTTCGACAACAACACTCCGGCGCCACCAGTGAGTCTGGACGCTATTTGGTTGTAGATCAAAAAGTTTGTGCTTGGTAGATCAAAGTTTCAAATAAAGTTCATTGAAAGCCTTCAACTCGACATTTGGATGATTTTGCGCGGCAATTGTGGATCGAATGGTTTTTGATCTACCAGTGCAAGAAAAGCGTGTAACATTTTCGCAAAGGGATGCAAGAAATTTCAGATCCTCAACGACCCCTCTAGATCGTCTTCTTCGTCTTCGGAGTCGTCGAGTAGCAGCCGTGATAGTAGCGAGGCGTATACGGTAGGTCGAAATTCTCCGGGTAGATCAAAATTGGTTGGTAGATCAAAACTGCCTTTGTAGATCAAAATGTTGACCATGAACATGCATGATTTTTTCAGAGACCCCACAACCACCACGGACCTCCAAAATTCGGAGGGAAACATGTGCATTTCGATTTTCCAAAACATCGAAAGCCAAAGACTCATAAACCCCGTCGTTTCGGTGATAAGAAGAAGGACAAAAAGCAAAAAAAGAGCAATAAGAATGAGCCGAGGGAGATTGAGAAAACTTCTGCAAAGTTTATGGACTCGAAGGATTTTGGAAGAGCCGGAAGACACGGAGCCCCAATGGAGAGTAATGTGGTGGTGTATAAGTATTATTGAATTTGAGATTTGATATTTTGAATGAATTTGTTTGGTAGATCAAACTGTGGTTGGTGGATCTATATTCACCTGGTAGATCAAAACTGGATTAGTACACTTCTCACTCCATGTTCCAGGCAAAAATGCCTTGATAGATCAAAAGTTGGTCTGATAGATCAAAACTGACCAAGTAGATCGAAAATCTCTTTGAATGAGAAAAATAACTGGGGAGATCAAAAGTGACTTGAACGATCAAATGCTCTTTTTGGTAGATCAAAAAACCCCTCCGACCTTGTTTTCCAATTCCCCCTCAAATGCTATCACTTTGTGATTTCATTTTCTGTACCCAATTTTGAAATTTATCATCTTTCTTTTTGACGATTTTTACGACCCTTTTTTCATATTTGCTACCCCTGATGCCATACTTTTTATCGTCATCGTTGGAAATCGAGAGAAAATTTGTGTGTGTGTCTGAAAGTCGTAAAAAATTATTCATACGCAACATTACATCCTGTTTCGAAAAGTGTCTTGCTGCAAAGTCACGTTTAGTTTTTCGGACAGTTTACGGTAATACGGTCACATTTTCGAAAGGATAATAGTTGGGTGGAGAGCGTAGAGTGTCTCTGCGTCTGTTGTGGAAGGAGGAAAAAGTGCGCGCAGACGAGAGACGCAGACTGTCTAGCTTCTCTGCGTCTCTTCACCGCAAACTACAAGCGCACATATCTCTACAACTATAAGCGCTATCAAAAAGTTGTCAACTAAGAAAATGTGTAAAATTTTATGCTGAGCATTTTTGTAGTTAACAATTTTTTAATATCTTTTTTCGTTCTTGAGGTATATTTAAAATAGGTTCCCGGCAAAGAGGGAGGATGCAGACAGTCTCCTTTCTCTGTGTCTCTTAGCAACACTGACGACGAGAATCTCTGTCGAAAACCATAAAATTTGATGCTGATTTTTATTCACACAATATAATACACCACATCTTACGACGATTCTCAGACTCATTCACAATAGGTATCAGTATCACAGGCGGACGCCTCACAAACATATCTCTCGGATATGGTATATTGGTTGATGTTTTGCCATCCGACTGAAATCGCACTGCTGGCTTGGAGGTTTAACACTGCTGTGCTGGCGGATGACTGCTGTGGGAAGCCCGGATTCCAGAGACTATCGTTGTCGCTCAACTGAAACTGAAAAAGAGGTCATAGGTTTGGAAATAAAACAAGTTATATCTCAAGAACCATTAAATCTATTTAAATCTTGTCAACTAACAAAATGTGTAAAATTTTATGCTGATAATTTTTGTAGTTAACAACTTTTTGATAACACCTCTGGTTCTCGAGATAGGATACAAAGAAGATGACCGACGAGAGTGCGCGCGGGTGAGGGTGGGCACAGACCGTCTAGCTTCTCTGCGTCTCCTCTGATGCTAACTTCAAGCGCCTATATCTCGCCAGCCACGAACGCTATCGAAAAGTGGCCAACAACGAAAATGTGTAAAATTTTATGCTGATTTTTTTTGCAGTTGACAACTTTTTGAGAGCTTTCTTGGTTCTCAAGATATGATTGAACTAAAGTAGCTGACGTGCAAGTGCAAGTGAAGAAAAGAGGACGCAGACAGTCTCGTTTCTCTGCGTCTCTCTTGCATCGCGGATTTTGAAAGCTTACCGGTACTAGTGCGTGACCCGCTGGTTGCTGCCAAAAGTACCCGCCATTCACAAAGCTCAACCCAATGTGATACACGTACGGCTCAGGGAAGGAGGTGTCGTTTTGAATGAGCTCTGTATACAGAAAAAAGGGATGATGCAACATTGCTCCATTGAGAACACTTACGGAACACAAAGTCATGCTTGTCCTTGGTAAACTCTGTGACCATATACCCAGACTTGATCATATTCTGGCATCCCAATTTGGCGGGAGCCCATCCCGCAGTGAGAGCAACGGGTTTCAAACAGACACCGAATTTCGGGGACGTCTCGACGCCGAACTCTTTGCGATATTGAATCCAGAGGTTCGAGCAGAAGCAGTTGGCTGGAAATCTTTCATATGGGTCTATACTGAGGGGTGGAGCTACGTGTGGAAAACTCAATGGCTTTTCGATTCAGAAGACGTCAGAACTTCAGAATTCATCAAAATTTCTCTAACCATTCGATTTTATATGCTAAGACGGTCAGAATGAATATAAACATGACATATTTACGAAAAATGAAATTTTCGAAAATTTTCGTGCCGGGACCCAAAAATTCAAAAAACTGAAAATTTTCAAATTGAGGCGTGTTTAGACTCATTTTGAGCGTTTCTATTTTTTGAATTCTAAAATCTAAAAATAATTCAGGTGGAATCAAAGTTGATCGAGTTATGGTCAAACTTTTATATACCCAGGTTTCTGGAAGGTTTCTTATTGAAAATCTTATAAATCTGCCAGTTGTTGTTCAATTTCAGGTTAAAATACATTTTCAAGTTTGCCGCGTTGAGCGCTTCAAAATGAGTATAAACATTACTTTCAAGTAGGTCAGCAAACGTGCTCTATTGAGAAATTGGATGTAACTCGGTCAGTATTGGTTCGATTTTGATAAAAGTTATATTTTTGAACTTGTCACGCAAAGAGCTTCAAAACAAGTATAAACACAACCCGATTCATCTCACTTTGAAACATTGCTCCCTGAATCTCCCCAACCAAATTCGCGTCCTCATTCGTGAAGTTGAACCCAGGCGACGCGATTTCCCCAATCGCCTTGATAATCGCTTCGTTCCCAGTTTGATCGAAGGCTACTGTTGCGATATTGATTCCATCCGCCTTCATCCGCTCTGCTTCTGGCCTCGGATCTTGTTCTCCATCGTCTCGATAGTCCGATGCGTAGATCAAAACCAACTGTTGGTAGTTTGAACGAGTGCTGTTTTTTCGGCCAGCGGAAAGAACTTGATCGGCTGCAGCGAGGCCTCTGGAAATGCGATTGTATGGCTTTTCTCTTGTGAGTGAACGAGAGACGCAGACAGTCTAGCTTCTCTGCGTCTCTTCACCGCAAACTTCAGACGCTCATATCTCAACAACTATAAGCGCTATCAAAAAGTAGTCAACTTACAAAAAATGTGAAATTTTATGCTCATTATTTTTGTAATCAAAACTTTTTTGATAGCTCCTCAGATTCTCAAGATACAGTCAAATAACCACACTCACCTTGACAGATAAACCTCATCCGACGAGCTGAGCCGAGGCAAAATTTGAAAAACCGTGTTGAACAAGTCGCTGGCCGACTGGAAACGATTCAAATCTGCTTGCTGAAAAATGTCTTGTCCGTTTCAATTTCAGATCGTTCAGATGTCTCACAATGACCGCCTGGTTACTGTAGGTGACCAAACCAACTCGGACCGTCCGTTTATCGTCGTAGCCTTGTGTGCCAATGCGGGTTCCTCCACCAAAAATTGTCACGATTTCAGCAGCAACCTTGAAAAGGCAAAACTGAGGATAATTTTTTTCAAAAAATTTTTAATTTGAAAATTTACAAATTTTTTATCCAAAATTTTCCTGCAAAAATCAACTCTCTAGCTCTTCTAGGAGTAGAAATACACTTATTCAAAATTCAGCTCGAGACGCAGACGACGAGAGTGTCTGCGTCTCTCACTCTCGCACGCTCCCTAACCAAGTCGTCGCCGTCTTGCTGTCAACTTCAAACGTCCATATGTCGTTAGCCGTTAGAGATACAAAAAAGTTGTCAACTACAAAAATGTGTGAAATTTTATGGTTATCATTTTTGTAGTTTGTAGTTTTTTGAAATCTCCGTTTGTTCTTGAGATATGGTTCAAATGAATCAAAAATTGCAAGAGAAATTCGAATGCATGTATCTCAAGAACCAGTAAAGCTATCAGAGAGTTGTAAACTGACCATATATTCGAAATGTTATGTTTATTTTGTTTTTTGCGTTTTTTTCTGTACAATACAATAGTACATGGAGGCAAGAGACGCAGACAGTCTTGCTTCTCTGCGGCTCTCCTTCCAACGCTTGTATCTCAAGAACCGTTTGAGCTAACAAGAAAGTTCCAACTAACAAAACATGTGAAATTTCACGATTATCATTTTTGTAGTTGACAACTTTTTGATATCTAGCAAGCATACCTCTGTAAGCCCCTCCTGTGTCATGCCAATCGAGTTATCCACGACGACCACCACATCCAGCCACAAGTTGGTCAAGTCCGTACCACATGATCTATCGGTTTGCGCTTCAGATGACGCCACAAGAAACAAAAAGGCAATGAGATGCCGCAACATCTGAAAAAGTGTCAAGTTTCCCGGAAATGATATTACGAATATAAACAATGACAAATTAGGAGGGGAAACTAATTGAGTTGAATGTCAACATTTTGCATTTTGATTTTTTATGGCCACTGGTGATGATAACGGAATACTGAAAACGTCATTTTTATACATCTCGAGAACTAGGCCTAAGACTTTAAGCCTCTGAAAACCGACTTGTCTGAAAATGTCAGCCATGGAAAGTTCAGACATTCTTAGAAGGGTGTGTCCCCCCGAAAAACACTTTCCAGTATCAACCCTTCCGTTCTTCGCCCCCTCTCATCATAAGACACCAGTGCAAATCGAGAAGAAGCCACTTCGAGAGTTGATGGCTGATGATGATCCTATTTGATGTACCTGGCCGCTGATAAGGAGCAACGGCGGAGAAAGAAGAGGAGGGGATGGGTGTCTTATCAGTGATGGAGAGGATTGGGCATCGGCGGAAAATTGGCTTAAAATACGCCCTCCTTCCGACGGTTTTTCACAATTGCCTTATCAGAGTTTCCTTTGGTTTCCATTTTATACTTTTCGGGGGAAAACTTTCAAATCTTTTTTATTGAAACTCGATTACTGAAAGCCGAACGGCGCAAAACGCAACCGCGCCCCACAGCACTATAACGTTTAAGAACGTGCGCCTTTAAGATTTTTCACCATTCTCGAACATTTCTTCGCTTGTGTCTGGTTTTCGCCTCAGCTCTTTTGACTCATGTCTCAAATTTCAGTGGTCTTTTGCAGCTGGAAAATTTGAGAACGCACTTTTCAAAAACTTGGGTTTCTGTTGATATCTATCAAAGTACCTGACCATCTGAATCAGTTAAAATTTGCCACTTTTCAGGCTCCGATTACAGGGATTCAGAAAATTCTGGAGGTTCGGAATTCAGGGTCCTTTAGAAATTCATCGATTTTCTTTTGATTGGAACGTGAAAAAAATTGAAAACCTGATAATAGAAGGTCTCCAAATCTCAAAACCTCTGAATCTAGAAGATCTACCCATTGCTCTCTTTTTGAAATCCAAACATTACCCTCCGTTCTTCGTGAATGTCTTGACCCGAGTTATGATCCCAGAACCTCGGCCCATCTTTTCAAAAAACCGTCCAAAAATTTTTAAAAATCACATTCCAGCCATGTTCAAACTGGTAGCTTTGGCGCTCGCCTGCGCGGCCCTTGTCTCTTGCCAGACGACGGACTGGTACAACACCCCTGAAGTGCCATCGACAGTAGGCTCAACAGGATACACCCAATATTACGGGGCCAGTACCCCAGCTCCAACTCCAGGAGGTACCAATGTGGATCGTGAGTGTGGCGGAGACCTTGCCAACCTGTGGCTCGACGTCGTCGTCGTCGTCGACAACTCCAAGGGAATGACGAACGAGGGAATCACCGAGGTCGCCGCCAACATCGCCACAGTCTTCGGAAACGGCACCAAGATCGGCAACCGCTACACGGATCCAAGATCCACTCGTATCGGACTCGTCACCTACAACGGACAGGCCACTATTGTCGCCGATCTGAACGCCCTTCAATCCATCGACGACTTGTACAGCACCGTGTTCTCCGCGTTGAGCTCCGTGAGCGCCTCGGACGACTCGTTCTTGGCCAGAGGAATCGGAGCCGCCGAGAGCGTTTTGCAGTCCGGAAGAACCAACAATGTGCGAAACAACTTCAAGAGATTGGTTGTGGTGTACGCTTCCGCCTACAAGTGAGTTCTAAACATGTCTTTGTAGTTGTCCATTTTTCTGTATCACTAGTACCTGTGAGCTTCAAAAATCCGGTGTGTAAGAGAGACGCAGAGACTGTCTGCGTCCTCCTTTTATCACTCGCACTCTTGTCGGTTGCTTTATTTTGATCATATCCTGAGAACCAAGAAAGCTATTAAAAAGTCGTCAACTGCAAAAATGATCAACATAAAATTTTACATAATTTTGTTGTTGACAACTTTTTGATAGCGTTAGTGGCTGGGGAGATATAGGCGCTTGAATTTAGAGCCAGAGGAGACGCAGAGAAGCTCGATGATCTGCGCCCTCTCTCATCCGCGCGCACTCTCGTCGGTCATCTTGTTTTCATCCTATCTTGAGAATCAAGAGAGTTATTAAGAAGTTGTCAACTGCAAAAATGATCAGTATGAAATTTTACACATTTCGTTAGTTGACAACTTTTTGAGAAAATTAGAGGTTGCTGAGATATGGTTGTTCAAAGTTTACTAGCTCACAAGAACAGAAAAAGGCTCTTTCATCAGCACCAGACCATAATCTGATAATAGCTTTACACTATCATTGGATAATTTGATTGAACTGTTAATCGGACTAAAACATCATTATCAGTTTAGTGTTTTTGCCAGAATCGTTATCAACAAAAGTTTGAGCGTTTGGTTGCACCTTTCACGCCCTTTAGTTTGAGTGGTTGTGAAGTACACAAAGTTCTAGGTTACACAATATTCTGAAATTGAACTAACCGCGTCAAAATTCCCTATCGATTGGTAGAATTTTTATTGAAATTGGTCCACTGGGAGCAAAGTTATGGGCTTTGTAAAGTAGAAATACTTTGCGCACGTTTTTTCATCACTGGTAGATCAAAAACCCAATTTGACCTACAAGTGCTCGAAACGGATAGAAATGGACCATCTGGACCGATCCTGGTGAAACTTGTATCAATCAAAAGGGAACTTTCCCCACCACCATTCAACATTTCAGGGGAGAAGGAGAGCTCGACCCAATCCCAGTCGCCGACCGTCTCAAGGCATCCGGAGTCGTCGTCTCCACCGTCGCCTTCGACCAAGACGGAGATGAGGCCCTTCTCGCCGGACTCACCAACATCGCCTCGCCAAACTACGCCTACACCTCCAAGGACTTGAACCTGGTCGGAGAACTTCAAGGAGTCGCTTTGCAAAGTGAGCTTTTTTTCTGCGCTTCTCTACCGTCGGTAGATCAGAACTTCTTGATCTACCAGAGCTAGACCATTCCCCTACCAAACAAAACTTTTCCAGCCAACTGCTTCTGCCCGAACCTGTGGACGCAGTACAAGGCCAACTTCGACGACGAGAACTCGTACAAGTACGGAGTTTGTATCCGCGCCGCCACCATCTCCTCATCCTGGACCGCCGCCAAGTTCGCGTGCCAAAACCTCGCCAAGAACGGATTCCTCGCCACTGAGTACGATGGACAGAAGCACAACTTCCTTTTCAGTGAGTGGGGTGGGGGTGTTGGGGTTCGCGGAGACGCAGAGAAGCTAGGCGGTCTGCGCCCTCCCTCATCCGCGTGCACTCTCGTCGGTCATCTTGTTTTCATCCTATCTTGAGAACCAAGAGAGTTATCGAAAAGTTGTTAACTACAAAAATTATCAACATAAAATTTTACACATTTCATTAGTTAACAACTTTTTGAGAAAATGAGTGGTTGCTGAGATATGGTTGTTCAAAGTTTGCTAGCTAACAGACTGCGAGGTCGATAGATTTCTGACCTAGTTTCGATTGGCATCGCTGAATCGGCGTTCGGCTCACGGTCGGCTGAGCTTGGTCGTCAGACCTCTCCCTCCTCCATCTAACCCAAATCCCATCTTTCAGAGGTCGCCCAAAACAACACCGCCTTCTCCGCCCCATACATCTACCACATCGGTTTGAGCTACGTGAACGGAGGATGGAACTGGCAACAACCAGCCGGATATGCTCTTAGACCAGTGAGTAATCTTGGGGATTTTCATACTGTGTACAGTATCTTTGCTGGGAAACACGTTCTTATTATGTGTTATCTAATGTTGACATCATGACATCAGGTGATGAGATTATTATGAACTTCTAAAATCAATGTATCAGAGTTGATAAGCCGTTATCACAAAACACGGAAAATTGACAGCCAGGAACAAAAAGTTCAAACGTTTATGATCCCTAATAGGGTTACTTGGAACATTTGAACTTTGGTGACAACCCATTCCTTTTCACTGGTAGATCAAAATCTGACGTTTAGATTTTGAGATAAATCTCCTCTATCTCAGCTCTCAGTAGATCAATTTCTATGAAGTTTCTATCAATCGACAGCGAATTTGAAGATCTCACACGTCAACAATACAACCTTTCCAGATCGCCGGCTACACCAACTGGAACCCATCGTACCCCAAACAATACACCAGCAACATTGGCGTCGTCAATCAGCAGTTCAGCTCGGACCTCAGAGTCGGATGGCAGAACATCAACGCATACAGTGTCGCCGAGTACTACATGTGCGAAGTGGCCTCGTGTGACACCCAGAACTATTGTGCATAAACGTTTTGAATTAGTTTTTTTCTTTTGCTTGGCTCGGTTTGAAATGAATCGCTTTTTATTTTTTGATGTGGAAGTTGTACAATGAAATACACTTGAAGAAGATCATTTATTGAAATTTTTTGGGCAAAGACTGTTCTATGAACACATAATCGGGAAAAGAGCTTTTCGTCCCTCAAGATTGAAGTACGTTGCGCTGAACATCCACACAGCGTCACAATCCTCCGCCAAAACGTAGTCTTTGCTCGGGGCACCTGCAACATTAATCAAATTCTCATTCGGATTACTGTAAACCCGACGGATCCTGACTAATCCTTGGGTCCATACTATTCCTATAAATATCCAACCCCCCGATGAATGTTGAGTAACAGAAAAGCCACAGGATTGATAGCTTCACATTGTCATCTCACTGAGTCGTGGGATGTGCCATTTAATGCTGAACTTTTTTGAATTGCCGCCAAATCGCAAGCCCTACGATCCATGTACAATTTAGATGAGCTGATTGCATCATCATCATCCTCACCTTGGTGTGCTGGATCCGAGGATCGCACTCTTTGTTTGATTCTCTCACCCACTGTAATAGTTAACAAAGGTTTGCTCTCTGAGAGCAAACCCTTTCTTAGATTTCTGAGAGTTTTATCTTATCAAGCTGTATATTTTGTAACATCGGCGTGTTCAGCTCAATAAAGTCTAGATGTTAAACACCGTCAAAGTCGATTTTTTCGGCACGAATCAGATCCAAGATGGAAACGGTGTATACCTTCAGAAATTCCGAATCGGTTCCCCGCGTCGACATAATCGGCTGCATTATCTGTCCTCTAACCTAATTTCTCTTTTTAACAAAGTCGCGTAAAGATGGAAAGGGTGACCAACTAGAGGGTGAGAAGATGATTGTGTCCTCTCCGCCCCTTAACCTCTTCCAAGTCCTCATAACGTCTTCCTTGACGACCTTCTGACTGGACGTCTCTTCTACCAACATTCCAAGACTCCTGACTGTTTGAAGGGGTCGGAATGTTACTATTTTATTTTTCTGAAACTTTATATTTTTCTAGATATTTTAATGGCGGAGCCGCTTACAGGGTAAGTCCTTTTTGGAAGCAACTTTTGAAACTGAAGACTATTTCAGACTCAGACTAAATCCGAAGGCCTCATTTCTTGGTGAGAATACCGTCCCTATCTTCATTCGAAATTCAGAACATCTACAACCGATATCGAATCTACATAAATGATGAAGGAATCCTCATTTTTTCTGTTCGTCAGAAGCATGTGAACAAGATCAGCGAAAAAAACCTGTGCCTGGCCAACTGAGGTAGTCAATGCCAGGCTTGCTGTCCTGGACGAGGTGCATGTCACCTTTGCTCATCGAGCTGGGTCCCGGAACGGGATTTTGGCACTTGTGCCTCTCAGGTTGGTTTGTAGTTTGTTGATTGGTGTTTTGATTTTCGTGTTTTCAGACCGTCCCAATGTTGGTTCTACTGGTCGGCCCTGGACATGTGGGTGTCGGTTTTGTATTATTTTCGGGCTCAGTATGGGCGCACACTGCGATACGATGAGCCACGGATGGTCCGACTGGCTGGTTCCGATGATGGTGCTCTCTTCCCTCTAGAGATGATTCGCGTGGATGAAGTAAAATTGTACTGTTTTTTAATGAAAATAAACTATCTTTATTGTAGTTCATTCTGTTGTATCTTTTGTGTACTGGGAAAGAAGAGATGTTATCAATAGGTTTATTTCGGGAAATCAGGCACAGGTTTTTTATAGGTCAGAGAAATGTCTCTCGATGAGGGCGTCGACATCGTGGTCGGCCATGTTGCTGCCAACCGGTTCTGGGGTTGCTTGGTTGTCCTTCCGTTTGCAGCAGAGATGCGCGGACAGCGTAATTATTTTTTACGGACAACGGACAGCTGACGACGAACAGTTGTATTTTTCTGAAAGAAGAGAGTCTTTTTCTTGATTTCAGACGTCAGAATGGTTCTTCTGAAGATGGCGTCACATCAAATTCGTACCCAGCAATGCCGTATAAGGGATTTTTGAGCGTCAAATTTCAAAATTTCGGAGAGCAATAAACTACGGACAACGGACAAAACGCAGAAAAAAATTCGGACAACGGACACCGGACAAAAAAATATTCTTACGGACAACGGACAGCAAAAAAGGCACGGACAACGGACTGTCCGCGCATCTCTGGTTTGCAGAACGATTCGTGGTGAAGCTCGTAACTGCAATGAGTATTGTATGTTTGTGAGAAAATAAGAATTTTCTTACTTGTTTCCACATTCTTTTTTTTTGTGCAAAGCACTCTTTGGCGAATCACGGTGCATCGGGTGGGGTGGCAAAGAATACAGATTTTCTTTGCCTTGGCCATTTTTATCTTGTCCTTTTGAGGGACATTGGGGCGCTCCTTCGTTTCGTGAGCGTGGCAGCAGAAGCCGCATAATGTTGGACGTGGTGGAGGTCTTCTCATCTGACGATTGGCTTGGCCAGTGAGATTTTTGAGTTGCCACGGTCGTTGATGGCCCTGATGATGTTTTGTTGCGACATGAGGCTCTGGAATATGGTAAGCAGCATAAATATATCAGCACAGAAGATATTAACATTCCAAAAATTGCCAGGACAATTGGTACTGCTCCTTGGTGTTCCATATGGTCCATAGATTTGGGATGTGCCAGGGATGGATCTCTGAATAGGTGATTACATCATTACCACCCTCACCTTGATGTGCTGGATCGCACTCTTTGTCCGGGTGATGGTTCGCACTCTGAGAGCAAACCATGTCTAAGATCTCTGAGATCTCTGAGATTCCGATACGTTATCGATCAGACCAGGTTTTTGATCCATAACTGATCCGTTTTGGGCTCAAATGGGCTCAAACGGATCAGTTATGGATCAAAAATCTGATCCCATCCATAACGTATCAGCAGCGCTTTACCTGTGGTATTATCCTCCCCTTTGACACAGCATATCGAATCTGTCTATGTTGTTACATCATGGTGCGTGTCGATCCCAATAAAGGCTAGATTTTAAAGACCGTCCAATTTGAATCTTTCGGCACGAATCAGATCCAAGATTGAAACGGTGTATCCCTTCAGAAATTCCAAATTGGTGAACCCCCGCCGACATAATCTGCATTATCTGCCCCTTAATCTCGTCCTTCTCTTTTTAACAAAGACTCGTAGATGATGGATAGGGTGACGAACTAGAGGGTGAGAAGATGAGTGTGCCCTCTCCACCCCCTAGCCTCTTCCAATTCCTCATTATGTCTTCCTTGACGACCTTCTGACTGGACGTCTCTTCTACCAACATTCCAAGACTCCTGACTGTTTGAAGGGGTCGGAATGTTGCTATTTTATTTTTCTGAAATTTTTTATTTTACTGGCAAGTTGAATGGCGTCAAAGCCGCTTACAGGGTAAGTCCTTTTCTGAGATCAATTTTTGAAACTGTATACAATTTCAGGCTCAGACTAAACCCGAATTCGAGTGGAGAAGAGAGAGAGGAACGTCCAAAGCTTGAAGAGACTGTCGGCCGAATATCCACGGCGGAGAGAGGATGTCTGTATCCTAACTAAATCGGAAACCATGTCCGATTGGGGTGCCCGCGTCCTACGCAGAGATCAGAAACTGTATGCACCTATGGATGCGATTTCGCTTGCCAAGCTGTGGAAGCAGAGGATTGAACAATGGACATGAGGACCAGCACCAAAAGGAACTGATGAGAATTGAGGCAGAGGAAAGAAAAGTTGAGCGCGACAGAAAATGGATATCATTGTTGGAAAAACAGGACGTTGAGTATAGAGAGTTCAATTTAAAGAGGCGTGGGAAGCATGGCTTCTATGGGCTCTTGATGAACTTGAACATTCGCCATCAACGTGCCAGAGATGTTTTCAGTCTGGAAATGTTTCTCTGAAATGAGTGAGTTTTTTTTTTAACGTTTAGTTTCTTTTGAAATGATGGAAATTTTTCAGAATCCATCTCCCGTATCCAGTATCCAATGGATTTCTTGTACTCCTCCAGCACTTCTTTTCTCACTTTTTCTTTTTTTTATTATCACAATTAATCTGACCCCTATTGTTTCGAAATTGTTACGAAACTGTAAAATTCAAAATAAATGTATTCGAAAATAAGACACAATCGTTCATTATCGGTATTGGCGACATTCGAAATTTCATGATTAGTGATACGGTAGGGTATACTATAAGCGGCGAGATCAAGGGGACACGGTAGACATCAAAGGAGGGGAAACGGTGGTGAGAGAGTACACAAAAAGAAGAAACGCCGCTTTTTTTGAATATCCGCCAAATCGTAATCGGTTTCGTTGAAATCTCCGTCCAAGTTGAATTTTTCGGCACGAACCAGATCAAAGATGGAAACGGTGTATACCTCCAAAAATTCAAAATTGGTGTACCCCCCCCCC
>LR543310.1:174534-240997 GCA_900536305.3 Caenorhabditis sp. 40 LS-2015
TCCCCCCCCCCCCCCCCCCCTCTGACATCATCTGCATTATCTGCCCCTTAATCTCGTCCTTCTCTTTTTAACAAAGACAATAAAATGATGGATAGGGTGACCAGCTAGAAGGTGAGAAGATGAGTGTGCCCTCTCCGCCCCCTAGCCTCTTCCAATTCCTCATTATGTCTTTTTTGACGACCTTCTGACTGGACGTCTCTTCTACCAACATTCCAAGACTCCTGACTGTTTGAAGGAGTCGGAATGTTTCATGTTTATTTTTCTGAAACTTGTTATTTTTCTAGAAATTTGAATGAAGTCGGAGCCACTTACAGAGTAAGTCCTTTCTGAGATCAATTTTTTGAAACTGTAGACGATTTCAGACTCAGACTTAAATTAAGAAAGCCTCAATTCTTGGTGAGAATACCGTCACCGTCCCTATCTTCATTCGAAATTCAGAATATCTACAACCGATATCGAATCTACATCAATGCTGAAGGAATTCTCATTTTTTCTGTTCGTCAGGAGCATGTGAACAAGATCAGCGATAATCTCAAGGAAGTGTCGGCTGAAAACTTCTTGAGGGATGTGAGGATGTTGAATCTTCAAACCAGCGTTGGAGAATGGATGCGCAAACCACAACCAGGCCTTGCGGATGCGGCCGCTCACTTCATTCTTGAAAAGCCGATTCTACTGTCAAAAAGTGAGACGTTATCGAATTGGTGCGCTATGCGCTTGAGATGGGACCAGATCCTATATGCTCAGATGGATGTCATATCCATGGCATCCATCTGGGCGGAGCGTTGTCAGAGTATTTCCGAGGGTCCTCTGATGACTGATAGAGAGAGGAAAGAACACCGCATGGTGGTAAGACACATGGCGGAGTTCTCCAAGCTCAAGGAGAAGCATGCAGAGGAGATGCGCACTTTGATGTGCGCACAAGAGCGAGAGATGGCTGAAATATGGTAAGATTTTCGTTTTTCAGAATTTTTGAGAAATGTGAAAATTTCAGGCTTCACCATCAACACAATCTTCTTCACCCCTCTGTTCACTCTCCAGCAAGTTTTCATCCCTTCATCCAAAGTAAGATTTTCGATTTCAGAATTTTTTTGAAAAATGTGAAAATTTCAGACTCACCACCATGCACCAACAAGCTCCTCTCTCCCTGCAGCTCTCACTCTGCAGCCAGTTTTCATCCCTACATATTTGTCTACACGTAAATTGTTTTCGAAATTATATATATTCCAAATAAATTTATTCAAAAACTTTACACAATCGTTCCTTATCATCATTATATTCGTAATCAGCACAAAATTTGGATCAGAAATGATTATACTATCATGGGGTGTTTGAGAACTTTTGAAATTTCATGAAACGGTAGGCATACGGTAGCGATACTGTAGGTCTACTGTAGGCGGCGACATCAAAGGGATACGGTAGCCATCAGAGAAGGGGAGCACGTCGGGTTTGTTGAAATCTCCGTCCAAGTTGAATTTTTCGGCACGAACCAGATCCAAGATGGAAACGGTGTATACCTTCCGAAATTCTAAATTGGTGAACTCATATATTTTTCTTAATTACCGCAACCTGATAACTTTTTTTGGAAAATTTTACACAATTGTTTATTATCATTAACATATTCGTAATTACCACAAAATTCTGATCGGAAATGAGAATAATATCATGGAGGTGTTGGGGAACGTTCGAAATGTTATGATTAGTGGTACGGTAGGGATACTGTAGGCGGCGAGATCAAAGGGAGGTGTCGTGGGAATCTCCGTCCAAGTTGAACTTTCGGCACGAACCAGATCCAAGATTGAAATGGTGTATACCTTCAGAAATTCCAAATCGGTGCCCCCCGCCGACATAATCTACATAATCTGTTACTTGATCTCGCTCTTCTCTTCTTAACAAAGACTCGTAAATGATGGATAGTGTGACCAACTAGAAGGTGAGAAGATGATTGTGTCCTCTCCGCCCCCTAGCCTCTTCCAATTTCTCATTATGTCTTCTTTGACGACCTTCTGACTGGACGTTTCTTCTACTAACATCCAAGACTCCTGACTGTTTAAGGGGTCAGAATGTTGCTATTTTATTTTTCTGAAACTTTTCATTTTACTGGCAATTTGAATGGCGTCGGAGCCGCTTACAGAGTAAGTCCTTTCTGAAATCAACTTCGAAAATGTAGAAGATTTTAGGAGACCGAATGTAAGTAAACACGAAGCAGATGTATTCGACATAAACCAATAAGACTGACAGTCAAAATTTTTCTCATTTTGTGACTTGACTTTTTTGAGAAGTTTTCGAAGCTCTAGTTTTCTTCAAGGATTTTTAATTATGAAATATATTTGGACAATGATTGATAATATCGCGCCTTCGGAGAGTGGAAATTCTGATAGTCACAGCGGGTGCCAAAACCATCCATCATTTATTCCTTTTGAATAATGGGTGGCTTGTTGTGCCCGAAAACAGGTCTCTTTGTCACCTATAAATAAGCACTGTCACTCAAGAGAAAATCATTTTAACATTTTTCTATTTTCTGAGAATTTTTCCAAGGTCCTGTTTCATGATATTTTTCTAAAGCCGAAAATTCTGAACATTTTTGAAACTTTCAGATGTCTGCTGAGGATCTCCAAAGAGAGTTGAATGACTTGAAGGTGGATTACAACCACCTCATCGATAGCGCTATCGTAAGTTCTTGATTCTTGTGAGAATTTTAGAAAAATTAAATTTAGGACTATCGCGGATGGTTGGCGGCTGCTCAAGGAGACCTACGTCTCGTGAAGGCGAATCTGAACGCCACTGAAAATGCATTCAGAGTAAGTATTTTTTCAACCATTTACATATACATACTAATTGAACAGAAAAGATAAATCAATTTTAAGACCGCTGAGTGCGAACTTGGCTGGACGCGTGGGCGCCTTCGCTTCGAAGAAGAAGCGCACAGGAGAACCCAGAAGAAACTACGTAAGTTTATACCGTGTTTTCTTCAAAAATTATTATTTTTTGCAGCTTGCGGTCACACAATGTGCGCAAGATGCCTCAAGCAGACGATCAAAGAGGCCCGACGTGCTCAGCAGGAGACGAAGTGCCCTACCTGTCGTTCTGAGTACGACCCAGACATCCATGTCCCACGCAACTACATCTTTGAATCCTACTCAGGTATGTGATCTTCAATAATAATTTGTTAAATTCAATTACATACATAGATATATACATTTCAGATGGCGTGATCGATGTTGTCCTGAATCAAGCCAACTAAGAAGACCTCATTGTGTTCATCTTCTTCTTCTTCAACTGCATCAACTGCTTTTCTTAAAAATTTCTTTATATAATTTTTTGAAAAAAACATGAATAAATTGTGGAGATTATTAAGTTTTTTCCATTTTTTTTTCGTATTAGAATTGTGGGTAGTTTGATACTGTTCCCAATCTACCGTACCTTTGTGTCCCACATTTAATGAGGGAGCGTTGACTATTCCTGATGGAGCCGCTGTCGATCAAAATATCTGAAAAACGCTAAACGTTGCTGTATGTTCTTGAAAGTATTCAGATGTTTTCAGCAACTGTAGACCTCCATTTTTGTAATTGACAGTTTTTAGGCACTAGAAAACTAAGAAACAGAAGCCGATTACAATTCATAATACATATCAGAATTCAAGCGTATTCACAATAATTGTCAGTATCACAGGCGACTTTCTCACAGATGAAATGAAAACTGTTTCCGCAACTGACCGGCGTCCAAGCGGTCTGAAAAATATAGAACTACTCAAGTTTTCCGACCACTTTCGTACCGTTCCATCCGAGTACTTCATATCGGCAACGCAAGATGCGCGGGCTGGCGGGGCGCCCGAGTTGGGGTCGAGCTGGAAGGGGTGTCTAGGGGTTTCCCAAGGATTCAAAGATTTGATCTACCGCAATAACTGGTTGATTGTCGGGTTGGTCCCAAAACCAGACACCGTTAAGGTTGAAGAGTCCATTGTAGAAGGCGTTGACGGGCGAGGGGTTGATGGCGTTGAGGTAGGCTGAAAGTTGGGGGTACCTCTCTCTCTCTCTCCATCGCTGACAGAGTATCAAACTTTTTCGTGGAGCCAAATTCAGTGAAAGATGGTAGATCAAACCATTTCAACGCTCACCAAAATTGAAGGATCTCTTCTGCTGATCCAGCTCATTCACCAGATACGAATTCGGATAATTTCTATGACAATACTCCTTGGCATTGTCTCTATTCACAACAACATCGGAAGAGATCACACAGGTACCGTAACGATTCGTGAACGTGTTCCATGGCCAGTTGTATTGCAGCCAGTTGCGTTGGCAGAAGCAGTTGGCTGGAATTGTGCTTGATCTGCCCAGAGAGTGCCGGTATCAAAAAACGATCAACTATGAAAATGAAGCTCTAGACTAGCCTAATTTGCTCACAAATTTTCAGAACTATCGGGCAATGTTCAGTCATTTTCAGACAGTTTCAATAATGACTACTACATCTAACTTCAACGCTTTAAATCTGCTCAGAAAGAGCCCGTGTCAAAAAGTTGTCAACTACAAAAATGAAGCTCTTGAGTTGCCTAATAAGCTCCGAAAATTTCAAAACTATCGATCAACTTTCAGCCGATTCCAGACGGTTCCAAGTGATGGCCCACTCACTATCAGTCAAGGCCTTCTGTATCTCTTGGGTGACATTTCCATCGGCAATCGCAAACGCCATATCATCACTTGCGATATTTTTGAGCCATGATGAGACGTCAGAACTCGATCCAGTGTTGACAGTGATCACTGGGATGCCTTGTGTCTTCAGTGTGCGTGCCACGTCTTTTGGTGGATTGCTCTTGTAGGATCTGAAAGTGAAAAAGGATCTCGAATAGAAAACAGTAACCCATGTTCAAAGTATTGAAACAAGGGACTCACCCATGAACGTTGGTGAAGACAATGACGACCTTCTTGTAATTGTCACGGAATCCAGCAGCCGAATTGATCATCTGCATCGCTGCGGTAAGAGCTCTGAAAGCAGGGAAGAATACAGAACTCCACCCCACCTGCATATCTAACTAACGTATCCATTCTGCTAGCTGGACTGCTGGAGAGTGGTGTCATTTTCAGCGCCTGCAGTTGGCTTTGAAGTTGATCCCATGATTGGAGTTTGTAGAAGTCGGCGACCTGAAAAACACTTCAAAGGGTTTCACTTGAAAATCTATTGCCACCATTGGATTTCTCGCAATTTTTTACCCAGGAATTCAAATTTTCAGCTGCCTAGCGCAACGTGTCGTAAGGTATGGTGCATTGTACGCAAACACCACATTTTACGACACTTTGAGCTAGAAGGCTGAAAATTGGGTTACTGGGGTAAAAAATTGAGACAAGTCGTTTGGTTAGCTTATTTTTCATCCAAAGTTGATAAGAAACGAGTTATTCAATAAAAAGTCTTACATCCGTGGCATTCCAGTTGTAGGTTATAATGCCCACACGGGTACTTCTCGGATCATCGTAGCCGGTTCCAATTTGAAGGGTTTTCGGGAAAACCGACAAAATCGTCTCGTACACATTATAGCTGCTAGCGATTTTCGAGTTGTCCACAATAATGACGACATCCAGCCACATTTTGGTGACATCCGATCCGCATCGTCGATCACTGATGGATTGGGTTTGGGAGAATGCTAAAATATCGGGGTTCTCGTTGATTTTGAAGGCAAGAGAAGGTCGAAAATCAATTTCTTTTCATTTTTCACCTCCGGAACCATATTTTTAGCGCTCTAGGTCAAAGTGTCGTAAGATATGGTGTTTGCGTACAATACACCATACCTTACGACACGTTGAGCTAGGCAGCTGAAAATTTGAATTTCGGGGTAAAAAAGTGCGGGAAATTTCATGGTAACAATGGATTTCCAGAATTCACACTTTTAACTACAGAAAAGCATTGATACTCACCCAAAAAAATGGCGAAAATTCCCAAGAGTCCTTTCATCTTTACAGAATGTGACGAGAAATGTCACAGAAAGACCAAAAAGGAGAGAAAGTGTGGTTTTCGACTTCTAATCAGTAGAAATTTTGGCATTTGAAAAGTAATAAAATTAGTCAAAGACTGGAAATGCTACAAAGTCAAGTGTGATGTCATCTTGATGTTTTGAGCTGTGGTCAAACTTTTCTTATTGTTTGGTTTCAAGAAATCACCGGAAATCATACAAACTTCAAATATAGTGCTGGAAAGTTTTCCTGTATTTGCAATGTCCTCTCCCCTTTCCTGTCGACCGGCAGTGCGAGAGACGCAGACACCGAAAGCCGCCGCATTCTTATACGCCCTTGCCCCCTCGCCTTCCCGTCAGCCTCATTGGCTCAGTGGCAGAGCGTCTGTCTAGTAAACAGAAGGTCGCTGGTTCGATTCCAGCATGAGGCACCGAATCTTTTTTCTTTTTTGCTTTATTTTTTTGAAGATCTTATACTTCATTTCTCAAGTTAGAAGTTTCTAAAATTGACAATAATTATCAGTATCACAAGCGACAGACTCGCACAAAAATCGGAACAAATTTGTACAACTAATCGGCGTCCACGAGTAGGTCCCGTCAGAATACTTCATATCAGCTACACAACCGGCACGTTGGGGCGCGGAGCCAGATGAGGGGTATAGAGGCCACATCGGCATTCCGTTGGGCTGATCCCACCACCAGGTGCCGTTGAAACTGGTGAGACCGTTGTAGAACGCGTGTGTGGCGTCGCTTCCTTTGGCGTTGAGGTACTCTGGAAAATTGAATGTATTGCACTTCAAAGTGATCCACTTGAAAATCTATTGTCACCATTGGATTTCTCGCAATTTTTCACCCCGGAACCCAAATTTTCAAATCTCTAGCTCAAAGTGTCGTGAGGTATGGTGCATTGTACGCAGGCACCACATTTTACGACACTTTGAGCTAGACGGCTGAAAATTGTGTTTCTAGGGTAAAAAATTGAAACAAGTGGATTGGCAAACTTATTTTCATACCAAAATTAACATGAACCACGATATCAGGGTCTGAAAATTAGAAAAAAAACTGCTTACCCCAATTAAACGCTCTTTTCTGCTGATCGAGCTCGCTGACCAAGTAGCTGGTGTCGGTCAATCCGTGACAAAAATTTTGAGCATTTATTCTATTCATGGCCACAGCTGGCCGATACACACAGACACCGTAGTTTGAGTAGATGTCGTTGGATTTCAATGGATAGTGATATTGGTACCAGTCGGGGCGGCAGAAGCAGTTTGCTGAAAACATGGAGTTGGCTTCACTGGGCTTGGCGGCAATTTGAAAAAGATTTTTGAATTGCCGCCAAGTCCAATCATCAATAGAGCACGGTTACTCACTTGCGAGAAGAGCTCGTTGCAACTCCTGTGTGGTGTTCCCGTCGGACATTCTGAACGCCATTCCGGTGCTGGCGATCTTGTCGCGCAGGTTTTCCTGAACATTATCGTCTCCTCCGGTGTTAACAGTGATGATAGTAGCTCCTAAGGATTTCAAGACTTTCGATTGGTCTTCGGGGTAGTTGTAGTAGTAGCTGGAAGTTTCGGAAATTGGGAGTTTTTTTTCCATCTTTTCGGGTGAGTTTCAATTTTTTCCTGTATTTAAAAGTGTGAATTCTGAAAAACCATTGCCACCATCGAATTTCCCGCACTTTTTTACCCCGAAATTAAAACTTTCAGCTGCCTAGCGCAACGTGTCGTAAGGTATGGTGTATTGTACGCAAACACCATATCTTACGTCAATTTGATCTAGAAAGCTGAAAATATGCTTCCGGGGGTAGAAAGTGACGAGAAGTTGATTTTCGACCTTTTTTCGTCTTCAAAATCAACGAGAACCCCGATATTTCAACATTCTCCCAAACCCTATCCATCAGTGATCGACGATGCGGAGTTATTTCTCTTAAACATTCTCAACAATCGAATCAGCTTATGTTGTTACCCCAAAAACCCAATTTTCAGCCCTCCAACTCAAAGTTTCGTAAAATGTGGTGTTTGCGTACAATGCACCATACCTCACGACACGTTGCGCTAGGCAGCTGAAAATTTGAATTTCGGGGTAAAAAATCAAGAGAATTCGATTGGTACCCATATTTTGGACTTACTCATATTGCGAAGTGAAGAAAACCACCACTTTCTGATAGTTATCCCTCAATCCTTGAGTCGCGTTGACCATCCGAATAGCGGCCCCCAACCCAGAATCCATGTAAGAATGGGAGTCATGGGATAACGGGGTGGTCGAGAGAAGTTGGAGTTGTTGGATCAAGTCGTTGTAGGATTGCAGCATGTAAAGATCGGCGACCTTAAAGTGAGAATCGTGAGAAACCATTGTCCCCATTGAATTCCTCATAGCTTTTTACCCCGGAATCCAAATTTTCAGTCGTTCAGCTCAACGTGTCGTAAGGTATGGTGCATTGTACGCAAACACCACACGTCAAGCTAAAGGGCTGAAAATTAGGTTTCTGGGGTAAAAAATTGAAACAAATCCATTGCTGAGCTTTTTTTCTACTAAAAATTGACAAGAAGCAAGATAAAGCAAAACTTACATCCGTGGCATTATAATTATAGGTGATGAATCCAACGCGGGTACTTCTCGGATCATCATAACCAGTTCCGATTTGAACGTAGGGACTGAAGAGGGCCGAGATCGTGTCATACACTTTGTACATGTTCATATTTTTTGAGTTGTCCACAACGAAGACGATATCCAGCCAGAGGCGGGAAAGGTCGCCTCCGCATGATCGATCGGTCACGGATTGGGTAGGGGTGATGGCTGAAAATTAGGGGCCTTTTTATCTAACAGTTAGGGTTGGTGCAAATGCGCTCCTTCTCGATATTGGGTGCGAAGTTTTACGCGCGCTTTTTTTGGCCGGTCAAAAATCGGACAACAGGTTTCAAAATGGAAGATAAATATTCAAAGTGGCCGAGTTTTATACGATAGAGCGCATTCTTCAAAGACTTACCTAGTACCAACAAAAATAGGCTAGAAATTTTCAGCATAATTTCTTTTTTGTTCAGCACTAAAAGTAAACGCCCCTCGTCTGCTCTTTTATTCTCCGTGCGATTCGACTGATAACGGGGAAACAGTTAATAGAGACGAAACAAATGACGATGTGCGGGTAGAAACATGATGATGATGATAAATGATAATTATTAGTCAGAAGTTGGGAAAGGTTGCGAGAGGAAACGTTTCTGCATATAGTTTGATTTGTGTGGTTTTTGAGTTGTTAGAGTTTCAAGGAGGGAGAAGAGCAACCGGAAAGGTCACTTTGATGATGCAAAACGAGTTGTGACTTTTGGAAGGGACAGATAATAGAGCAACTATTTTTTTAATGATGATGCTGGAACTGGACCTTCCGGAGCATCGTTCAAAAGTACATCGTGCTGATAGGGTACCTTGATTGATCTACCACCACACACAGCATTTCTCAGTTCTTCTCCGCCAGGGTTGTTTGCTTTGAACACATAATAAGGTCCTTGAAAACCTTCCTTGGAGGTACCAAAATCTTCTATCAGTTCCAGATTCACTTCTACAATTTTTAGAAACCTCCAGAACCTTTCGGGAACAGTGATGGATCGAAAAAGATACTCTCGAATACCGAGTTTTATTTGATCTACCTAGTGCCTTACTTTTTCCCATCCACCACCTCCAACTCATTCGCCGGTGCAACATCCATCACGATTTCCGCCTGGGTCGACACAAGGAAAAAGCATTTCGAGTTTTTGGTGGAGACATTCAATAGGCATCCCTCATCACAATCACTAATAGAGGAGAGGTCTAGAAAATGGGTTTATAGAGGTCGATGAACGATAAGAGAAACTTGGGGTTTACCTGAAAATAGGTCCTCCATCTTCGAAATGAGTAGGAACTATTGGTGCAAAGGGAGTTTTAAGTGGTAAGGGAGCCTAAATTTGGCCGGTTTTCAGTTTTTGCTCGAGTGCACATTGGTTGGCTTAGAAGGTGAGAGAAACATCTGTCTGTTTGTCTGTTTGTCCAGTAACAAGTTCTGGTTTTGAGATTCAAGTTGAACCGTTTTTTACAGATTTCCATTATAACACTTCTGTGAGAAACGAGACTTGGCAAGAAATCGTTTTATTGCAATAATCGCAAAATTTACAAAAAAGGGCTCATTTCGTTTCGAATATCGACATTTCACTCCCTTCAAGCACTGACTGGTCTGTTGTTGGCCAATGAAGCGGTGGCTGGAGCTGGTGTTCCCGGAGCATCGTTCTTGTTCTTATTGGATCCCCATGCCCAGACAGATGGATAAGCAGCAGCAGTGAGATATGGAGAATAGACGGATGGATAGGCATATGCAGACGGATAATAGGCGGCTGCGTAGGATGGAACGACCACTTGGTGATGCGAGAATCCGATCAGCATCGAGCAGAGGAGCGCGGCGGCGAGGCTGGAAGAGTGGGAGGGTTGAGGGGAGGGGTACTGTAGGGTTTAGAGGGTGTATACTGATCTGGTGCTTCTGCGTACTCCTCTCGGAGAACCCATGTAACTAGAGGTGGGTCTAGATTGGTCTATGGATACTTCAAGAACACTAGAACCAGGCCTTTCTAACTTTGGTTGGTCAATATATAGTAGAAAACTTGGCTATGGTTAAGGTCTAGATCTACCAAGTACGATGCTTCAAAATTTTCAAAGGAAAAACTTACCACTTGGCGAACATGTTGCAATAGACTTGGAAAGACTCTTGTCGATAATATTCTCAAAGTTTCCTTGCCTATTTATACCAAATTTTTACACTCCATAGATCGGGTGAAAAACCTTGTACCGGTTTTACTGTCGAACCGATTTAGCACCGAGAAGCATGACACAAACTCCATGAGAACAGTAGTACTCGTAGTTGGCGGCTGCGGGGCTCAGAGAGAGAGAGCACGCAAAGAACAAGGGGTGAGAAGTGGAAAAGAACACTACTCCCCCCCATGTTTGCCCTAGATTACTACTAACCGCATCGCTGCCAACAACTTGTGCAAATACAGTAACCGGGCGGCAGTGTTTGATAGGCGTTTTTGATCCGTTGTTTAGAGGGGCGGGCAGGGTCTGGGGGTATAAATAGGCGAGAAAGTTTTGAGAAAATTATCGACAAGAGTCTTTCCAAGCCTATTACAACATGTTCGTCAAGTGGTAAGTTTTTTCTATAAAATTTTGAAGGCCTCTATTACATTACTTGGTAGATCTAGACTTTAACCATAGCCCAATTTGAAATTGACAATTCAAACTAAGAAAGACCTGGTTCTAGAGTTCTTGAAGTTTCCATAGACCGATCTAGACCCACCATGGGTTCTCCGAGAGGAGTACACAGAAACACCAGATCTAAAACGCTTATTATCCATTAGGATACACCCTCTAAACCCTCCCACTCTTCCAGCCTCGCCGCCGTGCTCCTCTGCTCGATGCTGATCGGATTCTCGCATCAACAAGTGGTCGTTCCATCCTACGCAGCCGCCTATTATCCATCTGCATATGCCTATCCATCCGTCTATTCTCCATATCTCACTGCTGCTGCTTATCCATCTGTCTGGGCATGGGGATCCAATAAGAACAAGAACGATGCTCCGGGAGCACCAGCTCCAGCCCCCGCTTCGTTGGCCAACAACAGACCAACCAGTGCTTGAAGGGAACAAAATGTCGATATTCGAAACGAAATGAGCCCTTTTTTGTAAATTTTGCGATTATTGCAATAAAACGATTTCTTGCCAAGTCTCGTTCGTTTCTCATAAAAGTGTTATGATGGACATCTGTACAAAACTGTTCACCTTGATATCCCACTCCTCTCTCTGCCCTCCCCCGCTTTCCTCACTGCCCTTCAGTGAAGTTGTTTTCGATGGCAGCGTGGTGTAGATGGGAAGAGCGGGGACTGGGAACGGTGACTCTCTGGTTCGAACCCGACCTGTTGAAACTTTTTTTTGATTTTTTTTTTCGTCTATTTTTTTCATCATCACATCTTATAGAGCAAAGTTCAAACATTTTCTACATGATATTGTCTTGAAAACACTCCGAATATGACAGTTTTCAAGATTTTGATAAAAAAATTTTTGATGAGAGATACGTTTTCAGTTTCACCAGGAAAATGATTGTTTTCAAGACAATATCATGTAGAAAATGTTTGAACTTTGCTCTATAAGATGTGATGATGAAAAAATCGACGAAAAAAGAAATCAAAAAAAAGTTTCAACAGGTCGGGTTCGAACCAGAGAGTCACCGTTCCCAGTCCCCGCTCTTCCCATCTACACCACGCTGCCATCGAAAACAACTTCACTGAAGGGCAGTGAGGAAAGCGGGGGAGGGCAGAGAGAGGAGTGGGATTGAAATGCGTTAAAAATGACTGAAATTTCCAGACGAAATTTTGGGCTTCTGATGAGTTTGGGGCAGCTAAATTTTTACTCAACGTTTTCAGCATGTCAAAAACTACCACTGTGTAAGTTTTCAGAAAATTCTCAACCGGTGCCTAAAAAACCCTTGCTGGTAAGCCAACTATTGTGCAGTCAAGCGAAAACTGAAACCCCCCCCCCCAAATTTAGGACTTCCTTACCTCTTCTAACTCCATTCGTACCAATATTTCATATTCATTTTGCAAATGGAGGACTTATTTTCAGGTGAACACCCAGTTTCTTTTATTGACCTCCACAGACCAATTTTCTAGATCTCTCCTCGATTAGTGATTGTGATGAAGGATGCCTATTGAATGTCTCCACCAAAAACTCGAAATGTTTTTTCCTTGTGTCGACCCAGGCGGAAATCGTGATGGATGTTGTACCGGCGTATGAGTTGGAGGTGGTGGATGGGAAAAAGTAAGTCATTAGGTAGATCAAATAAAACTCAAAACTCGGTCGTAGCATTTATGATCTCTTTCTGATCTACCATTGTTTCTGGTGGTCTGAAATTTGTAGAAGTGAATCTGGAACTCATGAAAGTTTCGAGAAGCTTCTAAAATTTATTGGATGTTTTCTGAAATTTCATCAGGTTTTTGGTGCCTCTAAGGAAGGTTTTCAAAAACCTTTTAGGAAGCTTTTAGAAATTTTCTGGAAGTTTCTGAAAGTTGTATATGTGAATCTGAAACTTATCGGAAATTCTGTTATCTCCAAGGAAAGCTTTCAAAAACCTCATTATGTTTTCAAGGCAAAAAACACTGGAGGAGAAGAATTGTGAAACCGACTACAAAGGCGACCAGACTTATGACAAGTGGGTGCAAACGGATTCAATTGAGATGGAGGTGAGTTTTAACTCCGTTCATTTTCATCGTAACTCGATAAAAACGCCATCAATCGAATTGATATATCAATCCGGCTCAAATGAGTATAATCACAAAGTTTTTAAAAATTTTCGATTTTTGGGTCTTGACACGAAAACACAAAAACCAGCATAACTCCGTTCATATTGATAAGAAAGTGATGAAAACAACACCAATAAAAATAAAATTTTGTTCCGGTTCGAATGAGTATAATCACAAAGTTTTTTGAAAATTTAGTTTTTTGGGTCTCGACGCGAAAACACAAAAACGACAATAACTCGGTTCATTTTGATGAGAAAGCGATGAAAACTGAACCAATAGAATTAAAATCTCAATCCGGTCCGAATGAGTATAATCATGCAATTTTTTCAAATTTTTTTATTTTTTTGGGTCTCCACACGAAAACACAAGGTGAACGATATGGTTTCCACTTATTTGGATCTCAGGCAAGTTTTCGTTGCGAGGCCGAGTTGTCGGATCCTAGGCCAGGGCTGAGGGATCCTTTTTAAAATTCCAAAACAATTCCAGACATTCTCCTGTCTCGCCGACCTCCCACCCACCTATCGAGAGGCGACCTACACGGAGAGTGCACTGGAGCGTGTGCTCCGTCACATGAGCGCCCATCTACACCGGATACAACTGCAGCAGTGGCTCGCCGAGCAACCACAGCGGAACGCCTCGTTTCATATTAAACCAGTGCAAACGAAGACCATCTATAGGGCAGTGTACAACAGGGAAATGGTGAGAGCTTTATTTTTTTTGTTGAGGAAACGAATCACATAATTTTTGTAAAAAACCCGAAAAGAGACCAGCAAAATGTCGAAAAAATCACGAATACTTTTGCATGAACCGTGTCACTTTGGAAATCACGCATTGGTTGGTTTTCAGGGCCAGAAACCAGAATCCATTCAGAGCCTGTCGGGTTTCTTTGTTTTCGGTGCCCGAGTTGAAGTTGTTGTTGAGGATGTAGGGACTCGGGCGGTCCCTCTCGTCCATTTTGTACCTGAAAAACATGGATTCAGGGATGGTGATGCTAGTTTTAGATCAAAAAGAAGCGCACCAATCGAGTTTTCTCAATGTTCTACCCCAGTAGATCAATTTTCAGCTCTTTAGCTCATAGTGTCGTAAGATATGGTGTTTGCGTACAATACATCATATTTCACGACACTATCAGCTAGAGAGCTGAAAACTTGGGTCCCGGGGTAAAAAGTTGCGAGAAATTCAACGGTGACAATATATTTTTGAGATCATCACTTTGAAGTACAATACAGTCCATTCTACTAACATCGAATCTGAAACTAGACGGTCGATTTTGTCTTGACCCAGATTATAAGGAAAAGATCTACTCGCAAAGCCAAATAGTCTCTTTGTAAGATGGTCCCCCTTGGCCTACCAAAAGACCCGCTCTCTCCAAAATTTCAAATTTGAGGGTCTCCTAATGAGGACCAATGAATCATTCTCAACTGACCACTTGCCATCTGCCACCTCATCGTAGGCGAACTGTCGACAGATGAGGTCGTTGTGTTGAGATGCGCATAGTTGATTCATGACGTCCTGGAACGAGAGAGATAGAGGGGGATGAATGATTCAAAAGGATGGGTAGATTTGAACGTTTTGAATATTTTGATATTGTGACACTCCAAGGTTTGGAGACTTCGAGTTTCTGGGATTCTGAGGTTTTGAGATTCTGAGAGACTGAGAGACTGTGAGACATATTGAGAGATTTTGAGAGATTCTGAGAGATTCAGCGATTGCAAGATTCTGAGATTTCAATATTCTGAGATTCCGAGACTTAAAAATTATGAGATTAAGAGATTCTAACCTGATCATAAAGCTTCTTGTCCGAATTCAACCTCGTCTTCATCTCCTCCATGAACATTTTCGATCCATTCGTCGTGGCCACTAGCATCGGATCGAACGCCAGAGTATCCCAACTTCCACCATCATAGCCTTTGACTGGAATGACAATGTCAAAGTCTTCTTCAGACGTTGTACGGTTGGAGAAGAGGAGGAGAGGGTCCTGGAAATAAGGTTTATGTGTTCGTCTGCACTTTTGCGTCGCAGTGTTTGCACTGATTTTCTAATTAGATGAAAACAGCGACGCCGCGAAATTTAAAAAAGTCATGGTTGCCTTACCTTAAACCACGTTGCATCTGTTTCAATGAGCACATATGGGATATCATTGGATGTCAATAAATGCATTAGATTTGCTCGAAGGGTCAATATATTGATGTACTGTTGTCGTCCCCAATCATAGCCGCTTTTGTAGTTGTCGATGTCTAGAGAGACACATTTGATGGTCTCGTCCCATTGGGCACGGATGGAGGTGCAGGTGGAAGGGTCCATGCTAACGATGAGAGTTCGGTTGTGCACGTTCTGGAAGATCAGAGTTTAAGAATCGCAGAATCCATAAGAAGTTCAGAATCCATCGGAATTTCGAAATCTTGGAATCTCAGATTCAGAATACATCAGAATCTGAGAATCCTAGAATCACAAAATCAGAATCTCAGAATTTTCGAATATTCTAGAATCGTCTAAAATTGTCTAGAATCCTCCAGGATTTCAGATTTCCTCAGAATCGATCAGATTCCATCAGAATCCATCAGATTCCATCAGACTTCATCAGATTCCATCAGAATCCATCAGATTCCATCAGAACCTGAAACTGAGATTCCGAATTTATCAGAATCTCAGAGTCCATGAGAATCTTCCAGATGCCGAGAGCCTCAGAATCTATCCATTAGAATTTCAAAATCAATCAGAATCCTTCAGAAGCTTAGATTCTCAGAATCCACCAGAATCTCAAATTCTCTCAGAATCTCATAATGTCTCAGAATCTCTCAAAATCTCAGGGTCCATCAGAATCCTTCAAAATCTCACCTCCATAGCAGCCGTATTGCAAATCCAGTTCAGCGTCATCCTCTCGTAGGCGTGATTGATCATGGCGACGTAGATAAACTGTGAAGACGTGGAAGTTTGATTCAGGATAGTTCCAGCGACGGTGAGCAAGTTCTGTGAAAATTTGGAGTTGGAAATTTTGATTGAGACACTTTCTAAGAACCGACCAATTTCACCTTCTCCGACAACTCCGGCACTCCTTCATCCTTGGGCATTATAACCGGGTGGACTAGTTTTGGTTCTGAAAATTGAGTAATCGGTGGAGCAGGTTTACTGAGCAAAATCTCACTTCTCTTCTTCTGTCCACGAGTGCCTCCGAACCCAATCGCCGATAATTTTCCATAGCCAATCGCCTCGATCACATTTCCTTTTTTCATGTGCCTTCCCGCCTTGGCTAGAAGGGGTCCATCTTTTAGGTTCTGAAAATTACAGAACTGTGCCGCAGAAATGCATGTGGTAAAGTTTCTGACATGGTCCACAGCTATTGTTTTGAGCACCCAAGCACCCCCACGAAATCCGGAACTTTTTGAATTCCCGCCAAACCGCTCTAGATTTTCCAAAAACTCACCGCATACCCGATCCTGGTGCTATCCACTTGGAAGAGTTTCCAAGTGATGAATCCGATGTGAAGGAAGAAATAAACGAAGAATAGGGGCACTAGGATGTGTCGGAATGCCAATTTCAGATTCAAACGGGTCATTGCATTTTGAGAAGTGGGCCTGCGAAATAAAGTTTGGAAGAGATTATAGAGGGGAAAATGGCAATTGAATGAATCATGAAAGAGGATGCTTGAGAAATTAACAAGGCAGTCGATTTCAGGGGTCAATGAATTTTCTAGAAAAAAAACTATCTCGAAATTGATGAACAGATAATAAAAAAGTTTTGGCGAAAATTGAGAAGAAAAAGAATGGAAGCAAAAAGAGCGCAGCGATTTGAGAAAAGAAAAGCAAACAGTTTTGACATATTTATTATTTTTTCATATCTTTTTTTCATTTTGAGAACGAGGAGAGACCGAGAAGGATAGAGAAATAGTGCGGTTTAGATTTGGAGCATTTATAATAAAAAAATAAAAATACAGTGTTGGCCAAATGTTTGGTGATTTTCAACGCAAATCGGTCAACTTTGAGAAGTTGAATAAGTATGTTCCAATTACTCGATTTTTTTTTTTTGGTGGATGTATTAAACAACTCTAGATCTTAGTTTTTGCAGTTGACAACTTCTTTCTAGCTCTGTTTGTTTTTGAGTTATGCGCCTTCAAAGCTGACGAAGAGTGAGAGACGCAGACAGTGAGAGAGTCTCGGTGTCTGGGTCTCTCACTGTGTACGTTTTTAACGCTTATATCTTGTTTTGGAGAAAATTTTGATTATTCATATTTCACCAGATAAAAATTCAGATACTCAGTATTCTTTTGGTACAAAACCGAGATTTCTAGCTTTGCTAGAACTCGAGATGCAACGCTTCAAAGACGAAAGAGTGCCCTGCTTCCCTGCGACTCTCATTGTTCACTCTTTGAAGCCTATATTTTCAGTTTTAAAAAAGGTAAAAAATTCTTACTTTATGACATAAAAATTCAAATTTCCAGAGTTTTGAAGGTACAAAAATGAGTGTTTTAACCTCACTAGAATTTGAGATATAACGTATTGAAATGATGCATGAGAGACGCAGTCAACGAAAGTTCTCTCGCTGTCTGCGTCTCTTCATTTTTTTTTCGAGATTTTTATAAAAAAAACAAATACTCAAATTCTGAGAATTCTTTTGGTACAAAAATCATTGTTCTAGCTTCTCTAGAACTCGAGATATGCAACTTTGAAAAAAAAATTGCAGGTGCAAATCTCCACCTCATGTCTTCAACGGGCTCTAACTGTCTGGAATTAAATTTTCGACAAAAGTTGTCAACTACAAAAATAAAGATCTAGAATTGTTTCGTACACCCACCGAATTTCAGAATCATCGGGTTGTTGAAAATTGTTTTTTCAAGTCCGCAAAGTTGACCAGAGTCTATTACAACAAAACAATTGGATTTCATATTTTGGACTTTAAATTCTTCCAAAAAACACAGAAAATGTTTTTAACTATGCCTATATAGTCAAGTCACTTTAAAGCCCATGAAAATCGGATTAACCATAATAAAGTAGTTGTATTTTAGTGGCCTCCGAAAAGTTGTCTCTGTCCATATAAGAAAAAAAAGAGGAGAGAAGAGGTTCAGAAGGAATAAGAAGACGTGACGGTGTATGTCTCGATTTCCATGTTTCGACCGATTTCATCGGAGGGGTCGAGAAATCGGAGAAAATAGTGCGGAGATTGGGGAGACGCAGAGACACAAAGTTTCCATTCACTTTCTCCCTAGTTTCGGCTACTAGACGTCTTCTTCTTTTCCTTTTCCTTTTACGATATGTGTATTCTGAATCGGGGGTCCAGAATATGAATAGGAGAAGGAATTGCGATGGATGGAAAAGTTGCGTACCGTGAATGAGATACGGATGCAAATGAGAGTCGTAGAATCCATGATTCAGAATCTCAGAATCTAAGAGAATCTTAGAATCTAAAAACCTCAAAATCCATCGAAATCTCGGAAGCCCAGAATCCACCAGGATCTCAGAATTTTAGAATCTCAGAATCTCAGAATCTAAGAGAATCTGAGAATCTCAAAATCTCAGAATCTCAAGATCCATCGGAATCTTAAAACCTCCAGAATCTCAGAATCTTAGAATATCGGAATTCATCAGAATTTCAGAATATCTTCGTTCTCCTTCTCCACGTCTCCGAGCAAAACCGATACTTCATCGAATTGAGATCTCTCAAAAATTTACTGGTGAGATTTTTTTTTTGAGTATTTCAAAAACATTCATTTTCAGAAAAGCATCAATCACGAAATCCAACCAGATTGCTTTTCATCAATGGAAAAAGTTCGCCTCTTCTCGAGCCATCGTTTTGTGGCAGTGAGTTTTGATGCTCTAACTTGAATAGAGTCCAATCATGTTTACACTGAATTTTGAAGAATAAAACTTACAAAATTCGAATCAAGGATGTCATGAGCTTCAAAATGAGTATAATCATGGCCTCATTCTGTCTCCAAGTTGAGTCTTACCACGAAAACTTGGATCGTTGTAGTCTATGTGGGACCAAGCTCTCCAAGGGAACCTAGTCTTTCTCCTATTCATTTTTGAGTTGGAATCTTGTTGAATTTGAATTTGGCTTGTTTTGAGCTTCAAAATAAGTATAATAACGACAGAATTTGCTCTCAAAGTTGGGTCTTACGAGGAAAATTTGGAGTACAGTAGTCCCTACTTTCTCAGCAAACCTAGTCTTGGTTATACTCATTTTGAAGCTAGAAACTTTTGAAATTCGTATATCTTATTCATTTCAGCTCTACTCGCGCTCCAAAATTTTGTTGATGGAAATCGAGGATCTCGAAAAAACGAAAACCCTCGAATCTGATATTGTATCACTCATGGTTTTGGCTGGAAACTTGTGCTATATGAATTCCACTGGTGTCCTCCATAAACTCAATAATAACGAGAAGTAAGGGGGACTAGAATTCTCCACAGGATTTTCTAGGCCATGCGTGGTTTTTCAGAATCCTCGAGTGCTCTCCTCTCCTCCATCCGATTCTGGCGAGTTTTGTGATTGAAGGGAGAGTTTATCTGGTTTCGAGTAAATCGATATCGAGTCTCAGTTCAGACTCACCATTAGATTATGAGACCTATGAAACGGACAAGGTAATAAGAAACACTTTTTTTTCGAAAACTTTTTTTCGAAAATCTTTAACTTTTTCCCGATCAGATAATAACAAGTGGAGAGATTCGAAAATTCGGAGAAAATCGACTCATGATTTTCGACAAACCATCACAGATTTGCTCGATTTGGGAGGCGGAGAAACCAAAGTGAGTTTTGTATATATTTTTTTTTTCCAACCAACTACAGTAATCCTGGTTAGACCCAACTCTGCGACATAGTGTAGTCATGATTAGGCTCATTTTGAAGCTCTGGACCTTGCGGATTCAAATTTGAAATGTAAAGAGCTTTAAAATGAGTATAAGCAAGACTAGGTTTGCTGAGAAAGTAGGGTCCCACATTGACTACAGTACTCAAAAAATTTTCATCGTAAGAGACCCAACTTTGAGAACTAATTCAGTCATGATTATACTCATTTTGAAGCTTGAAACGAGCCAAATTCAAATTTGACAAGATTCCGACTTGAAAATAAGTAGGAACAAGACTAAGTTCCCTTGGAGGGTTTGGTCCCACACCGATCCAAGTTTTCATGGTAAGACCCAGCCTGTAGACAGAATAAGGCCATGATTATACTCATTTTGAAGCTCGTGACATTCTGGATTCGAACTTCGTGACTTTCATTCTTCAAGACTCAGTGTTATTAGGCAAACGGCGGAAAACGCTACCGCGCCCCACCGCACTAGCACGTTAACGACCATGCGCCTTTAAGGTTTCTCCATTATTTTTGAAAATTTCTTCGCTTGCGCCCTTTGCCTCTATTCGGAGCAATTTATTGCTCAATAATTTTCAAAAATGGTGCGGAAACCTTGAGGCCGCAAGGTCTTTAATGTGCTAGTGCGGTGGGGCGCGGTAGCGTTTACCGCCGTTTGCCTAATAACATGACAAAATTTGAATTTGAAAATGAGTACAAACAAGGCTAGGTTTGCCGAGAGTCTGATTTCTAAAATATCGAGGTTCTCGTTAGTTTTCGGTTCAAAATAATTCCACCAAACCACTCATCTGAACTTTTTACACCTGAGATCAAAGTGTCGTAAGATGTAGTGTTTGCGTACAATACACTATACCTCAAGACAAACACGAACTCAGAGTGCAAAAAATGACAAATTTCAGACAACCTTCTCATCAACTCATCTTCGGCTCTTCTGAATACACTGTCGACGTGGCGTGTGACGCCACAAATCTGTATTCGTTGACGGCTGCCGGAGTGGTGTCGGTGTGGAAGTTGAGACCGAATGGGTAGGATTTTGAAGGTTTTGAGATTCTGATTAGTTTTTTTTCCAGGAGAAAATATCGAGACCAATTATTCACGACCTTTTTGAGTCATTGTGTGAGGTTGCTGTATGTTCATCCACAGGTAGGAGAAGATTGAGACTTTTGAGGTTTGACGCTTTTTACAAGGTTTTGAAATTTCAAGGATTCTGAAGTCATGGGATTCTGAAATTTCAGAATTTTGAGAGTCCAAGGCTTATAAAACTTCAGGATTTGAACATTTCATGAATTCAGAAGATTTTCGAATTCTTGAAATTCTGAAAGTTTCGAAGTCTTTGTGATTCTGAACTTGGAAGAATCTGCAGTCTCGGAGATTACAAAACTTCCAGGAGTTCTGAATTTCGAAATTCCAAGGACTCTGAAGATCCAAGAATTCTGAAGTTCGGAGAGTTCAGGACCTTTTATTATTCGGATTCTAAAGTCTGCAATTATTCAGAGGATCATGAGGATTCTGAAGTTTCTAGGCTTTTGAGCTTCAAAGATTAAGAAGACCTCAGAATCCAAAGATTTATCCCTCTCTCATCTCTCTCTCCCTTCAGAAATTCGTGATCCTCACCACCTCGGAAGTCCACTTTGTCGTGTTCGGCACCGACTCGGACGCCGATCACCAATAGGCGCCGATAACTGGTGCCAGGTCCCCAATGACCCCGATCCATCACTTCTCTCTTTCTCTCAATTTCGTTTTCATCTATCTATCTCTTTTTTGATAAACTTGAGCTATCCTGCATGGCCCCATTTCTCTCGAGCTTTCTTGATTCGATTTGATTTATTGAATGTCGTTTTGTTGTTGCTGTAAAGTGTTTGGAGAGGGAGGGAAACGGCTCTCTCATCTCCTATCACTTTTTTTTGTTATCAAAACGAGGCGATTGAAAAAAGCTTTTTAGTGATGATGGGAAAATGATGGGACGAGAAAAAGAAATGGTGGTCACAAGATTTTGGCTGAAAAGAAGAGAACAATAATTCGGGAGGATGGGGTTGATTTTTGGACTTTGTACAACATTCGGAGAGGGATATTCCACCCCAAGGACAAACAGTTGACTGTCGAGGTGGTTTAAAATCGGAAATGGAAGTCTCCGGACCTTATGAACCTGACCCCTCTAATACGACTCCTAGAAGAGTGACTGGAATGGACCACCATGATACCCAAGAACTCTGGGAAATCAGTATAGAACCCATTTCACTAGGGGATAATCTGAGTAATAGTTGGAGTTACAAAATGTGTCATATATCATTAGAAAGCTGACAAACTTCGCAGTCGATTGGTATATTTTGTTTCTACTGCGGACTCTGAATTCTCGAGAAAATTAGATTTGAACTTCAAGAACTTGTACAACGAGTTCTTCGTCTGATTCTTCAACTGCTCATCAAACTTCATCATCGCCGGCGCGACTCCTCTCAACATGTGCTTCATTCGAAGTTTTACGGAGCCCAACCGTTCTTCCCTCGGAGCCTTCGGAGTGCTTTCAACGGATGTCTATGGAAACCAGCAAGCAGCAGCCAATCGTGCCGATGAGGACATGCAGCCCTTGAAGATTCCAGCTTCCCAACGCCCCCTTCTCACGCTCTCTCTCATACTTGCTCCGAAGCCGACTTGCGCCCAGCCATCTGCTCCATCCAACCAATATGCCGAAGAAGGATTCAGACCCTTGTCGACCACACTGGATCTCGAGGTAACTCATGTTAGAGTCATGTTAATAAACTGTGTTCCCTCAACTTCTCTTGCTGTTAATCGGCGGGTTCTGTACAAATTGTATGGGTTGAGACCTTCGAACCACAAGAGCTGGAAGATGTCCTCGACCAAGGTGGCGCAGAGTCCGGTGACCTGGGTCAGATCGCAAGAGTCGATGCATCCCGAGCAGCAGTCTCTCTCCAAAGAGTTCCAGATCTTCTCATCGATCAACCCGTGTCCATAAGCGAATCGGACGGAGGTGTAGCATCCTATGTAGATGAACAAGAAGATCAATGGGTCGTTGAATAGGTTTGAGATTCGACGAACCTCGGTGGTCAAGGATCATGGCTCTGTATGTTTACTATGTCTTCCTCGATGATCTTTCATGATCCTACCAGAACTAGTTTTGCAGCAAACATTGCATGGCACCATATTTCTTCCCCTGGTTTCTTGGTTTCTATCTTCCCGGTCATTTATCTTCTCCCAATGCCACTCCACTCAACAACATTTCTTCCCTCGAATCGCTCCGTGGATTGGACTTTGTCCAGAAACTCTTTTGATTGATGAGTTTGTGAAGTTTGATATGTTTCTCATCGTTTGATCTACCCTCGTCGAAATTCAGTCGAAATCTCAATTCCTGCATCCAACAGTTTTCAATCCTCCTTGCCCTCACATTGCCCTTTGTCTAGCCCCCTCTGCCCAGACTCCGCCCCTTTTTCCTTGTGTCCAGGCTCCGCCCACTTTTTGCACAGACCGCGGCAGATGTCTGTCTCAGACATCATTCAGGGTTGTGTTGGTCCTTGAGGGTGGCGCCCTTTGTTTTATCTTCTTCAATTTTCCCGCCGAATTCGTTTTTCAAATTATCCCATTTTCAGGTATGAAGACCCTCCTTCTTCTCGCATTCATCGTCGGACTGACGTGCGGTGAGGAGATCAAAGATCTGCCGGGACTGGACTTCGAGCCAAACTTCAAGCACTACTCGGGATTCTTCCAGGTTTCGGATAACCATGTGCTTCATTATTGGTGAGTGAGCGGGAAATTTTTGGCATTTGGTGCGTTGCGGTCGCGTCGCGGTCTGAAGTATTTTAAGATTGTTAGGACGACTGTAAGCTCAGAAAGCATCCAAAATTTTGGTCCAGTGGTCACTGTTCTACAACTCTCTCAGGATACTGTCGGTTGAAGTCTTAGTGAAGCTTGACCACGACGCAACCGCCACGCGCCTCGTCTGGAAGCTGGCGATGTAGATCTTGCGCCTTGCGGTTGAGAAACTCACGAAATTTCGAATGTTTTGGTGCAACTTTCATAGTTCTACGCTCTCTGTGAGATGAGATACAGGCGGTTAAACTCTGAGCAGAGATTGGCCGCAACGCAGCCGCAACGCAGCCGCAACGCGCAGTGTCAAAGTTGAGGCGGTAGATCAAATCCGTTGCTGCTGCGTGCCGGCTCCAAGGAAACCGCAGTGTGGTCCAACCTTGACTGACTCTAAAAAATACAGTCTGAGGAAGTCTAAAAAGGCCTTGACAGCGACGCAACTTTCCACGCATCCAAAATCTCTTATTCCAGGTTCGTCGAATCCCAAAACGATCCCTCCAACGACCCACTGATCTTCTGGTTCAACGGTGGTCCAGGATGCTCTTCCCTCGACGGTCTTCTCAACGAGATGGGACCATACGTGGCCAACGAGGACGGCAAGACGCTTAGAGAGAACGAGTACTCCTGGAACAAGATGGCCTCGGTTGTGTACATCGAGTCGCCAGCCGGTGTCGGCTACTCGTACGCCACCGACGGAAACATCACCACCAACGACGACCTGACGTCTCTCGAGAACTACGAGGCCGTCAAGCAGTTCTTCACCGAGTTCCCACAATTCCGTCACCACCAGACGTTCATCATGGGAGAGTCCTATGGTGGAGTGTACGTTCCAACACTGACTGCCAGAATCGTCGATGGACAGAAGGACTTCCCAATCAACCTGAAGGGAATGGCCCTCGGAAACGGATATGTCAACGAGAAGCTCAACATTGACACCTCCGTCCGATTCGCCTATGGACACGGGTTGATCGATGAGAAGATCTGGAACTCTTTGGAGAGAGACTGCTGCTCCGGATGCATCGACTCTTGCGACCTTACCCAGGTCACCGGACACTGCGCCACCATGGTCGAGGACATCTTCCAGTTCTTGTGGTTCGGAGGTCTGAACCCATACGATTTGTACAGAGACTGCGACCCGAACCCGTCGATTAACAGCAAGAGAATGAAGCACATGTTGAGAGGCGTCGCTCCGGCGATGATGAAGTTTGATGAGCAGTTGAAGAATCAGACGAAGAACTCGTTGTACAAGTTCTTGAAGGTGAGTCGTGCTGCATATCATTCAAAAGCTGAGAACCTGCTGATTTCAAGAATGTAGATGGTTCACAAAATGCAGATCTTGTGGGCGGAGTGCTGAGCCTAGGGACATATTCATCAGAATCCTCGTTTTCCAGAACAAGGCCACCACATCTCAAAAGCCACTCACCGCCGATGTTCCATGCCTCAACGACACCGAAATGCTCTCCTACATGAACGACCCGAAGGTCCGCAAGGCCATCCACATTCCATTCAACCTTGGCAAATGGGATATTTGCAGGTGAGCGAGTATACCATGTGGATCCTTCTAGAAAACGTTAAGATTGACATTTCTGAAAAATTAAAATTCTAAGCGATATCGTCTTAAAATTTCCTTTGCAACCGTATATTTGTCGTCAAAATTGGTTCACAGGCTCTAAAGTTATAGCTGATTGAAAACAGGCAATTCCAGAGTATTCTGTTTTTAAGTACCCACACCAGTCATGTCCCTCCAGAGAGCCTTAAAACCAAAAATTTCAGAAAATTCAAAAATTTAGCCTTATCTTCTTGAGATTTCCTTTCCAATCGTGTATTTGCTGTCGAAATTGGTCCATAGGTTATAAAGTTATGGATGATTGAAAACAGACCCTTCAGAAGCTACGAGATCATTTTGTTTTTAAGGTCCCAGACCCGTCATGTGCACACAGAAAGCTTTAAAATCGGAATTTTCAAAAAATTCAAAAAAATTAGCCTTATTGTCTTGAAATTTCCTTTCCAACCGTATACTTGTTGTCAAAATTGGTTCCCAGGTACTAAAGTTATAGCTGATTAAAAACAGGCCTTTCAGAACCTTCCAGAGACCAGTCAAGCCCCTCCAGAAAGCTTTAAAATCAGAATTTTGAAAAAATTCGAAAACCTACCCTATCCTCCTTAAAATTTCCTATCCACTGGTATAATTTTCATCAAAATCGGTCAGCGGATACCAGAGATACATTCCTTTTTATTCCAGCGACAAGGTCACCAGCACCTACCAGAAGCAGTACACCGACATGTCTCCATTCATCAAGAAGATCGTCAAGAATCACGTGCGCGTTCTCCTCTACTACGGAGACACGGACATGGCGTGCAACTTCATGATGGGACAGCAGTTCGCCGCGCAACTCGGACTCCGCAGAACGTTGAAGAAGACCCCATGGAAGTATGATAGACAGATCGCCGGATTCAAGACCCTCTTCGACGGCCTGAGCTACATCACCATCCGTGGAGCCGGACACATGGCGCCACAGTGGAGAGCGCCACAGATGTACTACGCCGTGCAGCAGTTCTTGCTCAATCATCCAATCTAAGCGGCTGGGGGAGGAGGAGCTATTTATTTCTCATGATAGATTTTTCTCTGGGATTTTGAATTTTGAATTTTGTTTGGTCTATAAAGAATGTTTTTCGCTTTTTCCCACTTCCTTCCGACGTATTTTTTACGCTGATATCAAATCTGCAACTTGTTTTCCAATCGGACGAGAACTGACCAAGTTCAATCGGATTCAGCCTAATCTAACGTAATTTTATACGCTGATTCCGATTTTGTAAAAATTTTATGATTGGATCAAAACTGAGCAAGTTGGACTCAATTCAAAGGGGATTTTCTTAAAATCGAACTGAGTCAAATTTTGAGTTTTAAAAATGAGATGCTTACAGTACCGTCCACTTAGTCAAACAATTTGACCATTTTCAGTACAAAATGGTCAACTTCAAGAAGGTTGAAAAAGTATGTTCCAAACGCCCGGTTAAAATGAAACTTGCCGAATGTATTAGACAACTTTCGATCTATATTTTTGTAGTTGACTACTTTTCACGAAAATCCCAATCAAGTTAGTTATGTCGCGTTGAAGATCATTAGCTCGAAAATGTTCGAAATTTGCACCGAAATGTACCAAGCTTTGATGCCGCGTAACTCACTTCACGGCAGTTTTTGTAAAAAGTTGTCAACTACAAAAATGAAGATTCAGAGTTGCTCAATACACGCACCAAGTTTTATAAACATCCGATTATTGGAACATACTTTTTCAACTGCTCAAAATGTATCATCTCTTAACGAAAACAGTCAAGTTGTATATCTCACTGGACAGTACTGTACATAATCTTATTTTACCTAGCTAGAATCAACTTTCTCCACTTATTCCGAATTGAAAATCACTTTTCCAATCGAATGAAAACTGACTGTGTTATGCCTATTAGAATTCCGATCGATGGGTGGGAATTTTTTTCCAAAAAATCTTTCATTTTCAAAACAACACTCAAATGTACAATAAAAAACTGTTCATACACTCACGGGGAGAACACATGGAAAAACTTAGCAGAAGACAAAAAATCACCAAAAAAATGCAAAAAAAAGAAGAGAAGTCTAACAAAAGTACGATCATTTTGAAAGTGTTGGAGCACTCTGTTTCGCGGGTTTTCAAAGTACTGGTTGATCAAAAATACGGCTTTTTCATTTAGGGAGAAGTTTTGATCTACCAATGCTGAGAAAAAAGCGCGCGAAAGTTTTTCATAGAAAATTCAATGTCGTCCACAATTCCAAAATGCTAACACAACTACCAGGGTGGGAAAATGTACAAGATATGGGGTTCTGAAGACGTGAAGATTCTGAAAACCAGAATCATGAAGTTGAGAAGAAACAGAACATCAGAATTAAGAATGTGCAGAAGGCGTGGCAGGGATTCAAGATTCAGAATCGTATGAAATTCGGAACAACTTAGGATTCAGAATCTTCAATGATGCAGGTGACAATCTCGAATCGAATTGATGAAAGCGGGGGAGTGAAGCATGTTGAACCACTGATAGACCCGCTGCCATTCCTGATCCGCCCAGTCGTAGGACAACCATTTCAGACGCGTCTCGCAGAGGAAAAGAGGTTTGCCGCGCTGGAAAAGTTGAAGTTTGGAATATCAGACACCCCTTCAGAATCTTTCGAGAGACCTTCATGACAGATCAGAATCAGTTGGAATCTCTAGAATCCTTCAGAGTCCTCTACAACCCCTCAGAACATCCTAGGACCCAATCAAATCCTCCCAAATCTCTCACCTTCAAATTGCGATCCTCCTCCTTGTGCGCATCCAAATACACAGTACCCCAGATGGCGGCTTGTCGCCCTCTGGAGACCAGAATCATCGACGACGTCAGCGAGATGAAGAGCCCGGAGGATGAGGAGCACATTTCAGAGTGCTGAAAAAGTTCAGAGTCTTACAATCGGAGAATCTCAGAATGCTCTAGAATCCTCTAGAATCCCACAGAGTCTCAAAATGCTCTAAAACCTTCCAGAATCTTCCAGAATCTTCAAAAACACTCCAGAATCCTCCAGAATAATCTAGAATCTTCAGGAGACCACCAGAATCTTCCAGAATCCTCTAGAACCCTCCAGAACACTCCAGAATCCTTCAGAATCTTCCAGAACACTTCAGAGCCCTTCCGAACACTCTAGAATCCTCCAGAATACTCTAGAATTCTCCAGAATCCCAAAAAGGAAACTCACCGCTTCCATTTCCGACGAGTATCTAATATGATCAGTTGTGCCCGGAACGAGTTGATGACTCTGACAGCAGTCGTCCAGACAGAGCAACTCCGCGCAGAAGAGGCAGATGATCGGGTTTTGGGGGGTCTGCAAAAAACAGTTGGTCTGTATTTCAGGAATTTCAGTTTTTGGGACTCGAAGTCTGGGTCATCATCGTTGAAAGTTGACCAATTTCGAAGTCAAAAAACAGCCAAAATTCCTCGGTTTTCCAAGTCACTTTTTTTCCGAGAAAGTTTCAAACTCGCCTCCCGTGTTCTTACCTTCGAACACTTGACACACTGTCGATGAAAATATCTGGCGAAGAGATCGTCAAAGTTTTTCGGCGGCTTCAAAATCGGTCGTGGCTTCCATGTCAACGGTTGGTAGATGCATAGTTGGAGCTGCAAAATTTCAAATTTGAATTTCAGAATTTTTCAAAATTTCAAGATTTGAATTTCAAAATTTTTCAAAATTTGAAATTAGAAGTTCGACGTTGTTTCAGGCAATTATGTTTTTCTCTTTTGAAAATCTGAAAATTTGGAGCTAACGTAACTTTTCGAGTTTTGGTGAGTGCAATCGCGCTATATTGACGAAATTTCAATTTTCAAATTTCGTCAATGTATTTTCGTTGTGAAACAACCGACAATAGAGGGGAGGTGGAATTGCTCATCTTTAAACTTAGCAAACAACGAGAGGAGCTAAAAGTGAGTGAAAGCTAACAAACTGGACGAAAGGAAGACAATTCTAGATGCTAGTCTCCTGTGTGTCCCAAAGTCCGTGAAAAGTTGCTGTATGAGTATTTCAACTAGAGAATTTCCAAAGTTTCCAGGAGAGGGTCAAGGGGTACGGGTGACCGGGGTTCTTGAAATATCATATGTTTTAAAGCCCTATGGTCTATTGGCCCTTCTGGTCCATCATTCTCCGAATGTCCAGTCCCCACTTCCCCTGCCTTCTCCGATGACTAATAGAGGGAGGCGGTGAGGTGTCATGACTCATTTTGTTGATTTTTCCGGTATGCATATTCATGTATATTTCTGTGTATGTTGCATGTTTGTATGTTGGTCGGTTTCCTCTCTCGATTCCAACTTCTCACTTGGCATCGTGCCAAGGAAACAAAATGTTTTTTCTTACAAGTCACATGAGAGGCCAGGAAAATTCAGGTCTCAGTTTTCTAGGCAATCCATTTCTCAGAAATATGCCCACGGTCGGCTATAATCGGCTTCCTTTAAAGAAAAAAGTTCAAAATTTTCGGTTTTCTCACTAAACGCGATCTAACTGACTTGAGCGTAACTTTCAAAAAAAGTCAACTACAAAAATGAAGATCTAGAGTTTCTTAATACGCTCACAGAATTTCAGAAAAATTCAATGAATTGGAGCTATTTTCCTAGTCCTCAAACTTGACCATTTTCGATTTTCAACCGTCAAATTTCGATGGTTTTGAACAGGAACTTTTTTCGGTCGCAAACTTCGATTTTGAAGTTTAAGAGGTTGGAAACTTTGTAATCTTGGATCAACCTTTTTTTCCTATTTCCTTCTAACTCCGGGACGTCTGTTTCAGGTCTGAGTTATACTCAAAAAGTTTTTGATTACTATTGCCAAATTTGTCTTGAAATTCTCTCCATTTTGGTATAGTTTTCATTAAAAACTGACTACAACTTACTAAGATATCGAGTTTCAAAGTTTTGGACATTTCAAAATTTTCAAGAAAAAAATTTTTTTTTTGAAAGTTTTCTCCAAATTCCACCAAAAAAAACCAACGATAAGGATGGTTCGAAATTTTTGAAGTTTTTCAGACTATTTCAATTTTTAGAGTCCGCAGGCCAGACCACCAAATTATTGTCATTGCCTAGTTATTATAAGTTCGCAGTCTGTTGGCACTCTTTTAAAGGCGCATGACGTTACTTAAAAGGATATCTCGCCACGATTTGACATTTTTTCCGTCTGAAAAAGATGTGAAATCTTAAAACTTTTGATGGCGCACATTTTTCAGACCGAAAAAATGTCTAATCGCGGCGAGATATCCTTTTAAGTAACGGCATGCGCCTTTAAAAGAGTGCCAACAGACTGCGAATTTATAATATCACTGTCATCATGCCACTCGCCTCCTCCTCCATGCACCTTTCTCAAAAATTCTTCTCTGCTTCTCTGCGTCTCTCTCCCTCTCTCTCTCTCAACTTCTCTATCGCTTGACAATTGAAATTAGAGAATACCTAGAAGGGGGGAAGAGGTGAGACAGACACTCTTTGTTTGCTCTTCTCGGGGCAATACATAGTGTGTGTGGCGATGGCACATATACCAATATACACTCTTTTTCACTGGAAAATTTCGAAATTTTTTCGCCAAATTTTCCCGCTATTTTCAGTCATTCATACTATCCTCTTTTTTTCAGATGTCCGCTTCATACGTCTCGCTGAATTCTGTGCAGAATGAGACGTCGTTTCCGGCGGGGGTAAGACAGCGGCCCTATTTATGAAAAGTCCTAAAACTGTATCTGGTATTTGTTTGTGTTTGCACAACACAGCCCAACGACACATGATGCGGCCGACTGACTTTTTGCGAGGCCGCTTCGCGAGTATCGAATTGAAATACAGAAAAGCATCCAAAGCATCAACACAACATCGGAAAGTAAACCGTCATAAAATTTTCTCTCTGCTTCTCTAAACTCTCTATCTCTATTTTTCTCTCGCTCATTCAGCTGACACGGAACTGATGGTATTTTGAAAACATTGGGAGTTGGGTTGATGATAACATTGCCTCTACGAGAGTCTTTGGCTTTCAATTGATTTTTTCAATGAGTTTTTTGTACGGGTAGATCAAATCTAAGACTCGAAATTTTGATCTACTCGTTTTGTGTGAGGTCGGGGAGGTCAAAGATACCTTGGGTCGGTAAAATCCTCTCAACCGTATAGAGGACCGAAAAGACTCGATAGATCCTTATTTCAAATTCCCGCCAAAAAATAATAACGTTTTTGTAACGAAACTGAGAAAGCGAACTATTATCCATTCATCAACTTGTGAGTCTTCGTGCAACGACATTTCGATATTCCGCAGTCCAAAATAGCGCTTTGGTGCCACAAAACAGGCTAATATAGGCTTAATTTCGAAAATTGGCCGAATCGGGAGCTCTGCCATGATCATTTTTCTTGGTGGCGTAGAAACCCAAAACTCATGGCCTAGGAGACCAAAGTTGGTGGCATAAAGACCCGAATCCTTGATCCCCATTTCTCAAAAATAATGCTCTAAAAATGACACCATAAGCCTGATAAACCCAATGGACGTTTTTCGACACCTCTAACTTCATTTTGAGCAAAGTTATAAGGCTTTGAAAATTAGTGGTCGACAAAATTTTTTGATGGCCGAACTTTTTCTAACATCATATAATTCAGAGCCAAAAAATAATTCACAAAAAAAATGTTCCGAAAAAACTGAAAATCCAGAATTGACCATAACTCAACTCCCAGTGGACCAATTTTCATGAAAATTATACCATTGGATAGGAAATTTGAATACAACTTTTTTCAACATTTGACTTGTTACAGTACTCCCAGCGACACTCAATGAACACATCCGAGCGGATGGGAGCATTCGGCGAAATGCGTCACACACCATCACCAGCCACCCAGAAGCTACGCGTTGATATGAGCAGTTCGGGGTGAGTCATATGAATTTTAGTGTTACTGATGTTTGGAATGGAAGTGAACTTTGCAAAGTCATGGATGGTGGCCTAGAATTCTCGAAAAACTCGGCCATAAACTTTTGATAACAATCATCAAAACCGGAGTTGTCGTCATTGCTCTGACCGTTTTTCACGGCTCACAAAATCTAAGCCGTCATTGATCTGGACCTTCTAAAACCTCGACCATCGACTCAAAAAAAATTTTCCAGGTCATCACCAATTTCCAAAGTTGAAACACCTATCCTCCCGTCGAGCTCAATGTCACAACATCCACCAGGGAATTTTCCGAGGTTTGTCAAGTTTTGAAGCTCGAAAAATTATAAACCTCACGAAACTTTGACCCTCAAAAAGTTCTAAACCTCAAAAAGTTATAAACCTTGGAAAATTCCAATTCTCAAGAAATTCTAAACCTCAATGCCTCATCGGTGCATGAATCTCTTGCCGCCTCCAAAAATATACCAACAAGCTCCGCCCACTTGAAACTCTGTGAGAGACCATGCCGCACTATTTCCGATGGGCGGAGCTTGTAAACAGTGACTTTCAGAGGCTCCCAAAGCTACTCCTCCACCCGCTCCGGCCCTCTCCGAATCGACATGTCGAATCGGTCGTCCACAAACTCGCAGCGGCCTCTACTACCGCCACAACCACAGAACTACCCCGTCAGGTTTCAGAATCACTTACAGGTATTTGAACTCCCGCCAGGCAGTTTATCTGATTTGCAAAATTTGCAGCCCTCCGTCTACATGCCAACGACACACTCGCAGGCGGACTCATCGGAATCGCGCAGAAAACACGACAAACTTTCGGACGTGTACTCGCAGAGCGGCGATACTGTAGAGTTTGCGAAGAACTTGAGCGACTACATTAATGAGAAGATTCCTTATCGTGGGTTTTTTAGAGATAATTTCAAAAAAAATTTTTTTTTTTGAAAATTGTGAAAATTTCCAAACTTGATATCTTAGTCAGTTGTGGTCCGTTTTTAATGAAAACTATACCAAAATGTAGAGAATTTTAAGACAAATTTGCCAATAGTAGTCAAAAATGTTTTTGAGTGCAACTTAAACTTCAAACGAGGTAAAATTTGAGGACGAGCATTGAATTTCATAGACGCTGGGACAAGGTGCCTCCTGTTGAGTTTGAAAACGTTCAGAAGTCAGAAGAAAATACAAAAAAGAGCATCATATCACAATGTCAAAATTTTCACAACAATCGCTCAATTCTAAACTCAAGAATCAAGTCTTCGACCAAAATAGTTCCACTTCAAAACCATCGAAAATTTTCATCGTTTAAAAATTTGAAATTATCAAGTTTGAGATCTCGAAAAATAGCTCCAAGTCATCAAAATTTTTTGAAATTTTGTGAACCTACTAAACAACTTTGGATCTTCATTTTTGTAGTTGACAACTTTTCTTGAAAACCGCTCTCAAGGAAGAGAGCATTTAAAAAAAAAGAGGCTCGAAATTTTCAGAGTTTCGCGTAACCGCGCTCTAACTGACTTGAGCGCAACTTTCAGAAAATGTTGTCAACTACAAAAATGAAGATCTAGGGTTGATAACTATTCCTGCAAAGTTTCAGAAAAATCGGGGGACTGAGAGCTATGTTTTGAGTCCTCAAAGTTGGAGTTCAGATTTTGCGATTCTTTCGTTGGCCTCGTTTTGCTCGGGGATGTTTTGAAACCAGTCATTTTGAAATCAAAGTGAAAGCTCGTTTTCAATATCTTAGACTTTTCCATGTCAACCTATCTTACAGAAATCAGCATAGCCGTACTCTCATGCTTCAGTCTTCTCGCCTTCTTGCTCATCATATTCGGTCTCATCAACGCCCCATTCTGCGCCGTCCAACCCATGATTCCCATATGGCTAATAGTGGAAGGCGTGCTTTTTATCATCTCCGCCACATTCCGTATCTATTTCCTCATCCCCACACCGCGACGGACCGCCTATCGGAGACAGCAAAGACAGTTGGGCGCAAGTTTACTGTGCAAAGGACTCGAGGTCTTGTTCGCGTTGGCCAACATTGTCTGGTTGATTTTGGGTGAGTTTTTGGGGATTTGAGGGTTGAAAATGAAACAAATTAGTGAGAAATTCAAATTTTCCAGGAAAATTGACCCTGGGAAAGTTGTAGTTCCAATTTAAGCCCCGCCCACTTTTTTAAACAGTTGGTATCTCCGTAACCAATAGACCAAATTTCATGAAAATTATACCGTTTTTTAATATGTATTCGTTTATTTCGTTGGATAGGGAATTTTTTGAAGAGCAATATTCTTGTTATTTTTGAGCAAGAAATTTTGAAAAGTTGTGTTCTGACTCTGAAAACGAGCTCACTATGAAGATTTTGTCGTTTCTCAACTTGCAGTAGGCCAATTTTCACGAAAGTTATACCATTGAATTTGAAATTTTACAGCTAATAGACTCAACAAAAAATTTGCAAAACGAGTCCATGAAAAAATAGGAAATCTTGCGAAAACTTGAAAAAAGAGGGTATGGCCTAGTAACTTTGTAAAAAGTTGACGATTCCTTCAGAAACAGCAAGTTTGCCGATTTCTAAAACTGTTCTCAACACTCCAAACGGATCACTTTGAGGCGAAATGCGGCGATTGTAATTTGATGGCCTAGAAAATCCAAATCGAAAAAAGCTAGGCCATCAACTTCAATCTATCATAACTTTGCTCAAAGTGCTCGGTTTTCAAAGCTGAAACCTGATTTGGAATTGTCGAAACTTCGAAAATTTGAAAATCTAAAACTCAAAAATTCATTTTCAGGATGCGTTTGGGTGTACGGCACGAAAGCGTTCGTCCACTTCAACGAGGGAATGTTCGAGCAGCACTATTGCGACCCCATGATCTACTGGTCCGCGTTTTTTGCGTGTACAGCGTTTTTGGTGAGATTCAGAAGTCGATATTCAGAAGACGAAAAAAATGAGAAAATTTCAGATCTTCTATTGTATCCTCATATTCCTGGTGATCTGTCTGCTCATCGTCGGCTCCGTCAAAGAATCCTCCTCGCAGGAGCAAAATTTGGATTGATCTACTACCTTGTTTTTTACGCGCCAAAATTTTGATGATTCGTTGGATAAATTTGATCTACTTTTTTTTGAAAATTGTTTTCCCGCCAAAAAAAAATCGATGAAAAAACTCACATATTTGTTCATCGTCGTCATCCAGGTCAGCGTGTTTCTGTACTTTGACGTCCAGTAGTTTGCTTTACCGGGTTGATTCAGATTTTTGTCATCTGAAGAGAGACATTTTCAGATGACGTCAGAAATAAGAATCTTAAGAATTTTTGAGAAAAAAGTTCCGACTGACTTTTTAGAACATTTTGATTCATTTCAATGTGGTATTCGACGGAACTCGAAAATTTTTGATCGAATTGTTTTCGAAAATTTTGTTTCGAAAAATTTTTTCGAAAATTTGTTTTCCCCCAGTTCACAAAAACAACGACACTTCTTTTTTCCTTCTTTTTTCTTTCACAATTTTCACAAAAAGTTCACGAAAACAACGACACTCCGCATGTGCTGAAGTAAAAAGTAGGCTCCGCCTCTTTTGCTTTCGAGGCTCTCCAATTTCGAAAAAAATGTGATCTACCCGAACAATTCACATTGACAAAAATTGACAGAAAAAAGTTTGATCTACCAAAAAAGAGGTATAAAATGGGCGGAGCTTTGAGCATCATTCTGTTTCGTTGTTGTCCCCCATCTTACCTATTCCCATGACCATGCACGCCTCCTGAAGCCCAATGTCCTGTCGATGAAGGTGTGTACAAATGTCCAACTCTCCGAGACCACAATGAAGAAGGAGTTCGGCGGAGAATCGAAGAAAATCGACGATCGATTGTTCGACGGTCTGACTGATCACCAAGTCGGAGAGCTGGAAAATGTTTGGTGAATTCGAAAAGAGCAAGATTATAGCATTCTGGCTCATTTTTTAGATTTTTCAACGGACCACTTTCAGCCAAGATATCTAGGTTTGAAGTTGATGGCCTAGAAACCCGAATTTTAAGTTTCTAGGCCATCAACTTAAAACTAGTATAACTCACCTCAAAGTAGACCGATTTCGGTTTTTAAAACGTCTTTAAAACTCAAATTTCATCTAGATGCTTACCTCCTCCTCTGGCGACGCCATTCTTTCCACCAAATTGTTGAAAAAGTCGACGTTATAGGTCAACGCCTGACACACCGCCGTCATCTCCTCGTGCAAGTATTCCGACAATCCGTCGATCCGCAACTCCTTCTTCGCCAGCATCCTCATCTTTTGCTCGCCCATACGCAGCGCCAAACACATGAGCACGTACGAGGTGACCCATCCGACGGAGGTGTGAATGAGCTCGTGAGCGATTTCTTGTTGGATGGTTTTGGAGACGGATTGATTGTCGATGAGCACGGCGAGCATTCGAACGAGCGTGGATTTTGGTTCGAGAGAGAAGAGGAGCACTTTGAGGCGCGAGTCCGAGGTGGATGATTTTGGGTCGGGTCGAAGGGTTTTCTGGAAGTTTGTGGGTTATGCTTAGAGCATTTTAGGGCAGTTTTAGATTCTCAAACGGAGCTTTTCGAGCCAAGTTATACCTAGTTAAAGTGATGGGCTAGAATTCCATGTTTCATAGTTTCAAGACCAGTTTCTAGGCCTTCTAGGCCGATTTTCAAACTTCGAATTTTACGACTTTGAGCCTAGATATGAACCTTCGAAAATTGGTGACCTGGAAACTCAAAGAGATGGGTTTTCCAGGCCACCGTCATTTTCCAAATTTCGCGGGGTTTTCGTGGGGTTTCAGACTTCGAACCCAGACAAGTTAGACCCAGTTGAAATTGGTGGCCTAGAAACTCTAAATTCGAGTTTTCTAGGTTATTGTTTTCAGAGCAAGATAGAGTTAGACTAGATGATTCTATTGCAGTTTTCAAAATTTCAAACAGGGCAAATTGAGCAAAGAAATTTTGAAAAGAGACCAGACTGCTTTAGTTTTGGTTTTCCTGGCGGTAAAATTGGTCCGCAAAACAAGTGACTTTGAGCCAAGCCAAATCTTTCAGCCAAATCTAATTAGTGGCTTAGGAATCCCAAATTCTAGGTGTTCTAACTAAGGGAATGTTGTGAACGGGGGGATATAACAATTTAGTATGTGAGTGGTATCATTGAAAAGAGCCGATTCTGAAACGTATTCTGGTGTTTTCAAAAGCGACTGTCGATGTCTAGAAGTCGAGTTATGAGCTTCTGAAGTCTGCTTCCTGCAGGCGGACGACTACCCATTCTGTATTGAGCACAAAGGGGTATCTATAGGGTTTTATTGTAGAGATCATGTTTCAGATTTTACGACGTGACAACGGCTGTAACTCAGTCTCTTCCCCCTTGATTGCACCTTCACATTGTAAAAGATAAACCATCTGCTCTATTGTTCCCACCACTATCTAGAGGTCACTCGAACACACTATCTAGCCATCTTCCCCGGGGCCCTCGGGACTCATTATAGAGAGCCTCGTCAGTCTTTGCACCCTAACATTCATTCTGCCATCTTGAATATTACCTTTTGCCCTTCTTTCCTAATAATGATCCTACCATCTTCTGCCGATTTCTTCTACACCCCTTCCTCGACTCTCAAGAAGTCTGTTGAGACTTCAAACATCTCAACTCCTCTGACCCACCTGGCCGCTAAGGTGGTCTTCCATTATCTGGGTCTGCAGACTAGGTAAGTCATAATGGCCCACTGTTTCCCATAACTAATTTATCCCGTTTTTCAGACAACGAATCGCCCAGACTGGCTCCGCCCACCTCCGACTTCTCAACGATGAGGCGCCCCACAAGATCCGGTCGCTGTCCATCGGGTCCAACGTCATCGAGTTCGACTTCTACGGAGCTGCCTACACCTTCACTGGAGGCAACCAAGTCACGATCCGAACCTTTGGAGGAGTCAAAAAGGAAGCAACAGAGTTCCAGGGGTCTCAGGAGGAATTCATGAAGAGCATCCTCGGATTCTACTTGAATCGCCGAGATACTATCGTCACGAAGATGTACCTTCAGGACCAGAAGGCTTTCCGGCTTCTGAAGGAGATCGGGATCATGAAAAAGTTCCAGATCAAGAGCTCGGATGATCTTCTGATGAGGGACTTCATGGAGGACATTGGGCGAATGCCAGATGCAATCTTGAGAAGGATCGAGTGGTCTTTGGTTGACAAACGGCCGAGGTAATGTGTATCAATTTTTGTCATTTGTTTTTTTGTTCTTTTTTTTGTACGGCTAATAAATCTTGATAATAACATTAAACCATTGTTCTAATTGTCCTCACATTCCTAGACATTCCAAGGCCTCCAGGTGTCTCCCCAGCTGGACAACCATTCTCACCTGGAGGCGCATGTGACGTAGTTTCTCAAGAATCTAGACTACTGCGTTTACGAGAAAAAAATCCGTTGTTGACCTAGAATTCCGCATCTTGCGTTTTCTATGCCACTACTCAAAAGTACAACACACGATGACTTCGAAAAACTTTTCAGACCTCAAAACGGACCATTTTGAACCAAGATATAGCGATGTCTTTTTGGCTTAGAATCCCTATTTTGAATATTCTCGGCCACCAACTCACAATCGCTGTATCTCAACCCAAAATTGTCCGTTTTGAGTTCTGAGAACGGTCCCAGAATCCTCTAGACTTTAAAATTTTCCAACTGACCGTTTCCATCGCCGCCAACTCGGCTAGTGTCATCACTTTCGTGATCCTTGGCGAGTGCCTGGGCGACGAATCTGCCGACTTCTTCGGCGGCGTTTGTGGCTTGAAAGTGCCATCGGCGACCTTGGCAAACAGATTCGTCATTGTGGAGAGGGTGACGTCGAAGTCGACGTCTTTGGATGTGGCCACCGAGGCGGTCATGATGTGTTCTGGAAAACGGGGGGTTGAAATATTGAAGGTTTTTGGGAAGGATGGCCTAGATTTCGAGATCATGACCTAGATTTCGAGATCATGACCTAGATTTCGAGATCATGACCTAGATTCCTCTACGTGCTCAAAATCTGATGACTTCTCCTGCTCTAGAATGGGCGTCTTGGTTTCTACGGTGCCCAATGATTGGTGACCTAGGATTCTGTCCCTGCTGGGCTAGATCTTTTGATCACACAGTAGGTTGAAAAGAATGAGTCTAAAGGGTTATGGGATCGTTTACAGGCTTCAAAACGGACCATTTTGAGGCATGAAACAATGATTGTAAGTTGGTGGCCGAGAACTATCAAAACTTGGAATTCTAGGCCGCTAACTTGAAATCGCTATATAGGGCTTCTGATGTTTGCTGTTAGATATCCTTTCGGATACAGAGAGCCAACTTCAGAAACTCATAACTCGACTTCTCGATGTTGGCAGCAGTTTTTGAAAACGTGGCCTAGGATTTTCAGAGTCATGTCCTAGATTATGAGATCATGGTCAAAAGTACCCTAGTCAACCCCAAAACAATGGTCTAGGTTTTCCGTGCCCTAGTCTCACCTGTCATGCTCATCCTCGAGTTCTTCCTCCTCTCCGGCGCGCCCATCTTTCGCAACACACTCGAGCGCTCCACAATCGCCACGGCCACCGACACCAGCATCGTGCTCGTCGTGCAGTTCTCGTTGTTCGACGTCTGTCGCTCCGTCCAATCGGCACTCTTTCGACGACCCTCGTAGAGTTCGCACAGGCCGCCACCCTCGCGCGTGCTGTAGTTCGCCGCGTACTTGACGTTCTTCTCGTCTTCCTGGAATAATGTGATTTGTAACCTGGGCCAAATAAGAAACTGAGAAAGCTCCTTGAAATTCCCTATCAATTCATATAAGTTTCATGAAAATCGGCCTACTGTAACTTGAGATGGAGCCTGTTGATTTGGCTCTACATCTTTCTATTAGCCGAATCAACTTCTGATGGCTCCAGAAGACGTCAAAATTCGAATTTTCCAAACTTTCGAAAACCAAATATGATCTACTTCAAATTTCCTATCCAACCATATATGCTACATGAAAATTTCCCAACTGGCAGCAAAGTTATGACAGGTTCAAAGATTACCTGATAAACCGGCCCTCTCGCCTTCCTCAACAGCGACTCCATAATCTTCCAGATATCGGAATGTGATCTCGGACTGGGCGGGATCCTAACAGGTGCATATGGCTTGTCCAGGGAGACCGGAATGATCGCGTTGGCGGTGTGTCGGCAGAGAGGGCATGCCGCTTCTCTTCGGCCAGTGCTCACCTGGACTTCGTGCTGGAATTAGGGATCGTTTAGTTTGTGGTCAGGAAGAGCAGAATTAGAGGAATCTAGTACAGTTTTCGAATCTCTAAACGGACCATTTTGAGCCAAGATACGAGGCTTCAATTTGGTGGCCTAGAAATTTCGGATATTGAAAATTCTAGGCCATCAACTTTCATTGCTTGTATCTCAACTCGAAACGACTCGCTTTGAGGCTCAAAAACTAATATAGAAAGCTCTTTTCTAGCTCAATATATTGCTGTCTAGTAGTGGCCTAGGAACCTCAAAATCGAAGTTTTAGGCCACAAAATTGGGCCGTCTGTAACTCGGCTGAAAGTCATTCATTTTGAGTCCTGAGTTTTTCATTGAAAAGAGCAAAACAAGCGCATTCTGGTACTACAGGGTGGCCGACAATCATAGGACGTTTCTATTGGCTTCCCATTTTTCAAAAAATAGTTTTTCTGACAAAACAACTTCATTAAGACGATGACTGCACGCCAAAATTTTAGTTCCGCCAAAAAAACCGGGATCCAGAATCCCCGGCTTTGACACAGACCCTCAAACGTCGGTCAGAGAAATAGGCTGTGCGGCGGCAGTCATCTGCATCTTTAACGTCTCATTTCTTCTGAAAGACTACTTTCAGAATATCCAAAAAGCTGTAAAAGATAGCTGAGATCTTGCTCTTCAAAAGTTCAGTTACACAAAAGACCATTGGATTAAGACCCTGCAAGATAGCAAGCTAGATGCAATTGCGTTGGTGAACTGGAAAATGAGCAAAAACACAGCTTTTGTAGATTTTGAGCCATAAGACGGCCCCGCTACTACCGACGGATAAGAAACTGGCCAGCAATGTGCCATGTAGCACAGTGCAGTACGTTATCCATCTAAACCGTCGTTTGGCATACCTCATGATCGATCCTGACCCTTTTTGCGATGAAAACCAATAAAGTTGTATCGGCCGGTTTGATACCAGCCCAAATATTGAAAACTCTAGAAAAGACGGGTTTGACATGAAAATATGTTTGGAGGACGTGTTGTCACTCTTCTTGAACAATTACCCCTGACTTTGACGCTTTGGAAAAGATTCACGGATGAAAATCGTCTAGACAACCCAGATAAAGTCTGACAAACGCCGCACGTGAACGTAGTGCAGAAGTTTCTCCAATCTTCGAATCGGGTGGGCTTGGATGAATCCGTGGGGAACATCCAATTATTATTTTTCGCTGCTTGTATAAGCTTCTGACTTCCGTATAGTTTTGAAATTTTTAAAAAATATCACCGGACCCCCCTTCAGCAAGCTCCAGTAAGCTCTCAAAAAACGTCCTATGATTGTCGGCCACCCTGTATTTTCAAAAGCCAAAACCGATCACTTTGAGAGAAGTTAAACCTAGTGAAAGTTGGTGGCCTAGAAAAGTAAAATGGGGATTTCTAGGCCATCAACTTTAGCTAGGTATAACTTCTTTCAAAATGGTCCATCTTGAAAGTTGAAAATTGATTTGGAAAGCTCTCTTTACGCGCAATTTTGTGGAACGAAACAAGGACCTAGAATTCTAAACTGTGAGAGTTCTAGGCCATCATACCATCATTGTGAAAAATCTGCTACTGCTCTCAAAAAATATCCGTTTTGAGGTCTGAAAAGTGTTCTAGAACGTTTTTCTTGTCTAGCGCAACTCATTGGTCATGAATCTCCAAAAAAAAAACCGCCTACCAACGACGCCCTGTACGCGTTGAAGCACTCAATGTGTGCCACGTGTCCGCACGTCTTCAAATCCATGCCGACCATCGGCGGAACGACTCGAATCAGCTCGGGCTCCGTGCTGTTCTGGCCCAACTTCCGCTTATCGTTATAGTGTCGACGCGTCTCGTTTTGTGAGTAGTTGTCGTCGTCGTCCTCGACGTCGTCGTACTCGAGAAGATTCTGGATGGGCGTGAACGAGGCGTCGATTTGCTCCTCGCAAATGTAGTTGGTGGAGAGCTGCAAAAAAATGGATTTTGAATTTCGGAAATTTTCAGCTTCAAAATGATCCAAGTTTCGTGTTTCTAGCTCAATTTTGAGTCGAAATATGTGGATCTAAAAATTTGAAAATTTTTATAACTTTAAAGGCGCATATCTCAAAAAGAGGCGGAGCTACTAAAAAAGTCAAAATTACAAACTTGTGTAGAATTTTATGCTGAGCAATTTACTAATTGAACATTTTTTGATAGCTCCGCCCATTCTCGAGATATGCGCCTTTAAAATTGGTGTTTGATCTTGAACGCTTTCTCTTTCCGTCTTTATAGAGCCTCCACTTTAAAAGCGCATATCTCAAGAAGGGAAAAAGCTATCAAAAAGTTTTTCATTGCAAAAATGATCAGCATAAAATTTCAAACATTTTTGCAGTTTGGCACTTTTCTATAGCTCCGCCCCTTTTCCAGATATGCGCCGTTTTCATGTACCTTGGCCAACATCCCAAACGGCATCTCCACGGTGTTCGGCGTCTCCTGCTCGCCACAAATCGGACACTCGTACATTTTCCGATTCTGCTGACTCGGATCCGGAGTGCTAACTTCGTCGGCACTCATGCCCTCAGTCTTCATCAACATTCTCATCGTGGCCGCCGATTTCTTGGCCGAGCTCTGCATGATCGCCTCCATGCGACGCTTCGCCGCCTCTTTCGCCGCTTTCCGTTCCGGGTCGACAATGGTTTTGCGGCGATTGGATTCGGATTCTTGACGAGCGGCGAGCTGATTCAGACGGGCCTCTTCGCGGTGCAGTTTCTCCTCCACAATCTCCCTGGTCGTCGGCGAGATCGAGACCATGATAGCGACGAATCTAGCCAGATACACCAGCTTTCCACCCGTCACTTTGTCTCTATCATAGTCGCCAGCGAGCACTTTCTTCAACGTCGGCACCAGTTGATCGTGTTGTTTGGCCTCGAGCAAGAGTAGGCGGAGCATGAATGAGGAGACGGTGACGAGCACGTTGATCTCGTCTTTTTTGAAGATTTTGAACGGCGTGTGGTAGATGTCGACCATGTGCTCGTGGAGCTGAAGGAAAATTAGGTTGAGATGAGTCTCGAGAAGTCTCGAGGAGTCTCGAGGAGTCTCGAGGAATTTCAAGTAGTCTCGAGGAGTCTCGAGAAGTCTCAAGAAGTTTCTATTAGTCTCGAGGAGTCTTGAGAAGTCTCGAGGAGTCTTGAGAAGTCTCGAGGAGTCTCGAGTGGCCTCTAGAAGTCTCGAGAAGTCTCAACGAGTCTCGAGAGTTTTCCAATCTCGATGGGATGTCTAGAAGTCCCGGGAAGTCTCGTAGAGTCTCGAGAAGTCTCGACGAGTCTCGAGGAGTCTCGAAAAGTTTCGAGAAGTCTTGAGGAGTCGTGATATGTCTCAAGAAGGATCGAGAAGTCTCGAGAAATCTCGAAGAGTCTCTAGAGTTCTCAAATTTAGATGAAGTCTCTACATGTCTCGAGGAGTCTCAAGGAGTCTCTAAAACCTTCGAGTAGTCTCGGCGAGTCTCGAGAAGTCTCGAAGAGTCTCGAGGAGTCTTGAGGAGTCTCGAGAAATCTCGAGGAGTCTCGAGAAGTCTCGAGAAGTCTCGAGAGTTCTCGAAAAGTCTCGAGAAGTCTCTAGAAGTCTCAAAAGTATTTGCACCTACCTCCTTCTCTCCCTTGAATCCTTGCACATATTTGACGCCCAGTGTCAACAAATAGACCGCCAGCTGAACCGTACAATCGTGGAACTTCACTTGCTGATCGTGCTCGCAAGTGATCACGGCGACACAGTGCAAAATGAACCGCTCCGTCAGAAGCATACTGTAGATCTTGGATATTCCCGCGTGTCGTCGCTTCTCGTCGAAATCAATCAGCCTGAACGGTACCCAAAACCGCTCGTCTGGGCTCACCTGGAGCCCTTGATCCATTGCGTTCTTCTTCTCACGTGCCTGCATCTTCGCGAACACCTCTCTGGCTTGTTTGATGGACGTCGACCGCATCATGAAGAACACCGGACACACTTCCGAATCCCAGATGCTCGTCTTGAGTTGATAGGATCCTTGAGCGAGGTGGGTCGAGCACTCGGCGGGCTCGATGAAGTCGCCGATCTGAAAATGGGGGAATTGAGGATCGAGACTTCTCTCGGGACTTTTCTCGAGACTTCTCTCGAGACTTCTCTAGAGACTTCTCGAGTCTTCTCTCCTTCCTACCTCCTTCAAAATCGTCTCAAAGTGTTTGTCGATCATCTCGCTGCCCCTCGACCCTTTCTCCGATATCGACCCGCGCAGACGGGAGTACGGTACGTTGCCCATCGCCATGCAGTTGACCATCTCGGAGCGGTAGTGCTCCTCGGAGGTGGCTCCCGAGTTGACGCGGACCACGATGAGCTCGGCGACGAGCTGAAAAATTGGGCGAATTTTTTCTCCTAAACCAGTTTTTTGAAGACTTGTATCTCGAAAAGGGGCGGAGCTATCAAGAAAGTGCCAACTACAAAATTATTTTAAATTTCATGTCAAGCAGTTTTGTAGTTAACAGATTTTTGATAGCTCCTCCCCTCCTTGAGATACGACTCTCGTTGTCTGCGTCTCTCCCACTCCTTTTCGTCATCCGATGCTGCCGGAAGAGCGCTTGTATCTCGAAAAGGAACGGAGCTATCGAAAAAGTTTCAACTACAAAATTGTGTAAAATTTCATGTCAAGCAATTTTGTAGTTGACAGAATTTCGAGGTTAAATACCAGAAAAGCCCCCCATCGAATACCAGAATAGCCCCCCACCGGAAAAGTCGGGAGAGCCCCCCACCAGTTTTCTTTATGAATTAGAACGGTCAGGTGGGGGGCTGTTCTGATACAGGTGGGGGGCTGATCTGATACAGGTGGGGGGCTGATCTGATACAGGTGGGGGGCTGATCTGATACAGGTGGGGGGCCTATCTGATACAGGTGGGGGGCCTATCTGATACAGAAATTTTGTCTTTCTCGAAATCTCAACTAGAAACCAGGCTTAGTAATATGCGAGGCGCAGCCGAGCCGTAGACATCAAAATCAGTGGTGGGGGGCTGATCTGATATAGGTGGGGGGCTCATGTGGTAAGGGTGGGGGGCTTATCTGATACAGGTGGGGGGCCATTATGATATAGGTAATTTTACATTTAGCCAGAGAGAATGAAATTGGGGGGCTCTCCCGACTTTTCCGGTGGGGGGTCTTTCAGGTATTTGGTGGGGGGCTCATCTTGTAAATTACCTACAGTATCATTATAGCCCCCCACAAGTACTGGTGGGGGGCTATTCTGGTATATCCCGTTACCAGAATAGCCCCCCACCCAGTAAAGCCCCCCACACGCTTTTTGGGGCGAAAATGTACTGAGTGGGGGGGCTGTGCTGGTCGGTGGGGGGCGATACTGTGGTGGGGGGCTATTCTGGTAAATTACCGAATTTCGATAGCTCCTTCCCTTCTTGAGATACGACTCTCGTTGTCTGCGTCTCTCCCAATCCTTTTCGCCATTCGATGCTGCCGGAAAAGCGCGAAGGCTCGTATCTCGAAAAGGGGCGGAGCTACCGAAAAAGTTTCAACTGCAAAATTGTGTGAAATTTTATGCTGAGCAATTCTTCAGTTGACACTTTTTGATTGCTCCTCCCCTTTTTGAAATACGACTCTCGTTGTCTGCGTCTCCAACCCTCTCTCCGCTATCCGCAGTTGCGGGAAGAGCGCGATGGCTCGTATCTCGAAAAGGGGCGGAGCTATCAGAAAAATTTCAATTTCAAAAACAAAGCTCTAGATTTGCTCTATACACCCACACAAAGTGTTAACAGAATCCAACTCAAAAAAGAACCCACCTTGAACATTCCCCAAAACATGGGATCCACCCACGCTTGCTCTCGAATCACAATCGTCCTCTCCACATCCTCATCGTCGAAAATGCTGGGGTCGAACTCGCGATCCTCCTCGATTTCTCCATCGGGAGCCACGCCGGCGGCGGCCAGGTGTCGTCGAATGAACTCGCCGACGATGGGCATCCGAGGGTCGCGCGAGTGATGGAAGGGGCTGGGAATGCGGAAGTCGACGGTGATCTCGGTGACGAAATGCTCGGCAATCATGATGCTGAAAATTGTTGTGTTTATATCATTGGAAAACCAAAGAAATTTCCAATCCAGTGGTATAACTTTCATCTGAAACGGTCAACACATTCTAGAGATGTACGGGTTTCAAATTTCAGGTTCGACATCAGCGGATTGCACCAAAATCATCTTGCTCTCCGTGGATCAATTTCAACGGTGTTAACCTGAATTTAAACCCACACGAAAGCCCGTAAAAAATTACATAGCGTACACAAAAAGCAAGTAAGATTTCGACCATAAAACCTTACATACAGTGCTGGCCAAAAGTATATGAATGTTAGTGTGCAGAACGGCCAACTTTGAGCAGTCGAAAAGTCTATTCCAATTACCCGATTTCTATAAAACTTGGTGAGTGTATTAAGCAACTCTAGATCTTCATTTTCGTTGTTGACAACTTTTTACGAAAATTGCTGTGAAAAGAGTTACGTCGCGTCTAAGATTATTGGTCCGAAAAAGTTCGAGGTTTGCCCTGAATTAAACTGAACTCGGAAGTTGTGTCACTATAACTCAACAAGGGGCGGAGTTATCAAAAAACTATCAACTACTAAAACGTGTCAAATTTTATGCTGAGCAATTCACTAGTTGACAGTTTGTTGCTAGCCCCATTCCTTTTTAAGATATGCGTCTTCAAAGTTTAGGCATCAACGTTGGAAGCTTGCACTCAGTTTTGATGTCGCGTGACTCTACGCGACGTAACTCACTTCGCAGCCATTTTCAGAAATTTTGTCAACTACAAAAATGAAGATCTAGAGTTGCTCAATAAATTCACTAACTTTTATAGAATTCGAGTGATTGGAACATACTTTTCAACTGCTCAAAGTTGGGCATTTTGCACTGAAAATCGTCAAAAACTGTACAAGACTCAAAAACAAGCAAGCTTTCGACCGTAAATCCTTTCGAATCGGAGCTCAAAGACCAAGACCTAGTGTATAATTGAACTGAAAATCTTCTCAGCTCTCGGCAACCTCAACCCCCGCAAACTCACTCCATGACCTCCTGATGCAACTCCCTCTCCTCTCCAGTCATTTTGTCCGTGTAGCCCAGAATGGATCGCTCGATGAGTCTCGCGTTCTCTCTGATCAACCGTCGATACTCTTCGAACGCGAATCTCTTCTCCTCGGGCACCGCGTCTTCCTCGTTCCAATTTCCGACTCCTCTAAAGATTCGTCGCGACTCTTCCGTCGACTCCACATACTTTCCGCGTCGAATCTCGATGGGTTCGGTGAGATTGAACGACGTGGTGAGCGCCTTGACGAAGTGCTCCTTGTCGATGTGCGAGGCACACCAGCGAATCATGTCTACGTCGGGAGTCTGGAAAATTTAAAGGTATTGAATTTAGTGTCATTTGAAAGCTGACATTTTGAGCATTCTGGAAATGTAATTAGTTTTTCCATAGCTGTAATTTGAACCAAGTTATGACCTCTCAAAATGTATCCGTTGTTTTGAGCATCGAGAAACTTCCAGAGCTCATAACTCGGCTCACAGAGCTTCTTATCAAAAGTCATTTACTTTTTCGGAATGCTCACAATCTCAGCTTTCCATTAATACCCCCAACCCACCTGAAAAGCGCTGCTAACATTCCACTGCGAGTAGATCAGCGCCGACATCCTGGCCTGCGCTCCGTTGCGCACCCACATGTTGCAATTGATCTCCGACCGGGCGACCTGGATTCGAAGCGGATGAATGAGGAGGATTCGGATGAGGGTCTCGTCGCGAAGCAGCGTCTCCGAGATGTAGTCGTTGAAGCCGTCCAGTGCGGTGAAGTGAGTCAGGGCGGTAGAGATGTGTCTGGAATGAATCGAGATCTTTTAGAGTTTGTCAGAAGCCTTGTGGATTCTCATAGAATCTTCTGGGTCCTTCAGGATCATTCTTGACATCTCTGGATCCTTCTGGGTTCTTCTACACCCGTGGATCCTTCTGGCGGAATCAGATACCTCCTGAAAGATCCAGAAGGATTCAGAACACGTTCGAAGGAGTTAGAAGAACCCAGAAGGTGTCTGAAGCGTCCAGAAGGGTACAAAACGGCCCAGCAGAGATTGCTCATCCAAACCTGTGCAATGGAATATGAAACGACACGGCGTAGGCCTGCGCTCGCAGCAGTCTCCCCCACAGTCCTCGACGCTCCTCCTCGGTGGCGCCATAGATCGGTAGCAGGACGTGAAACCAGTCTTGGAGTTTGCGAAGCACATGGTCGAAGAATCGCTTGGCGGCCTCCTCGTTCTTCTCCTGTTGGATCGCTGCGACAATGTTGAAAAGGGTCACGGCGAGCGTCTCGAACTCGAGGGTGTAGGCTCTGAAAGTTGGAGGTGTGGTCAAGTATAAGCTCCGCCCACAATTGCTAGTTTGCCTAAGCTCCGCCCACCAATCCGCCCAGCCTACCTCTGCACCTCCTCGCCACCATCTCTCTCCTGTGCATTTCCCGATATGATCCTCCAGATCGGATTCATGCCCTGCATCTCGCACATCATCCGCATGTAGGATCCGCCGAAGCACTCCTCATCGAAGACCGCGTCGACGGCTAGCGACGTATGGGTGAGCACGTTCTGAATGTCGCCCATCACGAACCAGTAGCCGTGCTGACTGATGGCCTGTAAAGTTGAACTGTTCGAGATCTTTCTGGAATCTTCTAGATCCTTCGAGATCCTTCTAGATTCCTCTAGATGCTGCTGGATCCTTCCAGATCCTTCTAGATCCTTTCAGATTCTTTTGAATCCTTCTGGATCTTTCTGGATCCTTCTACATCTCTCTGAATGCTTTTAAATCTATCTAGATCTTTCTAGATCCTTCTAGATCTTTCTAGATCCTTCTAGATCCTTCTAGATCCTTCTAGATCCTTCTAGATCCTTCTGAATCTTTCTAGACACTTCAGAATCCTTCTGGATCCTTCCGGATTCTTCTAGATCCTTCTGGATCCTTCTAGATGATTCTAGACCCTTCTAGATTCTTCTGGATCTTTGTAGATCAGTCTAAATCCTTCCTTACCGCATTCTTTGCCATCGTCATCACTGTCCACAACGGCCGCCCATCCGCCGTGGTCATGTTCAAGAATCGCGCCTTCTCCTTGAAGATGTTCACGGATTCTGAAGAATGATTCTCAGCTAGAGTTCAAGATTCTGACGCTGTCTTACTCAAGCTGATCTCATTGTTCACAAGCCGCTCGCAAATCATGAACCTCGTCACGTCGAACACCGTCTTCACCAACTGCACCGCGTCGTTCAGATCCTTGCACAACTGCGCCGAGGAGAGCATTTGAACGGTGACGTGGACGGCACGACTACATGTTGGGGAGACGCGGTCCTCGTTGCGGTGTAGGCCGTTTTGACTGATGCACAACTCGAAGATCACCTTTCCGCAGATCGGGTACCAGCGGAAGAAGCGGTGCGCGAACGCGTCCTGAACGAAGGTGTATGATGGAAATTTGTGGGTGTATGTGTATGAAACTTGAAATCTTCATTTCTGTAGTTGACAACTTTTCTGTAGCTACATGTATGCTAGATTTTGAATTATTCAAAGTTGAGGCTAGGTCTCTCTCACTTTTCAGTTTTGACTTTGAAGGCGCATATCGCAAGAAGGGGCAAAGCTATCAAACAGCTGTCAACTACAAAAATGTGTGAAATTTTATGCTGAGCAATTCACTAGTCGGCAACTATTTGATAGCTTTACCCCTTTTTGAGATACAGCGTTTATTATCTGCGACTCTCCTCGTCTCTTAACTACCGACGCTGCTGAAAGGGCACTTTAGTTCAAAGGCGCACAACTCAAAAAGGAGCGGAGCTATCAAAAAATTATGAACTACAAAAATGTGTGAAATTTTATGCTGAGCAATTTATCAGTTGACAGTTTCTTGATAACTCCACTCATTCTTCAGATACAGTGCTTTCTGTCAGCGAGTCACTTCCGTCTCTTTGTGCGCCGATGCTACTGGAAGAGCCCACCAACTTTTGAAGGAGCCCAGACATAAGATTTTTAATTTTTAATTTCGAAATGTTAATAACTAAAAATCCAGATTTCCAGCATTAAAACCGTCTAAATTTCATGATTACAGCTCAATTCAAAGATAGAAGGCCTTGAAATCTTAATTGAAACTTTCGATTCAGCGTTGTGCATTATTTGAATTTTAAAGGCGCATATCTCAAGAAGGGATGAAGCTATCAAAAAACTTTCAACCAACAAAATAAATAAAATTTTATGCTGAGCAATTCTCTAGTTGACAACTTTTTACTAGCCCCATTGCTTCTTAAGTTATGTGACTTCAAAGTTTAGGCTTACCAACTGAAATAGGACAAAAAATAGCAGACCTAGAAAAAAGTGGTCAACTACAAAAATCAAGATGTCGAGTTGACTCACACGATATCCAGGCTCTGAGAGCAAGCTCAACCCGAAATTGACCAAATTCTGCGGGAACAGCTGTCGATTGATCCAGAAGATGAGCTCGTCGAGCAAGGAGAAACACTCGACACTTTTCACAGAGTCCACCAGTGAGAATCGTTGCGTTTTGACAGGGATCACAGATTCGCGGTCGTTTTTGAACATGTGGTAGGTGCGCCAGTCGAGCGAGAGCTCCACGCGTCCGGATTCTGGAAACGGGGTGGGTGCACTGAGCAATGTCTGGGGGATGAGCAATTGTGACCCCAAAATAAAAATGAGCAATTTGAAACGTTGCTCAGCTTTTTTTTTCAAGTTTTAAGCTCCACTGAGCAAAGCCTTGTGTTCAAGTTTTAAGCTCCACTGAGCAAAGCCAATCGACCCCGCTAAATTCAAATTTTTGATGAAAATTGAAGCCTACCATCATAATGATCGCCGGTCTTCTGGGTCAGCGCCGCGTACAAATCTCGATTCATGAGCACCTCGGCAACGATCAGACGCATCGGGCCGCCGTAGTTGGAGCACTCCTGAAATTTCAAGTTTTGGAGGTCCATCTCGAAGGCCATTCTATTCATTTTGGTGATTTTCAGTGTGCAACTTTGAGCAGTTGAAAAAGTATGTTCCCATCACTCGATTCCGTTTAAACTTGGAGAGTGTATTAAGCAGCTCTAAATCTTCATTTTTGTAGTTGACAACTTTTTACAAAATTCACAATTAAGGCAATTATGACACATTTGAGATCATTGCTCCAAAACAGTTCGCGGTTGGAAGTTATGATACTATAACTCCACAAGGGGACGAGGTATCAAAATAATTCCAACTATTAAAATGTGTAAGATTTTATGCTGAGCAATTCACTAGTTGGCAGTTTTTTACTAGACTCATTCCTTTTTAAGATATGCGTCTTCAAAGTTTAGGCATGAACAGTGGAAGTTTGCACTCAGTTTTGATGTCGCGTGGCTATAACTCTTTTCACAGCAGCTTTCGTATGACTTCAGCTATGAAAAAGTTATCAGCTGATGAATTGCTCAGCTTAAAATTTCACACATTTTTGTAGTTTACAGTTTTTTGATAGCTCCGCCTCTTCTCGAGATATGCGCCTTTAAAGTCAAAACTAGAGAGTGAGAGAGGCCGAGCCTCAACTTCAAATAACTTAAAATCTAGAATAGCTACAGAAAAGTTGTCAACTACAAAAATGAAGATCTAGAGTTGTTTGATATATTCGTCAAGTTTTATAGAAATCGAGTGATTGGAACATACTTTTTCAACTGCTCAAAGTAGGTCATTTTGCACTGAGCCCCCACAGTAAGTGCTACAATAGGTTACAGACCTGTAAAAACTCGATAATCTTGTTGGCCCGCGCCGCGTCTGCCGCTGCAAATCCTCCAATATCGAAAGTGGATCTTCGGACCATTGGCTCATCAGAGTCCAAATAGAACTGCTCCTCGGCTCTTTGATATCGGCGAGTCCATCCTCGATAGTCCAAGAATAGGCGAACCAAAAGTTTGGTGATGATGTATTCGGCTAGACAGACGTCCGACATATCATAGCTCGGTCGTTTCGACTCGTCTCCGTGGTCGGGACAGTTGCCCGATTCTCGGATGACGTCCTGGTTTCCGCAATCGCACGCTCCGCCCTCTCGCGAGAAGAAGCGGACGTAGTCGTGGCCGATGTGGCCGTTGGCTTCGAAGCATGCTTCGCAGAGAGACATGCCTGGAAGATAGGGAGGGGGAGTTCAGAAAAAGTCGGAGAAAAAATTTGACTCCGCCCCTTTTTCAGAATCCACTAGAATTCGAAATCGGAGAATTTAGAATCCATGAAAACTTTGAATCCATGAAAATTCAGAGTTCCTCAAAATTCTGAATCCAAAATATTTGAAAATCCTCAAAAACTCAGAATTAGAAAAAACAAGAAAAAAATAGAAAATTCTGAAATTTTGAATGTTCTAAAACAATTTCAGAAGGATTTCGGAGGATTTCTAGGAAGACTGAAATTTCAGATTTGTTTTCTATTTTTGGGATTTTTTTCGATTTTTAAACAGATTCTGAAGGAATCTGAAATGATTCTGATGGATCCAGAAGGTCTCGGAATTCTGAAGAATTTGAATGAACTAGGATTTTCAGATTTTGAAATTCTGTGGTTTACAACTAATTGAAACTTTCTGGAAAAGTTAAACTCCGCCCCCTTTTTCAGAATTCATGAAAATTCAGAATCCATAAAAGTTCAGAATCCTCGAGGAACTCAGAATCCATGAAAACCTTCGAAAATTTGGCAGGCATTGGCTTTCAATGTCCTAGAATTCTTGTGTGTTTTTCGAAATTTTTTTCGATGATATCGAAATTCAAAAAAAAAATTTGCGAAGAAAAATTTTTTCGAACAACTTTTCAAACAAAATTTTTTGAACGAAATTTTCGAAATTTTGAACAAATTTTTCTGAAAAAATTTTTGGAAAAAAAAAATCACTCACAAGGTGTGAAAGCGCATGTATTACATCTGTAGGCGACCGCCTCGTTCTCCCAAATATTGTTGCATTTGATGGAGAAGTCCACGAAAGACACTGAAAAGCGAGAAAATTTGTGAAGATTGGTAGATCAAAATTTCTAATTCCAAATTCCAAAATTTTGAACCGAAAATTTCATATTTTGAGCTTGAATTTTGCGATGATTGAACCACAATTCAAATCCAAATTTCAAATGCGAATTTCAAACTTCCCGGTTCAAAATTTCCAGATTTTTCCAACCCACTTTTCGCCTTAAACTCCAAATACGGTTTTCCTTGTGAAATGAGCACTCGGAGCACCTCGAACTCCTTCTCGTCGGTATAGAGTCGTTTCGTGATGAACAAATCCAGAAAATCGTCCAACATTCTCGCCTTGTGTCTCGTTTTCTGATCAAACTTGCGCCAATTATCGATTCCCTCGGCTATCGGATATCCGTTGGATTTCAGGTCTTGAGCGATTTCCGTCCAATAACGGACTGCCGGATAGACGTCCTCCATGACGGATGTGTCGGCGTCGAAATTCAGAAGAGGCTCGGCGAACCATTCGGTTTTTTTGAATTTCGGTTCGTATTCTGGAAAATAGATAGAGATTCTGGAGGGTTCTGAGGATTTGAAATTCAGAGATTTTGAAAATTTTAAACTTTGATATTTTGAAATTTTGAGATTCCGAGTTTCTAAAATTTTGAGATTTTGATAATTTAAGATTTTGAGATTTTGGAGACTCTGAAATTCTGATGGATTCTGAGATTTTGAAAATATGAGATTCGGAATATCAGTGATTCTGATGGATCTTGAGATTCTGAGATTCTGAGGTTATCAAAGTTTGAAAAATGCCAAGATTTTGAAAATTTTAGTAAGTTTTGGGACTTTGAAAATATAAGATTCTAAAAGTTGTTTTCGTTTTTATCAGTTCGAATTTGTTAGAAAACTTGATTTTTATACCACAGTTTTAACTTTTTTTATTGTTTAAAATTTCGATTTTTCCAGTTTTCATTCTTCAGTCCTGGTCTCAAATCCGACAACTGGCCTATCGTGATATCTCACCACGAAAATCGGCGATAAATTTCCAGAAACATTTTCGATTTTCGTGTCAATCTCATTTTAGAATTCTTGACCGCTTTTCAAGTATTTCTTCAGTTCAATTTTTTCGATTTTTGTTGAAAAACTTTTTTGACACTTTTTTTCGAGCAATCCTCTGCAAAACTCGCTCGAAATACCGTATTTACTGTATTATAACGGCATGCCGTTCTATTTTTCGGAAGGTGTCTAGGGGTGCCGGTGTATTACAGGTGCCGTTCTATTAGAGGGTGCCGTTGTATTTTTCAATGAAATCAAAAGTATTTTATGAAAAAGAAATTTCATCAAAAGCGTATCAAAACATGGAACTTGTGCGCCTTATTCGAAGGCATTTTTGAGTTCCAAACTGGACGCTCTCCAAACTCTCTTGACTAGGGAGTAACCCGAACTCAGTCTGGAGTTATATGATGTGAAATATATCATTGGAAAGCTGAAAAAGTTTCCAATCCAGTCATGCATTTTGTTTCTGCGGCGGTCATCGTCTACTCGTTGAAATTTTCCAAGAAAATTATGAGTGAATTTCAATGCAAATCAATTGCTTTTTTGTACTTCAAATCTAATTTTCACGAGTAGACGGTGACCGCCGTAAAAACAAAAAACATGAATGGATTCGAAACTTTTCCAGCTTTCCAATGATATATGTCACATCATGCAACTCCGAACATTACTCTGATTATTCCCTAGTGAGTTCGGAAATGCGAAATGAACAAAATATTCTTCTCCGATGTTTCATGTGAGATGCAAACTTTTTTGCGTTCATTAAAATTAGGTGACGTTATAATACAGGGTGCCGTTCTATTAGAGGGTGCCGTTCTATTATTCAGAAAGGGGCTGGGGGTGCCGTTGTATTAGAGGTGCCGTTCTATTAAAGGTGCCGTTATAATACAGTAAATACGGTACTTCAAAAACTGACAAAAATCTAAATCCGACGAAGCAATTCGATCATGTCCCTTTAAAGTACGGTAGTGTAGAATTCGAGTCAATGTCTCTGATTTTTCTCGATTTTTTCGAGCTTTTTTCAGCTGATTTTCTTAAAACTTTCCGAAAGCAGAGATATTTTTGACTTTTTTGTGACATTTTCTTGTGAAAACTACGTGAAAACCTGCAAAAAAACTGAAATTCTCGAGAATATCGACCATGTCCCTTTAAATCACCGAAGAAGCTGTTTTCGTCGAGTTTTTCAGTTTTCCATCATATTTTTGTCTTTTCTGTTCAATTTTCCACTCATTTTTTCCCCTTTTTTCAACTTTTGAAGCTTTTTTTGTTCAGAAACTTTGTATAAAAAAACATACTCCTTCTCCTCGACGTCGACTCGAAATCCTCACTATCATCGTGTTCCGGATCGGACACCGAGCCGATTGGCTCGCCAGGCGGCATGTTTATAGTCTAGAATTTTTTGAAAATTTGCGTTTGAAATTTGAGATTTCACAGAAAAATAATAAGAAGATAGAAGAGGCTCGGCGAACCATTCGGTTTTCCCCAAAATTCAAAAATTTCAACTGCCAAGGGCTGAAAATGAGTGGGTAAAAACAGAGAGGTGATGGTGAAATTGTTCTATAAGCAATAGGAAAAGAGAAGAGAAGGAGGAGAGAGTGAAGGAAGTGAAGAGACGCAGACAGCGAGGGGAGAACACACTACATTTCCTGTCTTCCTCTCTTTTCTCCACTCCTTTTCCCTCACTGATGTTATTGAACGTACGCTCTAAAGGGATGAAAGGAGTCCTGGTATACATCCCAACATCAGTGAAAAGAGCAGCACATGTGACTTCTGATGAGAAGAAGAAGAAGCGGGATGTGCTATTTTCCTTCCCCCGCCCATCATCACCATTTTCTTGGTCTCGGAGATTAATAAGGAGAAAAAAAGAAGGGGAAAGGAAATTGCCGGGGGATTGAGGGGATATAATGTGAATTGGATTATTTTGGGATTTTGAAAGTATTTCTTCGAATTTTTTACTATAAAAAATGGGGTTCGGCTTTTGGGGTTTCAATTTGAGGAGCGAGAAAATTTCCGAATTTTCAGGTCGAAATTGGAGATATGGAGAAAAATGAGGGAAACTTGAGAAAAACGCTGAACTTTTCAACTTTTGTTTCGATTGCTTCGCGGTATTTGTTTTGGAAGTTCCCGGGATTTTGAAAATCAAAAATTGACCGAAAATCGAAAAATATATTTTCAAGATTTTGTACTTTTCTCCTCCAGCTTTACCATTTTCAATGTTTTTCGACTCGATTATGAATTCTCAAGTTCATTCTTTCAGTGGTTCAAATATTTTCTGACCTGAAAACCCAAAAAATTCCTATTTTTTTGTCGAATTTTCTAGTTTCCCTTTTTCCTGATTTTTCGTGTCATTGGTCGGTTTTTCGTATATTTTTCAGGTTTCGCACAGTTTTTGATCCCTGAGAAGCCATAACTTTCAGCAGCATTCCAAAAAAAGAAGCCTGAAAAAGTTGAATTTTTTTTCAAACTTTTGTCCTAAAATTCTGATGATTTTCAACAATTTCTTCGGGGTTTCCTACGATTTTAGTGTCGTTTTTCGATTTCTCTGTAATTTTTTATGCCAGAACCGATGGGAAACCCTGAAATTCTTGCGATTTTTTGTCGATTTTTACCTGAAAATTTCCTGAAAAAATTCATCATTTTTTGAATATTGTCCGAGAGGACTACACAAAACGGATCGTGGCGAAACCCATCGGCTGTACAAAGTGTATGCGCCTTTGAACTTTAAGCATTTTTTGAATGTTTTTGAATGTTTTTCTGAAGATTTTTTGTGTTTTTGCAGGTTTCCTGATGGTTTCTTGAGAGTTTTGGGTAGAAAAATGAATTCTACACGATTTTCAAGCCCTAAAAGCTATAAAGTGCCGTATTTTTCATTGGAAATCAAGGTTTTTCAGTATTTTTCAATTTTCAGGTCAAATTCGGTTTTCTTGTTGCTTCTTCTCTGATTTTAAGCTAATAAATGAAATTTTTTCTCACTTTTTTCAGTTTTTTTTCATTTTCAGGTGAAAGAAACGATGAGCGGTCCCATCTCCCCTCGCCGCTACTTCAAAGAAGTAGGAATACGAGTATCGGGCAAAGGATTCCCACCGCCCGAGGTAATGTCTCCAGACTCCGTCGAGTCGCCAACGGCCAGAATATCCAACTGGGTTGACAACGTGCCCTCAGAGCTCAGTCCACCGCCGCGAGGCCTCAATTCGGTGCCAGAAGAGCTGGACATGGAGAAGAAGGCCTACAACAAGACGTTCACGCAGACGCGATTCTCGACGACCTCGTCTGACTTGCCGCCCTCTTCGAATAATTTGTCGTCCCCGTACGAGATGAAACTTGACGAGCTCGTCAGTCCGTTGCAGGAGATCGCGGCGAGAGAGGAGAGAAAGAAGCGGGAGGAGCAGCGAATCAAGGAGATTCAAGATAGTTGGAAGGAAAAGGGAATGGCGCTGCCGGAGGATTGGCCGAAGCTGAAATTCCCGGAAAACTATGATGAGGACCCAAGGGTTCAGAGGAATTTGAGATTCGTCGAAGAGGCTCACAGAAAGTTTAGAGCATCGGAACCAGGTGTTATCGATGGCGAAGGGAACGCTCTCGTCGAGCAATCGCAGGACTCTCTGGAGGAGGAGCTGCTGGAGGCGGAGCGTGTGGTTCAGGAGAACGCCAGCGAGGATAATCGATTCGAGGCGTCCGAGCTGATCGAGTACAAGAATCATGAGTGGTGCATTGCGTTGCGCATTGATAGGGAGAAGGTGGATAGTGCGGGAGGGTTTCAGGTTAGGGGAATGCGATTTTTTCTTTTTTTTTTAACAATGAAGATATTTTTTTTGTGCTAAATATATAATTGAATCATTGCCAGCTTCAAAATGAGGCGATCTACTTCGAGTTCAAGTTTTTCAATCGATTCTTGGAATTTTTCATGTAAAAATCTACTTTCTGAGAAGTTCAAAAGCCGATGTCGACCAGCTCGAACAAAAATACGGAGAACACTGAAAAATTCAATTTTTCGATGTAGGACGAGAAAAAATCGATTCGGAGCGATTTTCAGCGACGAAAATCTGACTGAAAATTCTTCAAATTCGACCTTTATGATCTTGGATCGATTTAAAAGCTTCTATTAGGTTTCTGAGCGAAAATTTCCATTTTTCAGACCATTTTTTCATGTAGAAACAACAATCCCCGCCCCCTCTTTTCAGCTCCTCATCTACAGCTACAAACGGGGCATCGAGCGTCTGCCGCTGACGACTTCGCAAATCGACGCACTCGGCACCACGCTTCTCATCAAATACAGAACGAAGCCTGAGGATGGATCCATTGAGTGCCTTCCCATTTACTCGGCATTGCCCTCGACGGGATTAGTTAGTTTGAAGGTGGGAAGTTTGTCCATTGCAGTCCGCAAATCTCCACTTTTAGGCTGAAAAATCTCAATTTTCACCTGGAAATGCTCAATTTTTTGTTTCGAAAATAGTGAAATTTGAACCGAAAATTGAAAAATTGATCCGAAAATCATGAATTGCCACCCAGAAATCCACAATTTTCAACTAAAAATGACTCAATTTCCACCTTTTGATCCTCGATTTCAGCCTGAAAAACCTCAATTTTCACTCAAATTCCTCAATTTTCACCCGAAAATTTCCCATTTTCAGTACCGCACGAACAAAGGCATCGAGCTCCGCATCTACGGCATCCTCAATTTCGTCGACTTCGTCCGTGACAAGGACGCGACGATGCACAAAACGATGATCTGGACCGACGCGATCGGTCCGATCTATTTGACGTCGGCGGAACGGGCGAACATTCGTCGGAAGGTCATGCAGACCGAGTGGAAGATATTCGCGCCGTTGAGAATGTGTCAGCTAGTGGTCAAGGGCGAATTCACGACGTCAGTTGGGAAGCGGAAATCTTGAATTTCGACCGAGAAAATGCACAGTTTTGACCTCAAAAGTATCAAATCTCTAGCCAAGAAAGTCTTATTTGGAACCAGAAATCTCAAAATTTGATCCAAAATTCGTTCATTTTGACCCAAAAATATTCAAAATGTGACTCGGAAATCTTCAAATTCGACTTGACAGGATCGAAAATCGACTTAAAAATGGCAAATTTTGACTCGAAAATCTCAAAATTTGACCCTCGACATTTCTAATGTTGACTTGAAAACCTTCTATTTTGACCAAAAATCTCGAATTTTGACTTTCAAAACCTGAAATTTGAGCTAAAAACCTGAGTTTTCACCCGAAAATCTCAAGAATTTTCAACTCAAAACTTCCAGAAGCGTCCCCAACGGCACAATGATCAAATGGACGATCGCCTCGTTCTCGCCGCTGATCGAGGAGAAGCCGAAGGATCCGAATATTGGAAGGAATCTGTGGCCGGCGAGAATCATTCGAATGGACGATTTGGTTCACAAGATGGAAGTAAGCGGCTCACAAACATGGAAAACTCATTCAAAGAAACACTTTTCCAGAGCGAAAATTATGTCTTTTCGGCCTTCTGATTATGAGCTCGAAATTGCTCAGTTTCAGCTGTTTCAGACTCAAAAACTAACCAATTTCAGCCGGTTTACAGTGTATTCTTGAACTTTAAAACATCCAAAAATTGTTCGATTTCGACTAACTTAAACTTTAAGAGCATCAAAATGGTCATATTCTCAGTAGACATTTTGCAAGCGATTCTAGTCAGAAATCGTCCGATTTCGATTGATTTACAGTCAAAATAATGGATTTTTGACCTAACAACATCAGGAAAATAGCTCAGAAAATAGTTTAGACTACTTTTGACTCAGAAATACTCAGAATGATCAGCCTTCGAAAAGACACGTTTTAAGCTGTTTTAAGCCAAAAAACACTATATAGAACCAATTTACAGTCAAATTAATGGATTTTCGACTTGAAAACTCATGAAAATTGCTCAGTTTAGACTAGTCTTGACTCTGAAAGGCTCCGAATAATTCGACTTTTGATTTCACACTTTTCGAGCGATTCTGATCAAACATGGCTCATTTTTAATCGATTTACAGCGGAAATTACAGATTTTAGACCTGAAAACTCATGAAACTGGTCCACGTTTAGCCTAATTTGGGCTCCGAGAGCATCAGAACGATTCGATTTCGAGTAGACACCTTTTCAGACGGTTCTGAGCCAGACTAAACCGATTTGGACGAATTTGGAGGCGACAAAATTATGGATTTTTGATTTCTGAAAATCGTTAATTTTTGGCAAAAACTGGCATTTCTGAGCCAAAATGATGCATTTTCGAGTAGGAAAAACAACTGAAATTGTCTCAGTTTCAACTAGTTTTGACTGAAAACTACTCAAAAACATGCAGTCTTCAATTAGGTAGTCTCCAGCGATTCTGAGATGAAATAGGCCGCCTTTGACAAAATTTCAGTCAAAATGATGGATTTTAGACGAGGAATGCTTCATTTTCCACCGAAAAACGATATGATTTGATCTGAAACCTCCTCTGAAAGCCAACCTCTTTCCAGATCCAGCCGCGCGAAGTCAATCACCACAAACGTCAGGCCAAGTATCTGCAGAACCATCCGGGCGGCGGCACGCTGCTCACCTCGCACTCCGACTTCAACTTCCGCGTCTTCTGCGGCCCTCATCTGACGGGCATTCTGAACAGCGCCGGCCCGAAGTACTACAAGAACGGCGTGATGACGGCGTTCATCGTGCCGTATTATCAGAATCGCGAGTTCGCGTTCTTCGAAGCGCTCATCGCCGGACCGCCTCGCGTCGTCATGCTCATCACCGAGGGACGCTATTTGAACTACACGCCGAAGACGTGGCCGCCGTCGGTGCAGAAAGTCCGCAAAGAGCACGAGGAGTTGGCCAAGGCGGTGAAGGCGGCCAAGGTGTGTGCTGAGACGGTTCAGGGGTCCTTGATCTTCTGGCAAGCCTTTACATGGATCCAGAAGGGTTTTGAGGGATTGAGACGTATCAGGACTATCATGGGTAGATCTAGAAGAATCGAAACGCTTCTAGAATCACTTTCGATTCCTCCAGTTCCTCCTGGACCTTCCTGGATCCTCGAGGAACTTCTAGATGATCCTGAGACCTTCTGGATCCTTCTGGACCCTTCTGGATCCTTCTGGATTATCCTGGATCCTTCTGAATCCTTCTGGATCCTTCTGGATCCTTCTGGATCCTTCTGGATCCTTCTGGACCCTTATGGATCCTTCTGAATCCTCCTGGATCCTTCTGGATCCTTCTGGATCCTTCTGAATCCTCCTGAATCCTCCTGGATCCTTCTGAATCCTTCTGGATCCTTCTGGGATCTTTGAAAACTTTCAAGACTTTTGTAGGATCTTTTAGAACTGTCACAATCAGTTTTAAGCTTCCAGATCCTTCTGGATCCTCATGGATCCTTCTGGATCCTTCTCTATCCTTCTGAATCCTTCTGGATCCTTCTGGATCCTTCTGGATGCTTCTGGATGCTTTCGGATGCTTCTGAATCCTTCTGAATCCTTCTGGACCCTTTTGAATGCTTCTGGATCCTTCTGAATCTTTCTGGATCTTCCTGGATCGTTCTGAATCCTTCTGGATCCCTCTGAATCCTTCTGGATACTTCCGGATCCTTCTGGAACCTTCTAGATCCTTCTGGATCTTCCTGTATCCCTGCATCATTTCAAATCCTTCCAGAATCTTTCATCCTCATTTTCAGGGACAACCAAACGTCCGCGCACCGCCCCCTCACTACAGTAATCCCGACGACCGCATCTCCAAGGAAATGATCTTCGATTTTTGAGCACCCGTCCTCTCCCCCCGAATCCACTTGAGAAGAAGAAAATCACATTTATTCAATATTCCTTTTTTACGAACATTTAAAAAATTTACGAAAAAATTACAATCTTTTTTGTTTCTTATAAACATCCAGAATCGGTTAATCCTTGACACACTCGCGTCCCTCGTTGTCGAATGAGCCCTCGAGATTGAGCACTCCGATGTCGACCCATTGCTCGTCGGTTGGAGTGCCACCGTGGATGTACTTCTTCGGGATGATGAACTTGAGTTTGCGGGAGCATGGCTGGAAAAGTGGAGGCGATTTTTTTCGATTTTTTTTTGACGGAAAATTTGAAACTTTCGGGTTAATTTTGAGCTAAAATTTGGGGGAATGGAGAAAAAACAACTTTTTTTCGATTTTTTTGAAAATCCGAATCTGAAATTTCGAAACTTTTTGCCAAAATGTCTGACGATTTTCCGGTTAAAAATGAACACCGTGCGGCGAATCGCAAACAAAGGGGGTGGGGCCAAAAAGTTTTCGAAATTTTGAAAATTCAATGTTTTTTTTTCTAAATTGACCTGGCTTTCTCACTGTTTTTCACACTGAAAATTCGAAAATCGTAAATTGTCGTCAGATTTGTTGCCAGTTCCGTAGTCATACACTCCCACGCAAAAATGCACAGAAAATTTGAATTTTTCGGAAAAAATTGTTTTTTTTTCGAATTTTCAAATCTGTGTGCATTTTCGCGTGGGAGTGTGTGACTGCGAAGCCGACATCAAATCTGACGACAGTTTATGCTTTTCAGATTTTCACTGCGAAACACAGTGAGAAAACACAGTCAACTTCCGATATTGACAGTTTAGAAAAAAAAGTTTCAAATTTTCCAAAAAATTTTGGCAACGCCCTCTTCTTTTTGCAATTCACCGGCATTTCAAGGCGAAATTAGAGCATTTTGGTCGGTGAAACGTATATATGGATACAGTCTGTGTTTTTCAAAAACCTTCGAAAAAAAAAATTTCAAAAAAATTCGAAAAAAATTTGAAATTTTTTCGAACGTCTTCAAAAGTCGCACACTGATGTGGACATGCCTAAAGTTCGGGATCATCTCAAACTCACAGTCTGCTCGTCTCTACACTCGTGCCAAATGTACAGTACAGGGTCAATGGAAGTCAACTCGTGAGTTGTTCCAGTCAAAGCGAATGCTCCGTCGTCGCCGGTCCGCTTCTCGTCCAAAGTGTCGTCCGGATCCGGTCCGGTGTCGATGTCCACGATGCGAACTTTTGTGTTGTTGGCGAAAGCGGTGCCGCATTTCAAGACACCCTTCACGGCGACACCCTGCTTACGCATGGCCATGGCCACGCCCACTAGGAGGAGGAGAAGAGCGAGAGTCCACTTCATTGGTCGGATTCTGGAAGGATTCTTTGGGTTTTGAGAGTGCTTGTGCATTTTTACGTCGCTGTGTTTGCACAAAAAACCCTGTCGTTTGAATTTGCGCGTCGAGGTTTCGGTTTAGTGCAAACACCGCGACGCAAAAGTGCAGAAAACGTGCGAAAAGACTAGCTGAATGAAAAATCCAGAGTTTGAAGTATATAGAAATTTCAGAGATTCAAAAATCGCTGAAAAATCGCTAAAAAATGCTTTGAAAATCATCAAAATGTGTCAAAATGGGATTTTGAAAAAGTAGAAAATTTCAATGTTTTTTTTTCGAATTTTGTTTTGACATTTTTTGATTTTTCAAGGCTATTATGGTGGTCAGTAGAGTAACTATGCAGTGGCCTAGAAACCGACAACTTTGCCAGGGCGATATCTTGCCACGAAAACAACGGTTACGGTACATTAAAAGGACTTTTTTTTTCGAATTTTGTAGATTTTCGAAACTCCCGAATGATTGTCGTTAAAAATCCTTTAAAAATCGGCAAAATTTGAAATATATTGAATTGGACTTTTAGCATGTTCCTTTAAGGTACGGTAATAACCAAGAATCGCAACCGCGCCCCACTGCAGTAGCACGTTAAAGATCTTGCGCCTTCAAGATTTTTCCACAATTTTTTAAATTTTTGGGCGATAAATTGCTCCGAAAAAAATGCAAATGACACAAGCGAGGAAATTTTCGAAAAACGTTCTAGTGCAGTGGCGCGCGGTTGCGTTTTGCTCCGTTTGCCTAATAGCGAGCCAAATTGACGAAAAAAATAAATTGATTCGAAGCCTGAGCTGATCAGTGGAGGCTGACACCCCAATCACAACAAAAAGTGTTTGATGGGTGTTTACCTCGGCGAGGGAGCGAATTTAGAGAAAGCATTTAGAGAGATAAGAGAGACAGAGAGAAATAGTCATAGGAAAACGAGAGACGCAGAGAAGTGATTTTGTGTTTCGTCGCTGATAAAGCGGTGGTTTCGCGACGATCAGTGTTTTGTTATCGAACCGATACTAACATCGATCGAGCGAGCCCAGTGGTTGACGAAGTGTAATAAGGAGAGAAGAAGCAGATTGGCACGTTTTTGATAGCGGATGGTTGGGTTGGGGGACGAAAACAGATAACAAGGTGTTTTGGGGGGGAATGAAGGAGAAGAAGAGGAATCAATCGAAGAACACAAGGAATCAGAGAGCACAGTGAGAAGTATGGGGTGACTTTTTGAATATCGGCCCAAAAGAGTATCCGAATTTTGGTGGTTTTCAGTGCGAAATGGTCAACTTTGAGCAGGTGAAAAAGTATGTTCCAATTAATCGATTTTTCTGAGATTTTATGGGTGTATTAAGCGACTCTAGATATTCATTTTTGTAGTTGACAACTTTTGATGAAAGTTGCTGTGAAGTGAGTTATGACGTTTAAAAGATCAGTAATCCGAAAATTTTCGAATTTTGCACTGAAATGATCTGAATTTTGAAGTCGCGTAACTCACTTCACAGCAATTTTCGTAAAAAGTTGTTAACTACAAAAATGAACATCTAGAGTTGCTTGATGCACTCATCAAGTTTTATAGAAATTGAGTAACTGAAACATACTTTTTCAACTGCTCAAAGTTGACTATTTTGCACTGAAAATCACTAAAAATGACACCTTTGTGGCTATTATTGTATCAGTTTTGTTCTTGAAATATTGCATCTTTGAGACGATTTTTCGGATGTTTGGAAGTACACTAGAACATTTTAATTATGATATTTAAAACCTACATACTTTATTACATGGTTAAACGCAAAAGAAATGTTTTCTTGGAATCCTTCCTTAACTAAGTAAGGGTGATTTTCAGTTAAAAGTGGTCAAATTTGAGCAGTTGAAAAAGTATGTTCCAATTATACGATTTTTACGAAACTTGGTGAATGTATTGAGCAACTCTAGATATTCATTTTTGTAGTTGACTACTTTTTACGAAAGCTGCTGTGAAGTGAGTAATGCGACATCAAAATTCCGCTCGTTTCTGGCAAAATTCTAAAATTCTTTTGGACCCCTGATCTTTCACGCGTCATAACTGACTTGATTGTGCTTTTCGTGAAAAGTTGTCAACTACGAAAATAAAGATTTAGAGTTGCTTAATCCACCCGCGAAATTTCAGAAAAATCGAGTAGTTGGAACATACTTTTTCAACTGCTCAAAGTTGGCCATTTTGCACTGAAAATCACCAAGATCCGTATACTTTTGGCCAACACGGGGTCTTGGCCCAAAATCGAAGATTATGAACTTGTTGTTTGAAAAATTTCGAAAATCGACTCGATTTTTCTTGAAAATTTGTTTTTTTCAAATTGCACCTGAAAAGTGGGCGGAGCCAGAAAATAATAGTTTTTTTTTTCCGAAAAATCGAATTTCGGAATTTTATTCAAATTTAAAAATCTCCATTTTTGACTCATTTTCTTCGCGTCTCCAAATCTCGTCTTCTCCTCTTTCTTTCGACGATTTCTGAAAATTTCTGGAAAAAATTCTGACAAAAAATTCTCAATTCCTGTTTTCATTCATTCGTGTATAAAAAAATAAGCTGGCTTTTCAAATCTGGACAACGAGAGAAAGAGAGAGACAGAGACAGAGAGGGCGAGAGAACAAGAAATGAAAAGGGGGGGGGTGGTAAAAAAAAAGGTAAAATAGCAAGTTTTAGAAGAGGATAAATCATTATGGGGGGTAGAAGAGAGACATAGAGAGAGATAGAGAGAGCTAGAGAAAAAAGGTTGTTCAGAACAACGAAAAAGAAAAATGTCACAGTAGAAGTCAATAATATGTCCAAAATGATGAATGTGGGGGGGGGGG
>LR543310.1:245447-315326 GCA_900536305.3 Caenorhabditis sp. 40 LS-2015
AAAAAAAAAAAAAAAAAAAAAAAACTGAAAATTTAGCCCAAATTTGCAGTTTTTCGACTCATTTTCAAGTTCAAATTTAACGTTTTTGTGTTCAATTTGGATTAAATGAAGATTTTTTACATCTGAAAAAGAACATTTTTCAGGACCGTTTTGTGATTTCTGAGCTCAAATTTGGCATTGAAAATGAGCATTTTTCGAGTCTGAAATGATATTGTGAGTTTTTCGGCGCCGATTTTGCGGTTTTGAGGCTCGAAATCCTGAACATTTTGCTCCGAATCGTTTTTCAGCTCAATTTTCGGGTTTCTGCGCTTAAAATGGGCATTTTTCGACCGATTTCGAGCGTTTTTCGCCCCAAAAACTGCTCCTCTGTCTGTCTCTCACCTCGGCCGACCACAACTGGTAGTGGCGATTGAGAGCCGTTGGCCGTGGAACGCCCATCTCGTAGGCGACCATTGTGATCTTTTCGGCAATGTCCGCGGAGGAGTGAATTCCGCTCCACTCTTTGAGATTCTCCGTGTTGTACGAGCCGGCCCACTGAAAATGGAGAAGTTTTTGGGTGGAAAAAATCAAAAAAAAATCGAAAATTTTCAAATTTTCAAATTTCAGGTGAAAAATTGGACTTTTCTGATGAATTTTAGCACGCTAAAGTCCATTTTTCGCCTGGAAATCCAAAATTTTCGAATCTAAATGTTCATTTTTCGAGGAAATCGAACAATTTGGAGTCGAAAAATTCGATTTTTAAAAAAAATATTCAGCTCAAAAAATCGATTTTCGAAATACCGCCTGATTCACTCTAGACCGGTTTTTCGCGACGAATTCAAATTCGCGCTCAATTTCCGAGCCACTCGTACGTACCGTCGCGTGGTAGGGTTTGGCCACTTTGTTATAGTTGGCCACCAGATTCACCACGTCTTTCGCACTGTACTCGCCGACACCGCTGACGGTGTCGATCTCGCGCCACGGCTTCGGAAAGCCGTTCACTGTGCACTTTCCGATGAGCTCGTCCATGCTGAAAAAAGAAAAAAAATTTTTTTTTGGAAAGAAAAATTTGGAAAAAAAATTTTTTTTTTTTTTTTTCGAAATTTCTCTTACAGCTTCAACAACTTCACAATGGCTCTAGGCATGTGGGTCTCGTTGAACGAAATCTCCAGATTTTTGCCTTCGTAGAAGATGGTCGCCATCTGGACGACAGTGACCTCCGCATTCGGTTCCGCCTCCGGTGGGTTTTTGCATAATTTGCTCATCCTGCCCATTTTAATCTGAAAATAATAAATTATTCTGAGACTTTCGTAGAAAAAATCGAGAAAATCTCCAAGAATTCGAAGAAAAACGGATGGGAAATTTCAAAACATGCGCCAGTCGGTGTGGTAGATTTCGTGACGGGACCCGACGTACAGTTTGGGCGTACGCGCCTTTAAGATCGTACACGGATTTTTTTCGCTTGAAAATTTGGGGGGAAAACTGAAAATTCGCGATTCTTCGAGCGAAAAAATAAGGATCTTGATGCAAAAATCGCCGAAAAAAACATTTTGATAGCTCAAAACCTCTAAAAATTAGAAAAATTGCGTCATTCAGCTAAATCGTGGCGAGAACCAACATTCAGTTTCGCGATATGCGCCTTTAAAACTACCGTACTGCTTTCTGAGTTGTTTCGAAGCGAAATTCGCACATTTCGATTTCAGCCTAAAAATTCGAGTTTTTCAGCAGAATTTTCCGTTCAAAAAAGTGAAAATTAGTGCAACAAATTTCGAATTATTAAATTTCAGGTTAAACGACGAAGTTTTCATAGAAAATCATGTTTTTTCATCATAGAAAATTACGGGGCGATAATCGCTCGAAAACTAGAGATTTTCAGCCTGAAATGAGCTGAAAATTGTGAATTTTGCACTGAAATGTGCGAAAAATTACAAATTTCAGCTGAAAATTCAAAATTTCCCACTCAAACTTTTTTCATTTTCGTTGAAACCAAATCCGAAAAAATTTTGATTTTCAAACAATTTAAAGTTCAAAACATAGATTTTTAGTCTTCAACAGGTTTCCAACTAAATTCGATGCGGAAAACCAAAAAAAAAATATTCGAAAAATAAAAAAAATTTAGCCTAAAAAATCATAAATTTAATTAAAAACAAAAGAACAAATCGATGAGAAAGCAAGAAAAAAAAACGTCTAAAACCATATTTTCTCCTAGAAAAATGACCCGAAACATCGAGACTAAGTTACTATTATCGCTTCGATTGAAGGGGTACACATTGGACGCGAATTCGAATATCTAACGTTTCGCGGGGCCGACGAGAGTTAGGCGGGGAGGGTGGCGGTGGCGGCGAGGAGAAATAGTGTGCTAATAAGAGGAGGGTGGGTTAAAAACAACAGTGTAATTTTCTGTGTGTACGTATCGATATCTATCGAACGGTCTGCGGGAGGGGAGGAGGCGGGTGACCCTGACGGGGCAGGAAAAGGACAAGGGAGGAGAGGGAAACAGTATTTGAAGGTTAAAACAAAGAAATGGGCAATTCAAAAAGGGCGAAACTTTGCACCTAAAAATGACACGAAAAAATCTATTAACAATGGTACAAATTCGAATTCAAAATCGGCAAAAAAAATTTTTTTTCGCGATTTTGAAAACCAAAAAACAGAAACTACTAACAGCTAGGAATGGTGGTAAAAATTGTACAATTTTGACTATTGAAAATTCAAAAAAAACAACGAAATTTTTAAAAATAATTTTGACGACGCTCTCAAGATTTTCGACCTCGTTGCAGGGCTAGATCGTCGTAGTATTGCTGCATCTGAAAATATGCGAAAAATCGAATATCTCTAGTTGAAATTTTTTCTCTCAGAATCGGCTCTATGGTAAAATTGAACGCTTAGATTCAGAATCTGGAGGAAAAATTTTTTCGGAAAAAAATTCGAAAAATTTCAAGATTTTCATTTCAGATTCTGAGTCTACGGGTTTGATTTTATCATCGATCGGATTTTTAAGAGAAAATATTCAACTTCAGGAGCAGTGTGTTTCTTCGAAAAAAATTTCTCGAAAACTGCTTTTTCCGAGAAATTCTTCGAATAATTTCTCGGAAAATTTTTTCGATAATTTTTTTCGAAAGGTTACACTGTTTAGGAGTGGCCTAACTTTCCCCTTTCCATGGAAAGTTGGCCTAACTTTCCCCTTTCCATGGAAAGTTAGGCCATTCTAAGAGTCCTCCAGACACCCACACTCACCTTGGTTCGGTTAATCCTATTCAAATAAAAGTCCACGGGTTTGCCAGTCCATGAGACTCCACCCGGCAGAGAAATGAGTCGGGTTGTGTCGCACATTGACGAAAAATCTGAAAACAGAGAGACTACAAACTACAAATTTGGTTTGCTACAACTCACCACTCCCGACATTCCGGCGGTTGATGACTCTTTTCGGGTCCAAGTTTCCGAGTCTACAAAAAATAGTCTAGAATACGATAACTCGAATATTGTGTTTCAATCGAAATTCGACAAATTTCGAGAAAAAAATTTTTCGGAAAAAAAATTTCGAGAAAAAAAAATTTCGGAAAAAAATTTTTGAAATTTTTTTTTATCGGAAAAAAATTTCGAAAAAAAAAACTTTGAGAAAAAAATTTCGAGAAAAAAATTTTTCGGAAACAAATTTCGAGAAAAAAAAAATCGGAAAAAAATTTTCGAGAAAAAATTTTCGGAAAATGTTTGAAAATTTTCGAGACAACGTAACATCAATGACCGAGTTGTCGGATTCTAGGCCACCAAAACTTTAACAAAGGCCCCCATAACTTACGGACGAGTCGTGACGATTTTGACGTCTTCACTCAGATTCTCCAAGAGTTCATTCTGAATCCGACGGTTGAGGGTTTCCTCGAACCGCAAGTTGTTGATGAAAATTACCGTAGCCTCATTTGTGATGAGGTTACGGTGGCGAGGATGGAGGAAGTCTCCTTTGTGGAGTTGAAGAGCGCCGTGGCTCTTGTCGAAATGGGACATGAGACTGAAAAAGGGAAAAGCTTCGGGTACGGGTAGATCAAAATCCGATTCATTCGGTTTGAGGACAACTTGATCTACAGCGAAAAAGTTCCCTTGAAAATTCAAACTAGTCCCGAACAGTGTTGAGCGGAAATGAAATTTCACATCACGGAAGACGGAAATATATTTTTAACGAAAGACGGAAAACAGAAGGAAACGAAAGGAATTCCGCTCAATACTGGTCCCGAACCTCTCGACACGGTTTCGAGAAATTTAGTTCGAATACATTTTCCGACTTTTTTTCGAGAAATTTTCGGGTCCAAGCTTCCAAGACTACAAAAAAAAATCTCTCGAACAGTGTGTGTTTCTCGAGCACATCGAAATTGGATACTTTAGAGAAAAAAATTTCGGAAAAAAGTTCGAAAATTTTCGAGACAAAATTTTCGGAAAAAAATTTCGGAAAAAAGTTCGAAAATTTTCGAGACAAAATTTTCGGAAAAAAATTTCGAGAAAAAATTTCGGAAAAAAATTTGAAAAATTTCGAGACACAACTTTCGGAAAAAAATTTCGAGAAAAATTTCGAGAAAAATTTTCGGGAAAAAAATTCAAAAAATTTGGAGCCAATTTTTTCGAGATGTTTTTTTCGAACCGACAACACCATTCCCTTGAATTACTGTAACTTACGTCCGAAAATGTCTCATCAGCCGGTCACCGTAACCCGCTGGCAACGAGGCCGCCTCGATGCCAGCGGCTTTTTTGCATCCGCTATAAGCGGACACAAAACAGACGAGATGTCCGACGCCGGAGCCCAAATCGACGAAAACGTCGTCGGCGCCGATTTGCAGCTCGTCGCAAATCGAGCGCACCTGATCGTGCATCGTCTCTCCATAGACCTGAATTTTTTTTGTCGAGTAACGGTTTTTTCGAAAATTCCCCGAAAAATTTTTCGAAAAAAAATTTCGAAAAACTTCGAGAATTTTTTTTTTCAAAAATTTTCGAATTTCTATGTTTTGCAAATGCGCTCCGCTGGGAAGCTACTCCGCCTTCAAATTTTCAAAGTTTTTTCACAGATTGTTGAGAGACTATACTTTTTTTTCAGAAACAAGAAAAAATTCAAAATTTTCCCGCTGGAGCGCGATTGCATTTCTATAACGTCAATACTCCACGAGAATTCGATGTGCTCGATTTCAAAATTTCTTCTGCGAAATTTTTGTGTAGTCTTTGTAGTTTGTAGTCTGCTGCACACTTACTTCCGAACTTCCTGGCGCATAGTGCAAGTTTAGCACGTGCGGATTCGGAATGGCCGCCTCGTAGGCCAAGGTGATAATTATGGTGGCGATGTCGGCAGTACACTGGTCGTTGCCCCAGTCTCCAGACAGAGGGGTTTTCTGAAAAATTTGAATTTGGCGGGGATCATTGGTAGATCAAACTATGGCGCAAAGCGCGCGCGAAAACGCTGAGAGTATGTCGATGATGGCCTAGCGACCGTCAATTTTGAAAAACTAGTCCGTCAACGGCAAAAAGTTTGATGTGCAGGTCACGGGGGATTACTGTACTTACAGCGTCTCTCATCGCTTTGGTCTGCTGATTGAAAAGCGTCTTCCATTGGCTGATGGAATACGCATCGATCTTGTTCGCATTCAATTGATGGACGAACTTCTGGCAGAGAGACGGACAAATTTCGGACATTCTGAAACATAGCAAATAAGAATAATGATGAAACCGCGCTCTATGGGACTTTGCTTCGCGATCGCCAAGAAGAAATGTGCGGTAGAGCGTATTTGCTGTGTGCAATGTTCAGTGGAGCGTTCTTGCTATCAGTGTGATTTTCGACGATGTTCGAAATTTTTTTTCGAAATTTTTTTTTTCGAAAACACACTGCTTGCTTAGAGCTTTATTAGAGCTTTATGACTAAAGTTCCATTTTGAAAAAAAAAATTTCGAAAAAATTTTTTTGAAACAGTCGAAAGGATACAGTGATCATGGCCTAGTTTTCATTTTCTAGGTTTCCTAGGCCATTATTCAAAACTTACAATTTCAAATACTTGACGGCCACCTCAATTGTGTGTGGCTCTCCTCTGATGTTCAACTCGAATTCCGGTCGACCGGAGACGACGGACGAAAAGTTACCGTATCTCATTGCTGAAAAAAATCCAAAGTATTCATGGCCTAGAAAACGAAGGAGGGGGAAGTTAGGTCACGGCCTGGAAGATGACCTTACTTTTCAGAAACCGGCCTGTGGGAGGTCAAAATTGACTGTTGGCCTAGAAATGAAAGTTTTGAAAAGTTAGGCTGTGAGATTTTGGATTCTAGTCCCCTGATGGTCAGAACGAGAAAAATGGCCTAGGAAAGTAACTGATTAAAGAAAGTTAGGCCATGGATGAAAAAAAGTGGAAATGTTTAGATTTTTATAATGAAAAAAACTTTGAAAAAATTTTGAGTTTTCGGGTTTTAAAACTCAAATTTGACACAAAAACTGTAGAAGTTCAAAACTTTTTTTTGAAAATTTTTGAATCTTTTGGCCTCAAAAATTCCAATCAAAAAAAGTTTTACGATCGATAATATCACTTTAAGGCCACGAATCCCAGGAAAATCTCATCTTCTCATAATGGTCATAACTTGTGAGAAGGAGAGAGAGAGAGAGAGTAGGAGAGAAGAGGAGACGCAGGTTTTTACGAGATTTCTCATCAGTGCAAATGTTAGGATAAAGGCGCGAAAATTTGAATATTAAGGGATTCTGGAATCAGGAATTTTCGGAACGGAATTCGGAATTCCGACATTTTGAAAATCAGAATATTCCGAAATTCCGAAATTTTTTAATTCGGAAAATTCCGATACTCCGAAATTTTAGAATCGGAATACTTAGGCATTCTGAAAAATTCTGAAAAGGCCATTCCGAACATCCCTGTTTTGGGATTTTGGAGATTCTGGAGACTCTGAAATTCTCATATTATGAGATTCAAAAATTGTGAGATTCTGAAATTTTGATATTCTCAGGTTTCGATGGATTCTGGGACTTTAGGATTCTGGAGATTCTGAAATTCTGAGATTCCGAAAAATGAAAATAAAATCTACCGTATCCATATTTTGAATGTACAGATAAAAGTTTGTTTTCTGGAAGTTTGAAAAAATCGAAATCTTCAAATTTTTTGAACCTAGAAAGTTTCAATTCCTGTTTTTTGAAAGTCTTGCGAATCAAGACCGAATACTGTCTTGGTGTCTAGAAGGGACCCCTTTTGTACTCTGAATGTTTATATTATCAGAGAGAGAGAGAGAGAGTAGAGAAGACAAGGAGACGCAGAGACAAAGAAGCCGGGTATTCGGGAGGTCCCCACTTCTTGTGATCGGTCGGTATTCTTTAGATCTTCAGCTTCTCCTTTGAAGTCGTCGGGGGGTGTTTGGCAGATTCTGAAGGCATCTAGAGCCAAGCAGGGAAGCAGGATTCGGCAGGGGTTTTGGAGGCATCTGGAGACAGTTTTGAGGATTCTTATCGATTCTAGAGGTGTCGGAAGGGATTCTGGGGGCTCCAGAAGAGGAAGTTCTGAATTCCCAAAGAACACGGATATATTATAGCTCAACAGATTTAGAAGGCATGAAGGCGAATAAACAAAAACAGCAGAAACAGAGGCGAGGAGAAAGTTAACAACGAAAAAAACAAAAACTCAAAATTTAAGAAAAAAAGAGAAACCAACAAGATTATAGACTGTTTTGGGGGGCGGGGCGAAGAAACAACAAGGAAAAATGAGAAAGAAGAAAAAAGTGAAAAAATGGGGGAAAAAAATCAGTGATTATTCCTCCATGGCGTGCTGATCCTCGCCGCTGTTGACGAGACTGATGCTCTCCACACGAGAGCGTTCGACGAAACGGGACGGGTTGAGGGAGCGATTCTGGAAAAACGAAAATAGTTGGAAGATTTTTTTGAGCTGCAATAGATCCGAGAATGGCAGGACAATCGTGATAATCGAAAAATTGAGACTTTCGGGTAAAAATTGAATGTTTTGAGAGCATTTTTGAGCTCTAACAGGTCATAATGGACGAGACAAATAGTAAGAGGAAACGTTTAGAGAATGGAAATTTTAGGCCATTTTCAGCGAATTCTGAGATCGAAAAACACGATTTTCGTTCGATTTCAATGAAGTTTTGTCTTCTCGTGCTCATTTCCACACGATTCGAACCCAAGATAGACCAATTTCCAGGTAAGATTGCTTATTCTCCGGCTGACCCTTTTCTAGACGATTTTTATGGAATTTCAAAGGAAAGTTTTTCGGAGCATTTTCAGTGCGAGACAGCTAAGAATTGACGTCAGAAATCGGAAGATTTAGAGTAACTTTAACCTAACCTAGGGCAAAAATGACCTGAGAAAGCTCATTTTTCTATCGATCTGCATGGTTCAGGAGGTCGAAAACTCTCAATTTTTTGGCTCAGTCTAACTAGGGAATAACCAGAGTAGTATATAAAGTTACAAAATGATATACCATTGGAAAGCTGAGAAAATTTGCAATCGATTGATATGATTGGTTTCTGCTGCGGACTTTACACTCTCGAGAAAATTGAGTTCGAAACACGCAAACCCAGTTGATTTGCCCTGATAATACGTATTATCAGCTCAAACCAACTGGGTCTACGAACTTCGAATTCAATTTTCTCGAGAGTGTAAAGTCCGCAGCAGAAACCAATCATATCAATCGATTGCAAATTTTCTCAGCTTTCCAATGGTATATTACACAACTCCAAACATTGCTCAGGTTATTCCCTAATAAGTTTTTCGCCAATTCTGTGTGGTGACTTTGGTTTTCGGATTATTTTCAGCCAACAAAACTTTGGAAAACTCGTTTTCCTTTTTTTTCAAATTTTTGCTCAATTTCATCGAAAATCCGTGATTTTGAGGGGTTTTCCGGCTTTTTTTCACCGGATTTCGACTCAGAACACTCTCTAAAAAACTCACAAAAAGCGAATAGTTCCAAACGGGGAACACTCTCTTGTAGAGATTCAGCATAACCGAGTCCTGCGCGTTCAACTGTTGATCGAAGCGGCACTTCATATTTCCGTGCGTGCCGACGGCCTCCTTGATGTGTCCGCGACGACCGGATGGGGTGTAGAGTTCGACGGGTTTGAACCACTCGATGTCTTCTGGAAAATGAGGAAAAATATGATTTTTTCAGGTGAATTTTGATCATGCATTCGAGCATTGAAAATGAGCATTTTAAGCGCTCTCAAATATGAGATTCTCGGAGATTTTTAAGCTTCTGGACCTTTCAAATGAAATTTTGACCGATTTTTAGATGAATTCCGATCACTTTTGCTATATTGGAGCTATTGGCGGGAGTTCGAGTTCTAGCTCATTTTCAGTCCTTTTTGAGCCGCCGCATCTCAGAAATGAGCATTCTAGACCACCCAACAGAGGGTATCAACGTCGAAATTCCAGTTTTCAAGCTCTATTTCGGCCAAGATCATACCCCGATTGAAGAACATGTATCGAACAACGACGGCGCGACGATTGATCTTGTATGGATGACCAGAGAGCACAGTTCGCTTCAGAACGATTCGATCCGGATTGGTGTCGAGCACTGAGCCAGTGGCGACGAGCTCCTGGAAGACAAAAGGTTTTTTGGAGTCCAAAAGACTCAAGGACACTTCGAAACCGGCTCAGTCGGCAAAGGGAGAACTTTTGCTGACCAGGAGACCCGTTTTAGACGCACTCTGAGAATTTTCTCTAAGTTTGCTCATTTATAGAGGAGAATCAGGGCTTTTGAATGCGCTAGGTGGCTACCTGCACACACTTCTAGAAGTCGAGATATTCGCTTCGAAATGTGACATTTTGCACTCTTGGACGCAATCTAGTGCAAAATGTCACCTTTCGGAGGCTGCATCTCGACTTCTAGAAGTTTGTGCAGGTAGCCACCTAGCGCATTCGAAAGCCCTGATTCTCCTCTATAAATGAGCAAATTTAGAGGAAATTCTCAGAGTGTGTCTAAAACGGGTCTCCTGGTGAGTTTTCAAACGTCTCAGTCGCAAAGTGTCCGGTTTCGAAACGTCCCAGAGTCCAGAGCTCCCCTCACCTGTCTCCCCTTATCATCCTGTCTGAAGCACAATACTGTCGCCGGATTGAAAGTGATCGGCGCATAGACGGTGGCCACGAACGTCTTCTCCGCCGGCATGAATCGCTCCAACTTGAACTTATCACCAGGAGAGTTCGACGAGAACACGGCGTGCGCCTCGAACTGTCGAAAGCCGACGTAGAAGATGAACTTTTGATCGTCCTCGGCGCTGATCGGAACCGTACACGATGGGTGCTTCTTTAGCACCATGTTGAGCACCGACATCTTCTGCTCATGGGGGAGCAGTTGGAAGAGAACGAGATGTTTGGCGTCTTTGTAGGCCTCCATAACTTCGATGGGCACGTTTTCAATGTAGATCGAAGCGAACGCTCCATTGAACTTCTTATCGATCACCGCTTCCCCGGCATCCACATCATTGCCTCCAATCTTAGCCATCACATTCTTCTTTGTGTTTTTATAGTTGGCGAATTGAAAGATTCTCGCATAGTCCAACGGCAGATTCTCCTTGGCGTCCCATGTGGAAGTGCGGAAACTCTTGAGTCCTCTGTACTTTTGGAAGCGGATTCTTGCCGGCTGATCCAGCGGGGTGTCCACCTCGTCGGGCCATTGAGCGTTCTCGCGCTCCTTACGATACTTCTCCACCTCTGAGACGTTGATGTCCTCGTCGATCTCGTCGTGGAACATCATCTCGGAAGCCGTCGTCTCGCCGGCTTCGGACTTGAGGTCCATTGGGGTCTCGTCGTCGTCCTCATCGTCGTCTGGAAAGATTATGATCGAGATTTCTAGGTTAACTTGTTATGGACGAGAATTCGAGGCTATAGAGTCTCTTCTAAAGATGTTAGAACCCTGGAATATAACGCTAGAATGGAGCACTAGGTTTCTAGGCACCATGAGGTGAACTAAGTTGTCCGAATCTCTCTAGGTATCTAGGCATTCCTATGTCCCAATAGGAACTTCCAGAGATTCCGAAGCCGTGGCCTAGATCTTTCAGAAATGGATTTCTAGGCCATCATCCTTACCCTCCATGTCCTCCTCCTCCTCGTCATCCATATCCTCATCATCGTCGTCCTCCTCGTCCTCATCCTCCGAGTCTTCCAGAATCCACGCCGCCTGATACGAAGACGTTCCCTTGGGCACGCGACGCATCTCCTTGTCGGCCTCCTCGAGCTCCTCCTGCGTCGGCCACGTCTGCTCGCCGTCCATCGCGTCCGGTGTGATCTCTGTCTCGAGTCCTTGTCGCTTCTCGTCGGCCTTCGCGATGACTTCTGATGGCTTAGAAGACGTCGACGTCTTCAGAGGATGAGGGTCGACGGCTGACTCGATTTTGGAGATTTGAAAGTCGCCGAATCCGGGCAGATGGATGAGATTGTTGGCCGACCATTCCGGACCGCGCAGGTAGCCCTGAGCTTTGAGAGTGATCTTTGCGTCTCCAGAATCGCCGCCGACGACCTCCAGATTCTCGACCAACATGTAGGAGTGTCTCGCCTGCAGTGTCAACGGCTTCTTCTTGGTGTCATTCAGAATCCGCAGCAGTTGAAGACTATCGTTCACCGAGTCCGCAGGCATCACGCCGGCGTTCGACATGCTCCATTTGGAGATTTGAAACTCGATACCCTTCCTGACGTCCTCTTTCTTCTTGTGATTCGAGATTCCGCCGAGGCCCGGAACCACGCTGACGATGGTGGGAAGACCGGCTGCCTTGATGATCGTCAGAAGTTGCTCATCCCATTCGGTGAGCTCCGCAGACAGTGGCCACAGGAAACAGAGCACATCGGAAGCACGGATGGAGTCGAGAACCGCGTCGACGTCTTCTTTTTCTGGGGTCAAGAAGGAGATGCGAGATTTGAAGCGTGGAATAGCGAAGTCGAGAGTGGAGGGCGAGGACGTTTGAACGATGGTCTCGTCGCATGTGGCCAGTTTTTTGAGAAATTCCGACGGGCGTGCTCCGCAGCCAAGTGAGAGGATTGTCTGGAAATGTGGGAAGATTTTGAGTGTTGTTTAACATTGGGGGTAAGTTAGAAATGTTTGGAAATCTGTCAGAATTCATCAGAATTCTCCAAAATCATCAGAACGTGTTCAGAATCTTTCCGGAGTCTACGGCGACCACCAGATAACTTCAGAAAGCATCTGGAGCCTCCAGCGGTCTTCAAAAGTCTCCAGAATTCGTTAGGAGCAACCAAAAGTCTTCTGAAGTCCCCACACGAATCGAGAGGATCTCAGAAGCGTTTACAAGCTTCAGACTCTACTCGGACGATGTGCGACAAATTTTCATCTATTTTCTAGCGACTTTCTACTGATAACATGAAAAATAAGCTTCTGAAGCCCTCAAAATCCATCGGAACTCTCTAGAATCCGTTGACATGGGTCAAATCTCATCAGGGTCCTTCAGAATCCTCCAGAATTCCTCGGCAGCCTTCCCGATCTTCCAGAAACCCTAAGAAGCATCCAGGAGCCTTTAGAGAACCGTTGAAACTCTCTAGAAGCAGTCAGAATCGTTTATAGTCCTTCAGAATTTCTCAGGATCCATCGGACTACTGCAGAATCATTCAGAAGTCTTCAGAATCTGTCCGAATCGATTTAGACTCATTTTTGCTGATTTTCTTCGTCCAGATGACCCTACGAAAACACTCACCACCAAACACGGCGCATTCGACGTTCGGCGTCTCTCCATCGCGTCGGCAAACTTTCGATCCCTGGCCATTTTGAGCTGATTTCGACGAGCATCTCGAGAGACGGCACGATGCGTCGAGAGCGCCGAACGAGTGATTTGTTTCACACCTTCGCGGCCTGGAAACAATTGGAAATTTTGAATCTCGCGGGACGGCAAGTTTCGGGGATTTCTGAGGGGTTTGGGATGAAAATTTGAGCTAAAATCGAGTGAAAAATTATGACCAACTTTGGGAACATCACTATGAGCTGAAATCCAGTAAATTTTGGTCGAATTTTCTAAATTTTTCGACGAAAATGTCACGAGTTTTCCATTTTCAGAAAAAGGACTGTTTTTGGTAGAAAATTCTGTAATTTTGACTCAATTTGAGACAAGAAAAGTCTCTTTTGGAAATTCATCATTTTCAGTCGATTTCGGCCAAATTTTTTGGATTTGTTCGGCTGAAATGGCTAATCGAGTTCAAAATTTCAATTTTTCGATCATTTTTGGCGGAATCCCAATAATTTTTCATACGAATATCTCAAATCATGTGAGAGCTGAAATGTTCCTTTTCAGACAATTTCGGACCGATTTTTCCATAAAAAAATCCAAAATTTCGGATTTCGCTTCCTCTACCTCGATTCTCCGTGGTAATCTCTCCCTTCGTGCGTTTTCCCTTCCACGACTTGTGCGGCTTTGCCGGCTTCTTGAACGCTCCCGCACGATGGCCAGTTGTACTCATCTGCACCTCGTTTTCCATGATTTTTTAAACTCAGGAAGGAAGAAAATAAAGCGAAATTTGGGAGAAACCAACACCAGAGGGGAAAACCATGGAGCTTCGGAGACAGGGGCAATAAATTATTTATATAAATTAAATATATATGTTTTTTGGGACGGAAGATTTTGTGTGTAGAGAACCCGGTGGAAATTCGTAGAAATTAGAAAAAAAAAGAGGGAGGACTGAAAAAAGAGAGAGACCACCACCGGGGGTGAAAAGCGGGTGGGACTCTAAGGAGAAATGAACTAGAATCGGTTACAATGCAATCACAGTTACAACGACGACAAGGGCGGATAAAACTTTCTCGGCAGGGGGGCTTTAGATATAATAAACAATACTATAATAATGGAAATAATACAGAACAAGGATTTAGATGTCGTTTCCGGTGAAGTCTCCGAACTCCCAAATGTTCTTGCGTGCCTTGCGAGCCTTATCCTCGGCCGACTTGTACTCGGAGCACAGCGTTTGAAGGCGTGGCTCACGGCGGTGGTCGGCAAGGGCGAGTCCGTCTTCGACGAGCGCCTTTCCGATGTCGGTCTTCTTGGCTCCGGACTCGGTGTAGACCTGTAATAAGCAGGATTTTGTAGATGCTAGGGCAAACAGAAACTTACAGTGACAAAGTCGGCGGTTCCAACCTTGTACTCGCTGTTGACGAACACCGAGGATTGACCGAAGAGGTATTGTCCGAAGGCTTCGAGCGTGAGCGACACGTAGTCCTCGTTTGGCAGCTTCACAAGAGCCAGGTTGTACTCCTTGACTCCGGCTGGCGTGGTGGCGAATCCGGCTGGAATTTGAGCCAACTTCGCGGCCACCACGGTCTCCCGGTTTCCGTAGTCGATGTAGACGATCTCGGCTTGTCCTTGACGAATGCTCTCGACCTTGGCGCGGTACCAGAGTCCATCCTCGGAGAACTTGGCGACGCACAGGTCTCCACGCTTGGCGGCGTAGGAGCCGGCGAGTGGTGGGTGCTCGGCGATGGCTTGTCTCATTTCCGTGGTCATCTTCTCGATCTTCGCGCCATCCTCGATGTTTTGAGCGGAGAATCGGAGCGCTCCTGGCACCAGATCGGTGACGGCGACTTGACGAAGGTTCTGCTTGCGCTCGGAAGTGTCGGCTTGCTGAACCTCGACCTCCTCCTTCTGCTCCTCCTCGGTGTAGTTGGCCCAGATGTTCTTCTTGGCCTTCTTGGCACGGTTCTCAGCGGCCAGAAGGGCATTGTAGTGTCCACTGCGCTCGGCGGTGAAGTGAAGGGTGGCGAGTCCGGCTTCGACGAGAGCCTCGCTCAGGTTGATTCCTCTGGCCGTGTTGCCGTCTGGCGACACGAAGAGGTATCCGACGAAGTTTCCGTTCTTATCGGTGCTCTCGACCTCGAGTTGAACCTCGTGCTGGAGCACAAGTTTGCGGGTGAAGGCGGCAGCCTCGTCGGCAAACGGCTCGGCGGCTCCCTGGCTGACTCCTCCTGGTCCGACGCGGGCTCCCTTCGGACAGTTGATGCCTCCGAGAAGGAAGGTGATGAGGACGGTCTCCTTGGGGATGTAGATACGGAGGCGGGATCCGCCGGAGAGGAATTCGACGACTCCTTCGGCTCTGAAAACGTGAGAAATTGAATTGAAAAGCTTCCAGAGTGAAATATTCCTACCTTCCTCCTCTCTGAAGGTATGGGAGGAACTGCTTGGACTTGGCGATGTCTCCAGTAATCTCCTGGATTCTGAGTGTGTCCTTCTTCTCGGCAGTCTTATCAGCGAACAGTCCCTTCTTTCCCTTCTCGGCGTTAGCCTCGGCAGCCAACAGGGAGTCGTACTCGCTCGATCGGTTCTCGTCATCGGCGCGGTGACGAACGACCTTGCTCAGTCCGCGGCTGATGAGTCCCTCGGCGACGTTGAGGTCTCCGATCTTGATGGTGGCGCACGTCTTCTCCGGGTAGTTGTCGGACTTTGGCTGAACGTAGTCGATTTGCACTTGAACCTTCTTTCCGTGCATTCTCTTGCGGAGGAACTCGCGAGCTTGGAACATGAATGGAACGTCGTAGAGTGGACGGAATTGGCGGCCGACGGATGGTTTGCTGCCATCCTCTCCGGTCTCTCTTGGGAGTCTGATCGAGGAGAGGTGGAGCTTCATCTCGGTGCCATCCTCCTTCTGTACTACGACAGCGTCGTTGAGGACAACTTCGACGACCTTGGCGGTGAAGGCCTTGCGATCTCCAGAGTATCCGCCGGCGGCTGGCTGGTAGCTCTTCCACAGACGGAGTCTCTTCTCCTTGGCTTGCTTCTCGGCGTCACGAAGCTTCTGGGCTCCTCCGGTGCACAATCCGATGCTCCAGTCGACACACTTGGCGTATCCTTCGCGGAGCAGCGACTCGGCGATGTTTCCCTTTGGATGGACGATGGATCCGACAAAGTTCTGGTTGGAAGTGGACTCGAGGATGATTTGAACGTCGCGTTGAAGGAGTCGCGACTCGACGAAGAACTTGGCCTCCTCGGAGAAGGGCTCGGAGCGGGAATCGCTGGCGGTTGGGTTCTTGGTGGATGGCGCGCGGACACCGGAGAGTTGAAGGGTGATGTACTCGAAGTTGGGCAGGAGGAACGCGCGGACGGTGGACCCGTCGCGGACCATCTCGATGACAGCGTCGACGGGCTTCTGGGCGTACTTGTCGACGAGCTCGCGTGGGTTGTCGATGACCCAGCGGATCTCGCGAATGGTGCCGGCGTTCGAGGACCATTTTCCGCGACCGGCGGCTTTGGCTTGTTCCTGGAGCTCGTTGAGCTTCGTGGTGTATTCACTGAAAGCAGGGAATGGTAGTTTAGAGTCGAGAATCCAAGATTCAAGGAGTCTAGGCCTTTCAGTATGCTCAAAATGACTCATTTTGGATTGCAGAGCAAACCCAATCGCATGATTAGCACTTTCTCGAAAAAAACTTACTCAGCAACCTTTCCTTGACGAACTTCGAGAAGTCCAGCGAGCACTGCTCCCTCGGCAACATTCTCAGCATCGGCTGGGCTGGTTCCGCCCAAATACACGCGTCCGTGATCGCGACCCGACGAGGCGGTGAAATCCTTCACAAAAGTGACGAATTGTCCGACGAGTCGCTGACGGAGATGCTCGCGAGACTCCCACGCGTACGGCTCGTCAGGCGAGGCGGAGCCCGAGTCGGTTGGACGGCGACCGAGGCGTGGCGCCGACACGTTGCTCAGGTAGACGGTCCACTCTGGTGGCGGGCCGTTCTGTGGCTGTCCTTGAAGAATGACGGCGTCTCCGGAGAGCACGGATTTGACGAGTCCGCGACGGACGGCTGGCGAGCCGGACGAGGCGGTGGCTGGTGGTGGGACTGTTGGGGAGGCGGCGTCGGTCATTCTCTTCGGATTGTTGTTGCTTAATAGACCCTGAAAAAAGGAAAGTTCAGTTAATGTCTGGTTAAAACAGGAGACGAAAAATTGGGACGAACAGTGTAATAGGTGAAAGTAGAGAAAAAATTAAATTTTCTAGTTGAAAATTCTGAAAATCGGCTATGAAAATTGCGAAAAATCAAAAAATTAAATTTGAAATTTTCAGTTTTTTTTCTCAGTTTTTGAGTTTGAAAACCCCGAAAATAGATTTTCGTACCTTCAAAGGGCTTGAAACCTAGAAAAAGTACAGAAACTCATCAAAATCTTGAATTTTCGGCTGAAAAATTCCAAAAATTAAATTTTTTTTCACTTAAATTTTCGGCCTAAAATCGAGATTTCCGACTACAAATCGGGTCAGAAGACGTCAGCATTTTAGTAACGTCTTCATAGACAACTCGAATGATGAACTGGGCACGCAGGGCTACTGACATCCGCGGCGCTGTTCGGAAAATGCATGGAAAATAAATAGCGCTTCTCTCTCCCTCTTCTCCTTCCGAGCGACCGTACTCGAACTGCAAGGTCTCGTGACGATTGTCTCGCGCTCTCTTCGCTTCGCACACTCTCTCGTCGCCGGATTTTTGCGCCGGCGCCACAGATTTTCGCGATTTTCTGGGGAATTTTTTGTCGCTAAACCATCTACAAATTTTTTAGAAAAAAAACCTGAAAATCTTTATTGTATTTTGGGGATGCTTCTGGATAAGAAAATCGAAAAAAATTCTTTTTTTTTTCTTATATGTCAATCAGTAAAAAAATGACGAAAATCAAAGAGCAAATATTTATTTTTATTAGAAAAACATGAAAAAAGGTCGTGAAGTCGAGTTAGAGCATCAGTAATAAGCGTTCTCCTGAAAATCTGAAATGAGCACCTGAAATACCTCTTTCCATCGATTTTGAAGGCAGTTGGTTAGGAAAATCTATGGAAAATCAGCTTTTAACGTTTTCACCTTGAGTTTCGCGGTTTTTGAGCCCGGAAATAAGCAGAAGCAACTACGGAAACCCCGGGAGCCGGCCTGAAATAAAAACCAAGAGCCCGTAAATCCACACCAGCCTGCCGGGTCTCGCCACGATCTGTCTGGCGTTCTCCTCGCTTCGCACACTCTCTCGCCATCAGTGCTGGCTCTGCCGCGCGAAAAAAAAACCGGAAAAATCTATCGAATTTTGCAGGCATTTTTGTCGTGTTTTTCGCAGTTTCAGGTATAGTTTTGTGTTGAAAATCGGAAAAAAATAGAGAAATCGAGCTAAAAAATGTCGGCCGAGTCGTTGGAAGATGGAGAAATCGCGTCGGAACAGTGAGTGTGCAGAAAAACTTGGAAAATGAAACAAGATAAAAACGGAGTTTCCTTGCAGCGAGCCCACACCTGAGCCGCAGCAAGAGGTAGATGTAGCCGACGAGATCGAGATTGACCGAATTATTGAGGTGAAAAATCGCAAAATCTTCAGAAAATCGAGAACAAAAGAATTTTAGAACAATCAGTCCACATCGTCTCAGAGAGTGATAAATAGCCCTGAGAAGAAGTCGACAGATGCGGAATCTTCTCGCCGACGAAGCAATAATCGGCAATCGAGGCGAAAGAGCTGGAAAGAATCTCAAGGAAACTCTTCGAAAGATAGATTCTCCCGATTTCCACAACCACAACCGCCAAGTCTCATGGCAACGTCATGGCACCCTATCGGTCAGTAGTGGTGGCTTTTTTCTCTCGGAGAAATCTGGAAATTCTCGCGTTATTTTCCTTTTTCACCAGAATGCCCGAATACACGCGCAGCAACGGTCGCTATTACATTGTGTGCGGTGTGTAACACTGCCTGCTGTTTTTTTTCTCTTATCGATTCATCGATTTTTTTCGGTTTTCAGGCAACGGTAACAACGCAGCTGGAGGAAGCGGACGTCAGCCGCCGTCGGAATCTGTGATTTTCGGCATTCAGAATCCGAACTCTTCGTCGGTGGCAGCACCGCCGTCGGAGCAGTATCTGCAACCGCCGATGCCGCCACCACCGGCAGCGGTGATGAATCAGCAAATGGTGGGTGGAGTTTTTTGTTGGAGAGCGCGAAAAAATTCAATTTTGAAGGAAAGAAATGAAGATTTTCAGGTCAAATTTGCTCCGAACCAAAACGGAAATTTCAGCCAATTTTTTCGATTTTTGGTTAGAATCTCGCGATTTCCATCTCGAAATTGAGTTGTGAATCGTGTTTCCTTCAACGGATTCTAGTCAATTTTTCGATTTTTGAGCTGAAAATTTGAATTTTTCTCACAAATTCTCCAATTTCCAAGTTTGCACTTCATAATGAATTTCAAGCCTTTTTCTTGATTTTCAAGCCGGAATTTTGATTTTCGATCCGATTTTCCAGCTAAAACTCTAAATTTTCCTGCCTGAAACCTCGATGTTCATGATGCTGCGATTCTGGGCATCATTTGAGTACAAAAATCACTGAAATCGGTCAAAAACCACATCCAACAGTCTGAAATTCATCATGCTTCATTTTTGTTGTTCTGTAGAACTCAAAGAGCGTCCCAGCTTGGTTTTAGTTCGAAAATAGTTGAAATCGGGATAGAAAAAAATCGGAAAGCACCGAAATTCTCTAGAGAGCTGGATGGCCATGGCTTCATGATTCTGTCAAGTTGTAACGCTCTTCATGTCTTTTACAGTACGGAAATGGGTCAAAAAATCCTAAATTTCGCCATAAATAGGTCTAGATCAGCCGCCGCCTTTCAGCCCAAAAATCTCGTTTAACGGTCGAAAATTCCCGAAATTTCCTCCAAAAACTGTCAGATTTCTTCTAAAAAACATTCTTCCAGATGGTCAGCCCGGACATCACGCGCCTCCAGAACATTGTCAACCACCAGCCCAACTTCTACCCACCACCGCAGCAGCAGCAGCAACAACGCGTCCCCTACCACTTCTTCCAATCGCCACCCGACCATCAGATGCGCACGCCGCTCATGTCCATTCCGATGCAACAACAACAACCACCACCACCTCATCAACCGCATCGCCCGCTTCCCCCACTGCTCCCACATCCGTCACCGCAGAGTTTCCAGCGTCTTCCGACACCTCCGAACCCTCCTCCGTCGATCTCCAACAACACCTCATGGCGTCACGTGGACAACTACGAGACCGTCGATATGGAAATGTCGCCGAAAGAGCCGCCACCCAGACAGTTTAGCGCGTTCACGAGGCCACCGATACAGATACCACTAGAGCCCGTCATCGCCGCCACATCCACTAGTGGTAGTGGTAGTAGCCCGGAGGCTGCGAAGAGCCAGAAGGCTCCCGAAGATCCGAAGACGTCGAATCCATCGGCTTCTGAAGACGAGGCGACTCTTCGTGCGTTCTTGTTGGCCAACATGAATCCGGTGGGGAAGCGGCCAGCTTCATCGTCGGGAACTCCTGGGAGAGCTGATGGGGAGCCTAAGAGAATCCGCAAGAACTCGGCGCCACGGCTCTCGAGTTCTGTGCAGACGATTTTCGGAGCGAAACCAGTGCAACCGCCGCCGCCAGTGCCCAAGATCCAGGTTAACATTGGGAAGGTTTCAGAGCCGGTTGCGGCTCCAGAACCGGAACCAGAGCCAGCTCCAGAAGTTGCTCCAGTAGTTGCTCCAACTCCAACACTAGTAGAGACCATACAACAATCGCAGCTATCGCGAGAAGAGAAACGCGAGCAACTGGAGAAGCGAAAGCTGGAGATTGAGGCGCAGTTCAAAGAGCAAAGAGACAAGGTGACGGACGCGGCGAAGAACTCGAAAGTGGCCGCTACGATGGCGGCGAAAGCCGAGGAGCTTGCCAAGCAAGCGGAGCGGATGAATCAGGAGGCGGTGGAGCTGCGGCAGAAGTGCATAGAGAGCACGCGTGTTGGGAAGGAGGAGATGCGAAAGATTCTCATCGAGAAGCGCGAGCTGCAGACGGCGATCGACGAGATGAGCATTGACGATATGGAGGAGATTGATGTGGAAGAGTGAGTGGAGAGAGAGTTCAGAAGAGAAATTGACCAAATTTTCAGATTCCCATGCATTTTCTTCGCGTCTGTGAAGCCCACCAGCGACCTGAAGGATGAGAAGCCAGCTTTGAGGAAAGTGGAGCCAGTCTCACCGCAAGTAGTGGCTCCAGCTCAGAGTTCGACGGCTCCAGGAGCTTCGATTTCGAGTTTGACGACTTCCAAAGCTCTAGAATCGACTCCAGTGGCTCCAGCAGTGTCAGCACAGAAATCAACAGCTTCAGTGGCTTCATCGTCGAGTTTGTCGGCTGCTAGAGCTCCACAATCGTCTCCGCGAAGTTCGGCAGCCCCAGCTCGAACTCTGACAGCGCCAGTGGCTCCAGCTCGTAGTCTGACGGCTCCACTACCTTTGGCTCAAGATTTGACGCCTCCAAGAGCTCCAAGAGCTTCAGAACCCGCCCGAGAGCAAAGGCAGGCTGGAGGACGTTGCCCTACTGAAGAGATGGAGCAACTTGTCAGAAACCAACAGGAAGAGCTCCAAATCGCTGTGGAGGAGTCGGAGAATGGTGAGGAGCTCAGAGTCAGCTGAAAGCGCTCGATGTTTTAACTGACTCGATTTTCAGAGCACGATCAATCGGATGATACCGAGGAAGATAAGATGGAGCATGTGGAGGATGAGGAGGGGGAGGAGGCAGAGCAGTCGGTGGAAGGAGAGGATGAATATGAGACGGAGGAGGAGGTGGAGGTGGAAGAAGTCTCGCCAGTCCCGGTGTCTCCAATGTTCAGCCCACTGAAGCCATCCGCGAAAGAAGTGCCTCAGTTTAGTAGAAAAATGGAGGAGGAGATGCGCGCACGTCTTCTGAACAAGTTTACGAAGAATGAGTGAGTTTTGGGTGCTCCTGAAGCTCTCGAATTCAGATTGTCCGGTTTCAGCGTCCCGCGTACGAGCCCCGACGCCGAGAAGGTCTCCTCGTCGTCGCAGAATGCGGAGGAGCACGCCGAGGAGTGCCGCGCGGTGCTCCAACGAATGTGCAAGTTCGAGCTGAATGGAAAGTGCGAGCGACCGAGAGATTGTCACTTGTGAGTGGTTTTTGGGGGATTCTAGAGGCTCCTAGGCGATTCTGAAACTCCCGGACAATCCAGGAGAGTCTTGGAAACTTTTGGACGATTTTGAAAGGGTCCTAGAGAGTCCTGGATACTTTTGGAGAGTCCGGGAGGATTCTGAAGAGTTCTGGGAGCTTCTGGAGGATTCTGGCGGACTCTAGAGGCTTAGAAAGAGCTCAAGAGGATCCTAGATCATTCTGAATGATCTTGATCGACTATAAGGAATTCTGGAGGATTCTAGAGGGTCCTGGCGGATTCTGAAGGGATCTGGAGGCTTTTAGAGGATCCAGGAGGAGTCTAGAAGATTCTGGGGAATTCTGGAGCCTTCCAGACGTTCCCGGAAGATATTGGTGAATTCTGACGGATTCGGAAGGTTTCTGAAGAATTCTGATGGATTAGGAAGGATTTTGTGCGATCTTGTAGAGTTCTGAAGAATCCCTACGGATTCTAGAGGAAGCTTAAGAATTCTGACCCTACCCAAACTTTCAGCCTTCACTTGCACAACATCAACGACACGAAGCAGCAGACGCAAATTCTGGAGAGCCTGTTTCGCGACGTTTTCCAATATCAAGAGGCCGACATAGGTTTTTTTAAGAGGACCCATTTTTGTTGATTACCGATTTGAGCCCCGCCCCTTTTCAGCTCCCCCGTTCATGAGCTCTTGTTTGAATGCTCCGCCCCCTCAAAGTCTATGAGGCCCCGCCTTCTCTCGCGAAAGAGAAGACGGAGTGTGGGTTCCCCCTGGTCCTCTGTCTAGTAACCAGTTCTCCTAAGCTCCGCCCCCTTTTCCCATAGCTCCAACCGTGATTTCAGCCGGCGCCGTCGCCCAAACGATGCACTTCCTGCCCGAGTTCCGTGCGTTCGAGAAACTCATGGACCAGTTCTTCCGGGTGGTCGTCCAACAGACGCCCGACTTCAAGCCCCGCCTCTTTCAATTTTTCGCCCAAGTTCGGCGATAGGGGGAAGAGAGATGAGGAGCACACACACACAGAGGCTAAATTTGAGAAGCACACAGAAATAGACAGTACATACAGAACTCGCATGGTTTTTAAATTCCTTTTTAAATGGACCTTTTTTTTCGGTTTTTTATCAATTATTTTTCTTGTCTCTTGCCACATCCGCAACCTTACATTTCGAATACCTCTTTTTTTTTCTCTCTCTTTCTCCACCTGTGCTTTTTTTCTCTTGCTCATCATCACCAGTTTTTTTTCCGCTAGTTTTCTTCCCATGAAAAAACCGGTTTTCTAAAGTTCGAATCGCTGAAAAATACGAGAAACTGTGTTAGATATGACTCCACCAGGTGTGAGAAATGAATGAATAAATAATTGTTTTATGAAGGCGTTTTGTGTTATTTTGGATTGCTGTTACAGATGAGAAGAGCAAAAAGAAAACCTAGTAAGCCACGCCAAAAAAAAAAACAACAACAACCTTTTCAAAAAGAAAACCTCGGATCGGAAAACGAGAAATTTATGAAGAAAGTGACAAACATGATGTTAATAATATAAACGACAGAAGAAAGAAAGAACCTAGAGAAAAAAAAGAACTATTGACTGTGGTGAACACGGGACCAGGAAAAGTAGAATGTCAAGAGATGTGTGGCAAATACACTGATAATAACAGAGATGACAATCGAGAGAGAGGGAAGGGAGTACAATTTGCTGTACCGTTTATGGTAGATATTTAAACCGTGGTAATACACAGTTGCGAAATGGATGCAGATACTGAAATAGGCGATAAGCGGAAAATCGTGGCCACTTTGAAGGCACCACTGGTAGATTACGAAGATGTTGATAGGGAGCCAGGTCAGATACATGGCCTTTAGGAAGTGGTAGCGCTGAAATGAGAACCAGGGATGTTCGGAATGGCCTTTGCGGAATTTTTCGGAATGCCTAAAAATTCCGATTCTAAAATTTCGGAATTTCGGAACATCGGAATTTTTCGAATTTAAAAGTTTCGGAATTTCGGAATATCGGAATTTTCCGAATTTAAAAGTTTCGGAATTTCGGAATTTCGGAATATTTCGAGTTTCAAAATGTCGGAATTTCGGAAGTTTCATCGACTGGAAATGCACCATGGCGTATATTGGAGTCACATGATGTATCGTAAATCACTGCAAAGCTTCAAAATATACCAAATAATTTGATCAACTGTTTTTCTGAGACACTTTCAAATACTGTGTCTCAAAATTTCGAAAGTTCATTCCGAAAAACTCCATCGGAATTCTTCCGGTCGGAATTTCGTTCCGAAAAAAAGGTACGGAAATATTCCGATCGGAATTTTATTCCGAAAAATTTCTTCGGAAATATTCCGATCGGAATTTCGTTCCGAAAATGCTCGGATTTTTCGGAATTTTCGGAATTCCGAATTCCGTTCCGAACATCCCTGATGAGAACTCATTCAATTTTAATGGAGGATTCCGGGCAAGAATTTTTATTGCTTTAAAGTATGTAATCAGGTGTGCTGATTCCGAATATCATAATGAAAACGCTCAAAAACTGCTCTAAATACCCGAAAAACCGTCTCAAAGAGGCCGTTTTTGAAGAAAGTGGCCCGTTTTGGGCACAACTGTTTTTGCCTATTTTTCGTCGTTTTTTTTTCCGATTTCTTTGGTAAAATTGACGATTCTTTGCTTTTTTTCATGTTTGAATATCAAATAATCGAAAAAAAAAAAACGGCGAAAAATAGGCAAAAACAGTTTTGCCCAAAATGGGCCACTTCCTTTAAAAACTGCCTCTTTGAGGTGGTTTTTCGGATATTTAGAGCAGTTTTTGAGCGTTTTCATTATGATATTCGGAATTAGCACACTTGATTACATATTTTAAAGCAATACAAACTTCACAGTGTGCTGGATTTAGAGGAATGCAAACGCGCTCCATTGAGACGATTTAGGCTGGGGAGCAAAACGAATTTTTGCTCCCCTTTGAACTTTTTTTTCGGTGTTTTCTACATTCTGTCAGGACAATAGAAGGGTTAACAACCGTTTAGTGTCGAAAAAACAGAAAAAAATTTCGTCCAGAGCGAGAAAAAATTTGAAAATTTGAAGGCGGAAGGGGCGGCTAGGTGGAGCGCGATTAACATTCCTTTAAATCCAGCACACTATCTTCGAAAATTCTCACCTCTTCTGTATCGAACTCTCCTTCCTCCTGTGCTCCCTGTGCAAACAGTTTCATTGTGGCGGCTGTCGTCGTCTCCCCATATCTCTCCTTCATTTTTGCTTCGAATGCTTCGAATTCTGAAAATATTTTTGCAATCCAGATTCGGTTTCAATCTTAACCACCCACCTTTGGTGATGTTTTGATCAGAAATCGACTTCTGAGTTACCAGAGTAACTTCTAGATCTTTACTGGAACCCGCGATGGGTTTTCTGGCCATCATGGATCTGGAAATTCAATTATTTTCGATTACGGTGGCAAAAAAATCGAAAAATCTTTTGAAAATTGGGGATCTTCCTGATTTCCATTGAAATTTTGATTGAATTAATTCGAGAATCTAGGGATGTTCGGAATGGCTTTTTCGGAATTTTCCGGAATGCCTAAAAATTCCGATTCTAAAATTTCGGAATATCGGATTTTTCCGAATTTAAAAGTTTCGGAATTTCGGAATTTCGGAAGTTTCATCGACTGGAAATGCACCATGGCGTATATTGGAGTCACATGATGTATCGTCAGGGATGTTCGGAACGGAATTCGGAATTCCGAAAATTCAGAGCATTTTCGGAATGAAATTCCGATCGGAATATTTCCGAGGAAATTTTTCGGAGCAAAATTCCTACCGGAATATTTCCGAAGCTTTTTTTCGGAACGAAATTCCGACCGGATTTTTTCGGAACGAACTTTCGAAATTTTAAGACACAGTATTTGAAAGTGTCTCAGAAACACAGTACATCAAATGATTTGAAATATTTTGAAGCTTTGCAGTGATTGACGATACATCATGTGACTCCAATATACGCCATGATGCATTTTCAGTCGATGAAACTTCCGAAATTTCGAAACTTCGAACATCCCGAAAATTCCGAAATTCCGACATTTTGAAACTCGGAATATTCCGAAATTCCGAAATTCCGGAATTTTTGAATTCGGAAAATTCCGAAATTCCGAATTTTTAGAATCGGAATTTTTAGGCATTCCGAAAAATTCCGAAAAGGCCATTCCGAACATCCCTGAATGTATCGTATATCACTGCAAAGCGTCGAAATATTTCAAATAATTGGATATACTGTGTTTCTGAGACACTTTCAAATACTGTGTCTCAAAATTTCGAAAGTTCATTCCGAAAAAATCCGTCGGAATTTCGTTTCGAAAAAACGCTTCGGAAATATTCCGATCGGAATTTTGTTCCGAAAATGCTCGGAATTCCGTTCCGAACATCCCTGTTCGAGAATAATCAAAAATGCAACATTGAACATCAAACCTTGTCCAGAGTTCACGGCGGGACATGCTAACATGAAAGAAACGGATATGTAGAATCACCGTGATGAGAAACAAGAATAAGATAAACAGAGAGTTGTATCCATTCAATTTGAGACATTCGTAAACTATTTGGACGGAGAACGCAATCGGAAGAATAGGCATGCCAATGAGAGTGTAATCGCGCTGAAATGAGACGTATAATTATATCAGATTTCTGCGGTATTTTCGAAAACCCTCACCTGATATACAACGCGCTCGCCTCGTTTTTCTCCTTCCTGTGCGAAAAGATTGCAGGAGGTCGCTGTCGCCTTGCTTCCATATTTGTTTCTCATTTGTGTCACAAATTCAACAAATTCTGAAAACAATCGATTCACCATCTAGTTCCCACATCGATTCTACCTGTCTTGATGTCTGGTGCAGAGACCGACTGTTGATTTGCCAGTGGAACGTCTGAATCTTCATTGGAACCCGTGGCGGGCTTGCCGAACATGTTAAAAAACAGGCGCATGGTGGATCTGAAAATCCAATGTATTGTGTACTACACTAGCTACAGGATCCCCTTTAAAAAATCTACATGAGGCGTTAAGTGGACAGCGTATACTCCGGCCACGCAACCTAAATCGGCAAATACTCACATGCTATGTGATCGTCTGCTATTGACCCCGTCTGCTATAATGTCTCATATGCTATTTGCCAGTCTGCTATGTGATCGTCTGCTATTAGGGTGATCTGCTATGGATCGTCTGCTATTTCTGTCTCATCTGCTATACTTTTCCCAATTTCAAAGTCTCATCTGCTATGATCGTGATCATCTGCTATGATCATGATCATCTGCTATTTGCTTGGCAGTTTTCTATGAATTTCAGACTATTTTCTGCAGATCTTCAGATCATATTCCAGACAGTTGTTGGCTCATTTTCTAGGCTTTCAGGTTTGCTGTCTCATTTTGGAAGCTCTCAAACTGAGCTCGGTTCCACGAATCAGAGTTTTGTCAGCTTACCAGGAAACCCGTTTTAGGGTGCCTCTGGGAATTTTCTATAAACTGGCTCATATATAGAACAGAATCAGGGCTCTCGAATGGGCTATGTTGCTACCTGCGAAAATTTCTAGATGTCGAGATACAGTCTTCGTGTTGACGCTGGAGCCGAGGTCGCCGATCGACCGCTCCGGTGTCACACCGTGTGTGTGGAAGACCCCCAAAATATCCCCAAACCCCTAGTTGTAAGATGAGCGATGCAAAAGAGATAACAGTACACAAGTTCTCAATAAAGGTTTATTGAGAGAAAGATAAGAACAATACACGAGAAAAGACGCCTTGGGGAAAAGACGAGTGCAGGAAAATACAACGAAATAGGCCTGGGCGAAAACCTCCTGGGGGAGGGAAAACCATGGCAAAAACCTGTCACACGACAAACCGAAGGTCGCCAAAACGTGAGTAAAATAATAGAAGGTAGTGGTGATAGTAAAGTTGACGGCTTCGATGCGAAGCACGCAGCGTCAACCCATCGTCGCAACTTCACTTGCCGATGAGCAAGATTGCGAAACAAGTTCGCCGCGCGGAGCGGCCGCGGCGCGTGCGTCTCAATGGAGCGCACATGCCGGCGCGGAGCGCGGGGCATTTGAACAAGATTAATTGAATGAACTGAAGGTGAAGTAGTGAAACAATTAGGATAATTCGGAAGAAACAGGAATAAATGAGGGAATTATTTGACACAAAATAGCGGCGATGAGTTAGGGAGAATTTGAGGGCAAATTCCATAGACCCTGACTCAAATCGTCGCCAAGTTGGCAATTTCCGCCGGAATGGGCTGGAATTGACAACACTTCGAAAGGTGGCAAGCCCAGGTTCAAAGGGAAGAGGTGAAAAATCACACTCTGACAAAACTCTGATTCGTGGAACCGAGCTCAGTTTGAGAGCTTCCAAAATGAGACAGCAAACCTGAAAGCCTAGAAAATGAGCCAACAACTGTCTGGAATATGATCTGAAGATCTGCAGAAAATAGTCTGAAATTCATAGAAAACTGCCAAGCAAATAGCAGATGATCATGATCATAGCAGATGATCACGATCATAGCAGATGAGACTTTGAAATTGGGAAAAGTATAGCAGATGAGACAGAAATAGCAGACGATCCATAGCAGATCACCCTAATAGCAGACGATCCCATAGCAGACGGGCAAATAGCATATGAGACACTATAGCAGACGGGGTCAATAGCAGACGATCACATAGCATGTGAGTATTTGCCACCTAAATCGAATTATTTCTAACGAATCGAATTTCAAAACGAAAATTCCGAAATTCCGACTTTTTGAAACTCGAAATATTCCGAAATTCCGAAACTTTTAAATTCGGAAAATTCCGATATTCCGAAATTTTAGAATCGGAATTTTTAGGCATTCCGAAAAATTCCGAAAAAGCCATTCCGAACATCCCTGGATTCTTTTCGGCAAGTAAATTCACTGGCTTAGAATTCGATTGAGATTGAGTTGCTTGACTGGTGAGTATTTTTCACTGGCCGAAAATTTAGCTTCTCATGACGGATTGACGGCAATTATGAGAAGCAATGTAGCGGAATTTTTTTGGAAAATTGTTATTCTTCAAAATTCTTTTGTAATTCTATCGAAAATCGCAATCAAAAAAAAATTTAAATTGACCGAAAATTGGGGGAATTCGAAGACAAAATTCAAAGAGGACAATGATATATCGGAGCGCGCGCGCATATCCAGCTCACGTGATGCTGCCGATAAAATGTTTCGCGTTTTCCTCTCGTTGTCTGTCGTCCCTGCACTTTCTCGCATGTCTGTCGTCTCTTCATGCAAACTCGTCTCTCGCTCCACCCGTCGGCATTTTGACAATGCCCTTGTTGTATAAATAGCAAGGTCTCAGCTGAGATCTTGTTATTCATACAACAAGAAAATCGTCTTAATCGAAAAAATTCAATCGCGAAGACCTCGTGGGCCGAATTTTTTTTTTGCCCATCATTCTTCTTACCGTCAGCCAAACCAGAAGCCTTTGGGAACGCTGGCTGGAATTTGAACACGGTTCCAGTGGTTCCAGACTGTTGGATGATGGCGGCAGTCTGGGCATCCGACTTTTCGGCGTCCTTGGTTCCAGTGGTGACAGTCTTCTTCTTATTGGCTGAAACTAGAATATTATTAGCATAACTTTAATCAAGTTCAACTCGGTTCCTGTAACAGACATCACGAAAACCAGTTCACCTTTCTCTGACGGAGCTCCAACAAGAGACGATGAGCTGGATTCATTGATAAAAGTCGACGACGTGGCAATCTGTGAAGCTGCAAATTTTGAGTTTAGAATTTTAGAAGATATATGCACACACCCTCTCGTTGTCGGTCGCTGGAATTCCATGGTCATGAAGATCCTTGTCAGCAGCAGTATCCTTGCACATCTTGAAATATCAAAAATATCATTAATGAGCAATGAAACTAACAAAGAGAATTAGAAAAGAAAGAAAGGATCTTGTGAACTAGAAAGGAAAAGGATGGTGGCACCCTACGCCTGAGAAGCTGAGAGGTTGTAAAGATATGGACAGCTGATTAAGAAGTCCCGAGGTGAGCAGTAAACAAGGTAGTGCTAAAGATAGGGATCTAAAAGAGAACCAAATTGGGGATGGAATTTTTCTGGGAACCTTTCCAGGAACATATTTAACTGCTGACGCTATATAACCTTGGCCATCTGGATTTTGACGTAACGCAGAAGACATGACAGACTCATGGCTGAAAGCAGCAGAAACACAGTATACCCTGATGGAAGAATCGATTAAATTCGCACGGGGTTGCAAATGGGTACTCAAAGCAAGTGCGCTTCGTTGCGAAGCGACCCTGGCGACGTGCCAATAAAAATTTTGGCAACAAGCCAAGAAATTTTTCAATGATAATTTGAACTGTGAGTCGCTACGCAGTGCCGTATCACCGACCGCGACGCGTACGCAGCGCCCCCAACAGCACTGGGACCAATCGGAATGCATGTACCCTGTTGCAACCCCGTGAATTCGGCATATATACTCAGACGAGAATAAACTTGCTGCCGGCAGGTTAATAGCCTGCCGGCAGGAACTTTTCTAAAAACGGCAGGCCAGCCATTGAACTGCCAGTGAAAAGTGACTGCCGGCGACAGACAGCTATGGCAGGATAAGGTGTATCATGCCGGCAGGGCAAACGATGCTCCGGGTGTTTCGAATTTTTTCGCGATTTTCAGATTGTTCGTGTTTTTTATTCAATTTCATTAAGTTTTGATCGCACTTTTTTTGTATATTCTTAAAATGAGTACGGTAATTTTTACCATTATATAAGGAGTAATGACGATTTGGTTTAAGGTTACTTCGGTTGTGATCTGGGAGATGGATAATCCAAAAAGGGAAACACAAGATGCCGTTAGGAAGATTCCGTATTTCGAACGGAGAAATTTCCATATGGTTTGCTAAATTTGCCAAAGTTTTTTTTGCGTAAAATGTCATTACAGAAGCCATGACGAAAATGGAAAATCAGATGGAACTAACCGGTGAGAAGTCGTTGACCGGTAAATTTTCAAGTCAATGCCGGATGTCGGACTTTCACAACATTAAATCTCGCCGACGATTACCAGAAACCGGTTCATACTCAGCAGTTGTCTTTGATTACGATCCGGATCAGAAAAATCCCAAGTCAGGTGCGGCTGAGATCGCGTACAGCTCCTTCTCAACCGTTTTCAACGCGTTTGCTTTTCAATTTTGGAATTCTGCGCAGGTTTGTATATCGGATCGAGGCAGAGATAGTTATATATTTTTTCATTTATTTTTTTAGGAAGTGCTAACATCGTCCTACGACGCTGCTCCGGGACCAGAAGCCGTTGACGCAGACCAATCGAAAGTTGCAGAGGCATGCATGGGTCTTTGACTATTTTTGGAAGCCCTCCCGATCATATTATCATCACAATGCCTTCTCGAAACCGAACTTCCGAGTTTCGTGCTACCTCTAAATCATATGAGGTAAGATTTAAAATTTCTAGAGATTTAAATTATACCAAAAATTTTCGGAGATTTCTTCTCACGAAAATAAAAAAATCCAAGTGAAAAGTCCGACATTTTTGATGAAGTTTTCTAGATGAAAGCGGCAGCCAATGGAATTCTTCCTCAACCGAAACACGATAGGCTTGCTGAATCAGTTCGATTCAACCAAAAGAGAAGTGGCCGCGAGTGGAGTGAAACGTGCGCGAAAACGGGAAAAGTTGCCGAGTTTGCCAAAAAGAAGAGCGTTGAACGATTACGACGAACGATCTCAAATCGATCACTTCAAGAATTCTTCAGACGATCTCTTTCGCTAAATAACCATACTTATTTCTGTCCCATTCGTTTCTCTTATCTCCACTTAAGTTATACATTAACAGTCTATCTAATTTTCTGATGATGAGAATCTGATAATAATTAATAAATATGTGTTTTCAATAACTAAACGTGTTCAGCAGAAAACAACAGAGAATTGAAAAGGGGCGGAGCCACCGACCAAAATTAACCTGCCGGCAGCAAAGTTCCTGCCGGCAGGTACCCAAAAAATTAACCTGCCGTAGGGATACGGCAGGAACTTTCCATTAGCCTGCCGGCAGCAACTTTTTTCTCGTCTGAGTATGTTCTGAGATTCTGGGAGCGACGCGGCTCGGCGTCGCGGTCGAAGAGAGTGGGGACCAGAAGGAACTGTATAGAGAGAGCGCAGGGAAAAAGAGAGGCGTGGCCTAAAACTATGGAAGGGAACTATGGAACTATGGATGGAAAAAGTTACCGATTTTTAGGCATTTTCGAAATCTATGCGGCAGCATTGCGAAATCGGCGTGTCAGGGTTGCAAAAGGGGGCGGAGCCTATTTATTAGCGGCATGTGCGGAGTGTCGTCGTTTTTTCTCGTCTTTGATTTTACAGCAGAATTGAAGTTAGTCTGAAGTTGACGTCTTCAGAATCCTTTAGAAGTCTAAAAAGATGAACAAAAAATTTAATTTGAAATCTTTATTATCCGTGTTTGAATTATTTGAAAACAAGCTAGTCACAGGTATCATCAGTATCACAGGTAGAGGAGGTAGAGGCGACGAGAGAATTTCTCGAGAAATCGGCGAGATTTTTCGAGAAATTTCTCCAGAATTTGGCGAGAAAATTCTCGAGAAATCGGAGAGAAAATTCTCGAGAAATCGGCGAGAAAATTCTCGAGGAATTTCTTGAAATTATCTCGAGAACGTACACTGCGTTTCACAAGAACACAAGACTATCCAACCGAGCCCATAGAGGGCACCGGCGCCTTGGGTCTCGTATGGAACATCATCATCGCCGGGCCGCCGCCTCCCAGAGAGGTGACACTCGTTTTCGAGGTGATCGAGTTGGGATCCTTAGCGATGGGCACCCGCTGAGCACCGCCAGCGCCCATCGAACTCGACGGGCGGCCCGGTCCCATTCCCATCATGGCAAGGCCGGCGGCAGAAGGACCCCCTTGAGACGTGTCCACATCGCTCAGAATTCCGATCATCTTCAGATTGGCGATGATCGACTCTTGCGACTCTTTGGTGGCGATCACTTTCACTTTTGACTCCTTGTGCAGATTTCGTGCCTTTCGACAGAGAATGAAGTTGGCCAAGTAGTCGGCGCGGAGATTCTTGTTCACTGCGATAAGGGCCAGTGGGTAGACGATGGGTAGATAACAGCGAGAGTTTAGGTAGAGAAGGTCGATCGTGGCGTCTTCTGGAAGAGGAAAAGGTTTAGAAAATTCCAGAAGGTCAAAATTCAATTCTGGATTCTCGAGATTTCGAAATTGGTATCTTATTGGGTGGTACGGTACAGAATTAACGGAGGTTCAATTTCTTCAACTTTCACACAAAACCTGGTAAAAGTTTTAAGCAGTTGAGCTCAGTGAGGTGGATCTTCAAAGGTTTTGAGTTTTTGGGTCTCGCCACGGAAATCTAAACCAGAGTTTCGGTAGAAAGGCCCAAGGCTCTGAAAAAAGGAAACTCGCGGGTCCCAGGCTCTGGGAAAAAAACCACAGAAGGCCAAAGGGGCCATTAGGCGGAAACCGACTGGTAAGACACATTGGGTTACCGTATTTACTGTATTATAACGGCACCCTCTGTCCTGTCACTTTAACCAAACTTATCTTGGTTCCGGTACAAGTTATCAAAAAGCGGTAAACTAGGAAAATGTTGATGAAGACCTGAGCAACATTTAGCTAATTGCTCATTTTTAGATAACTGTTACAGGAACCGAGATAAGTTTGGTCAAAGTGACAGCACGGGGTGCCCTTATAATACAGTAAATACGGTAGTTGAAAGTTTTCGATATCTTCAAATCGTTCACAAAAACACAGCGATTAACTTTCAGAAGACAATTCGTGGTTTCCGAGGATGACGAAATCTTAGTAAGACTTAGTAGTCAGCACTTTCGACAATATCAAAGCAGTGGTCAACTTTGAGGTTCTGAAAATTTGGTTCCCAAAAAATTCGATTTCTATGAAACTTGGTGAATATATTAAGCCATTTTAGATCTTCATTTTTGTAGTTGACAACTTTCTTTGAAAACTGCAAACAAGTGAGTTACGTTCCTCCGAAGAGCGATAGTGCGTAAAACTTCGAAATTCAAGGTCACCTCACTATTTGCGTCCTAACTGACTTGGGAGCAGTTTACAAGAAATGTTGCCAACTGCAAAAATAGAGATTTAAAGTTGATTGATGCACTCACAAATTTGCAAAAAAATCTGATAGTTGGAACATAATTTTTCAACTGCTCAAAGTTTGCAGTTCGAAAATCATCTTACTTAACACGCTTCTACGCTTCAGGCACTGTATCTCAGCTCAAAGTCATTATTGTTAGCTGTTCGTTGTCTCAATCGAAAGATCTCATTGTGATCTACATTTTGTCAGTTGACAACCTTTTTGTAGCATTTCTAGTTCCGGAGAAAAATCTCACCAAAGTCCATGGCTCTCTTGACTATCAACTGCACGATATAATCCGAAAGACATGCAAAGTACAAAGGGACATAGGATCGTTTGAAGAACTTCATTTGGCCCGAGAGGTTTTGAATCTGAAAAAAAAGAGAATTTCGAAGATTCGCAAAAATGTTCCGATTCAACAATACCTTCGAATCGTTGCGCAACCCTCCGAGCATTCCAGCTCGGGCATGAGAGGCTCTTGCCGAGTTGTACATGAGGCATGCGGTCTGGAAAAAGGAATTCTATTTGTATGTCATTTTTGAACAGTTTTCGAGAAAAAAAGTTTTTTCCGAAATTTTTTTTTCGAAATTTTTTTTTCCGAAAATTTTTTTTCGAAATTTTTTTTCGAACATTTTTTGGTTGAAAACTTTTTTTCGAAATTTTTTTTTCGAAAATTTTTTTTTGAAGTACTGTTTTTATACAGCTTGAATCCGAAAAAGTTGGTCCCACTTACCGCCAGACAGGGAACAAAAATAATTCCGTGATAATAGTCAAAGTAGAGGTTCTCGATGAGCGAACTCTTGATGAACAACTCTTCGCTATTATTCAGTTCTAGCAACGAATAATTCGCGTAGACTTGTTGCTGCTCCTCGCTATTCAAAAACGCCGATCGAATCACGATTTCAGCAATTGAAGAGGTGATGATTTGGAACATCTGAAAAAGGGGGCGGAGTCTATTTTGGAAGATGTTTACACTTTATTTTTTTTTCGCAAAATAAGAGGTTGCATGATGGCATTTCAAACCGGAAGTGAACTTTTTGATGGAAATGTTTCTAACATTTGGCGATTCTATAAACTATAATTATGAGAGCAAATAATATAAACTTCCCAATTTTAGTTCGAATTTCTATTTTTGTGATTTTGTTTGCTATTATCTTCTGAAAAACGTCTTGTCCAGTGTGGGTTATTCAAAGAAAAGTTGGAAAACTGCGAGCTTCGAAAAATATTTTCGGAAAAAAACTTCGAGAAAAGTTTTTCCGAAAATTGTTAACAGATTTTTTAGAATTTTTGAGAAAACTAGAAAAGAATTTTCGATTTTTTTTCCGAAAATTTACGAAAAAAAAAATTTTCGAGAAAATTGTTCCGAAATTTTTTTCGAAAATTTCACACTGCTCGTGGCCTAGAAATTGCGGAATTCCAATCGACCAATTTTTTTTTTGAGCTTTTAAGCTTTTTTCAAATTTTTTTCAAAAAACCCGCGAAAATCAATTTGGAAAAGAAAATTTTGATTTACCAGCGGAGATTACTGTTTTCGAATACAAAAAACAGAAAAAATTATAAAATTTTTTCGAATTTTTCGAATTTTTCACTGATTTTTTGAAATTAAAACTTGTGTTCGAATGAAATTGTGCATTTTTGCGTCTCGGTGTTTGCAGACTAAACACCGAGACACAAAAACACAGAAGTTTCAAAAACTAAAAGTTCAATGGAGCGCGAATGCAAAACTAACCCGAAAGAAGGCTGTGGTGCGGAACTTGGGGTTCTCTCTTAAGCTCGGGCTCATTTTGAACATGACTCTCTCCACAGTGGTCCATAAAACCGTCAACTGCGGGACGGCTCGAGTCACCGAGAGCGTCGTCGAGAAGAATGCCTCGGACTTTTTGGTTCGATTCACACGGGCGCCCCACATAGACACTGAAAGTATTGGAGGTACAGTAGGCACCGAGATTTTTCGAGAAATTTCTCGAGACCGTCTCAAGAGCACACACAGCCACTCACCTGCCGCAATGACATTGGAGCACGCGAGCACGATCTGCATGACGCCCAAGAATCTCATCTGCTTCAGGCAGAATCTCGGATAGACTGTGGATCGGTGTGTGGCGCGAAGATAGCAAAGGTTCAGGTAGATGCCCACTGCGGAGCCGGTGATCGCGGTGGCATAACACGCGAGCTCGAAGGACATCCTGAAAATCGAAATTTTTAATATGGTCTTGATTATACTCATTTTGAAGCTCTTAACGAGCCAAGTACAGTACAATAAAGATCACTGCAATTGGAGCAAAATTGATCGAGTTACGGTAGTTTTAGAAGTCATGGGGTACCTGGCATGAAAACAAATTTCTTTGAAATCTGACCATGATTATACTCATTCGGAAGCTCTTGACGAGCCAAGTACAGGACTACAAAAATAATTGTGATTGGTGCAAAGTTGACCGAGTTACGGTAGTTTTAGGGGTCAAGAGGTACCGAGCATGAAAAATGAAAATGGTTCAAGTTTGGTCGTGATTATACTCATTTTGAAGCTCTTAACAAGCCAAGTACAATACTAAAAAAATGAGTGTAATTAATACGAAATTGACCGAGTTACGGTAGTCTTAGAGGTCGATGGGCGGGAAAAATTGAAATTTTTTAATTTTAGTCATGATCATACTCATTTTTAAGCTCTTGATCAGCCAAACTCAAATTGACGAAGATAACTGTAATTTGATTCAAACTGAACCAGTTACGGTAGTTTTAGTGGTCAAGGGGTAACGAGCGTGAAAAATTGAAAATTTTGAAATCTAGGCATGATTATACTTATTTTGAAGCCCTTGATCAGTCAAACTCAAATTCACAAAGATTACTGTAATCAGAGCAAATCCAACTGAGTTACGGTAGTTTTAGTGGTCAAGGGGTACCGAGCGTGAAAAATTTTAATTTTTGGAATCTAGGCATGGCTATACTCATTTTGAAGCTCTCAACAAGCCAAGTCTAGCGATGTAAAAATAATTGCGATTGAAATGAAAATAGCTGAGTTCCGGTAGTTTAGATGGAAAAAATGGACAACTGTAGGTTGCGAAACTTCCAGAAATTTTCAGACATTCTCAGAAGGAAACTGCTGATAGAGAGAGAAAATGATGAATGTGAGAGTCAGAAAACCAACTAATCTCCGCTCGGCCGACTTCACCTGTCTCGAATCTAGACTTCTCTTGATTGTTATGATTATCAGCCAATTGTGAGGGCGACAAAATGTATACAGTAGGCTAAGAGGGGAGGGGATGACCAGCTTCTCAGAAGATAGACAGTCTGAAAACACAATTCCCAGCGGAAACTGGGACATTGGCTTGTTATATTAGCTTATACGTAGATTGTTATTCGGTTAGAGTCTCTATCAAGAAGGAAATTGGTTTTCTTTCCCTTTGTGGTTCGTGAGAAACACAAAGGAAAGTAATAGAGGCGAGAAAGTTGGGAAATCGTGGAAACCGGATGTCTGGAAATGTTTCCCATGCTGAAAAAAGGCAGAAAAAGAAGTCTTCCGTTGCGGGGAATCGAACCCCGGCCTTATGGGTGAGAGCCATAAATCCTAACCACTAGACCACAACGGAGCGCGGGTCACTGGGTCGGCGATGGGCTACACATTCCGGTGGCATTGGGAAAGTGGGTCAATCGACCTGGGCGCCGCAATGTGTAGGCCATCGTTGCTGCAGTGTTTCACGCTCCGTTGTGGTCTAGTGGTTAGGATTTATGGCTCTCACCCATAAGGCCGGGGTTCGATTCCCCGCAACGGAAGACTTCTTTTTCGTCGTGTTTCTTGTCTGCCAACAACCAAAAACTATGCCATATTTGTCATGTTGTAGGTGTTTGATTAACTCAATTCCGTGGATGTATTGGAAACAGGTGCAACATTTCTTTTGCAACTAATTTGTTGCGGGGTCGGGGTTGTCATGTGAGCAAGTTCTACCATATAAGAGAGCTCAAAAGAAGAGGCGAAAAGTTCGAAATGTCACCCGATGGGTGGGGTGGAACTTTTTTTTGCGATCAAAGGAGGTAATGAGTAGGTATGCTCTATATGCGAGCGCATGCGTGTATATCTCCCTTTCTGTGAGATAGAGAGAGAGAGAGAGAAGGCTGCTTATGCTGTGCTCTCTCTCTCTCTATGGCGTATTATGAAGCAGAAGTGTGTGTTGTCATGGGCCGAAACTCTTGTCTCCTGTTATCTCACACTATCTCGCAAATTCTCCTGTTAAAGGGGCGGTAATTGGGCACTGAAAACGAGAGAAAAAAGAAACGACGGTTGAGAAGTTGAGAAGTGTTCTAGACATGAGGATGAGACCGGAAATAGAGACACGAGTTGTGTTCAGAAGCTCAAAACAATGTAGACGTCGGCGAAAACTGCAATAAGAGGGTGATCAACTAATGAACTCCGGCAGGCGGAGCGTGAAAGTGCAACCAGGTAGACCACGCCGGGGGACATGGGGAGAATGTGATCTATGGTTTCGATATTTTCATCTGACAGCCTGTGTGTCTTTGCGAAAAAATTTCTCGAAAATTTTCTTCGAAAAAATATTTCTTCGAAAAAAATTTACTCGAAAATGTTTCTAGGAGTTGACTGAAAATGACGATGAAGATCGACAAGTCTGACTTTTATTTTGTGCATGTTCCTTTTAAAGTACACTAAACCTTTTTTTTTTTTGAAAACTTTTGATTTTCGTCGATTTTCAAGATTTTCTCAATAAAAACGAGATTTCTGTGTTTTGTTGTGCAAAAACATTATTAACAAATCGGCAACAGTTTTCGTGGTGAGATATCGGGAAAACCTGGCGCTAGAGAAATGCAATCGCGCTCCAGTGGGAAAATTTTGATTTTTTTTTTCGTTTTGGACAGTTTTTTCAGATTTTTCGAAGATCTGCGATGATAATTGAAGCTGAATCATTCCTTGACGTCGAGAAAACTAAAAAAAATTTCGTCCGAGGCGAGAAAAAATGTGAAATTTTGAAATTTTGAAAGCGCCTCTCAGTAGAGCGCGTTTGCATTTCTCTTGCGCCAGGTCTCCGTGAGATATCGCTATGGCAGAGTTTGCGGATTCTAGGCCACGACCGAGTCTTCTCTCAGACCACCATGTTAGGCTATAATTATATATGCTTCTTCTGACCAGACGATGAGAATTGGAAAATTTTAATGTGTCTGAAACAACAACAAACTAAACTGCTCATTAAAGGATTTCGTGAGTGGGCGTGGTCTGAAGTTGGGCAGCAGTGTACCGTAGGGCGCGCTTGCTGAAGCGAGAAATCTGAAAACCTGAAGCGAAACATTCGTGAATGATTCTCCTGGAAAGCAATAATTGCTGAAAATTTTATACTGTTTTCGTTGTGAGACCCAAAATTTTTGAAATTTTTTTGTTTTTTTTTTCTTGGTTACAGTGTGCTCAGAAAACGTTCTAGTTTCGATGTTGTTTTTTTTTTCAGATTTCTTCATTCTAATCTCCTCCGAGACCAGATCACGAGATGTCCAAACCTGTCAACAAGTCGAAATTTTTTTTTTCGAAAAATTTCAAAAACCGAAAACAAATCGGAACCAATGATCTGTTCCAGCATAGACATGTCATTAATTTGGAAAAAAAGAGAAATTCAATTTCAGTCCATGCGGAAGTGCACACAGTGGAGCATAACAGAGCAGGTGGTTCTTGGGAGGGGGAGTCTGGAAATTTCCTTTTTTTTTGTTCCCGGAATTCCTAATTGAATCTCTGAAAATAGAGTCATGATTTGTGTTAATTTTTGATTCAGCTGGTTTTTTTCCTGCGAAAATTCAATTTGGGAGCTCTATTGCACATTCTGAATTCACCTGCGACGAGAGAGTGTGGGAAGGCGAGAGAGCGCAGAGAAAAAGGCGCACAACGACGCTCCGTTATCCCCGCGTGCGCTGTTATCGTCGTAAATCGACACGCGTCGCGTTTTCGATTGATTCTGCACCGATTTTCTCGATTTTTTCCACGAATAATGAGAGAAAAATCGATTTAAAACCATTTTTTATGTTAAATTTATGATTTATCAAATGAAAACCGTAAAAATCGAGAAAAAATGGCATATTTTCAGAATGCACGGTCAATTTATACGACGACCCACCGGTCGGAACTATTATCCGCAAGGATATCAAGTGCATCATCAGTATGCGGTTCAGCAGCCGACAACAAGGTAAGGGAAAATTTTTGAATTAAAAAATTNAATAACAAATGAAACATACATGTTGTGTACAAAACCCAAAAAAAAGGTAAAGAAAAATTTTTAAATAAAAAAATTAAAAAAAAAAAAAAAAATTTTTTTTTCAAAATTCAAAAAAAAAAATTTTCCAGCAACTTCACCACGGCAGCAGTGGCTCAGCCAAACCCGCGACAACAAGCGCAGACGGAGACGCGTGCTCAGAAGCAAGTCGGCTCGAACTTTCTGCCGTCGGTCGTCAACGAGGCCTATCACAACGTGCTGGAGCAGGTGGTGACGGCGATGTGCTACAAAAGTGGATTCGACGATATCGAGGAGGGCGCGCTGGAGACGATCATGCTTCTGTTTCATGCTGGTAGGAGATAATAGCGAAATTTTTTTCAAAATTTTCGAAAAATTCAACTCAACCTTTTCCAGCCATAAAACGAATCGGAGAGCAGTCGCGGCTGGCTTGCGAGATGGCCGGACGGACGATCGTGAGCCCCGGAGACGTCTGGTTTGGGCTCGTGAACATGGGAATTCCGGTGCGAGAGTTGGCCGACTTTCATCAGGATCAGATCGAGTCGGCGCTCACCGTTCATGCTCGTAAGTCAATTCTGAGAAGGCCGAGAAGTGCTGGCCTAGGATCCGACGACTCGGCCATTGCGGAGAGACCACAGGCGGAACATCGGAAATTTCGCTCGTTTTGACTGGAAATCTGGGGAACGGGGAATCGAGGAACTATTGAAATTCTAGAACATTTATCTCGAGAATCCAAAATGCTCCGAAAAAATTGTCAACAGACGAAATGTAGATCAAAATAAGATCTATTGATTGGAGCGAAGAGCAGTTGAAAATCTTGACGGGGAGCTGAGATATGGCCAACAGAGTTGAGTGGAAGAGAGACGACTTATCTTCGGAATGAAAAATGCTATAGAAAAAGTGTCAACAGATAAAATGTAGATCTCAATGAGAGCTATCGATTGGTACAAGAATTGTCTCGAAATCTTGCCGGAGAACTGACAAGGAAATCCGTTTTAGATAGACTCTCAGATTTTTTTTCAAAATTTGCACTTTTATAAAGCAAGATCCGGGCTTTCGAATGAGCTATGTGGCTACCTGTGTGAATTTCTAGAAGTCGAGGTATAAGCCCCAAAAGACAGCGGACACTGTTCAAAAGCCATCTTTCGGAGAGCATATCTCGACTTTTTAAAAATGCGCAGGTAGCCACATAGCTCATTCGAAAGCCCGGATCTTGCTTTATAAAAGTGCAAATTTTGAAAAAAAATCTGAGAGTCTATCTAAAACGGATTTCCTTGTCAGTTCTCCGGCAAGATTTTGAGACAATTTTTGTACCAATCGATAGCTCTCATTGAGATCTACATTTTGACTGTTGACACTTTTTCTGTAGCATTTTTCATTCCAAAGATAACTCGTCTCTCTTCCAATCAACTCTATTGGCCATATCTAAACTCCCCGTCAAGATTTTCACCTGCTCTTGGCTCCAATCGATAGACCTTATTTTGATCTACATTTCGACTGTTGACAATTTTTCTGGAGCGTTTTTGGTTCTCGAGATAAATGTTTCGGAATTTTCCTGGTTCCTCGATTCCCTGTTCCCCAGATTTCCAGTGAAAACGAGCGGAATTCCGCCTGCTGTTCCGGCGCAATGGCCGAGAGTCGTCGGATCCTAGGCCAGCACTTCTCAGCCTTCTCAGAAGGGACTTACGAGCATGACGCCGTTTTTCAGCCGAGATAATCCCGCCGGAGGCCAAAATCCAGGCGCTCCGAATCGGAACGCCCCGCCCACACCCGACGTACGTTTACGAGTGGCTGCCACCGCTTCCCGACCCCCATACGTACATCAAGACGGAAATCTGCGAGGACGTCGACTTCACCTACGAGAAGGTTCGCGAGGCGATGGCGCAGAAGAAGCGCAACGGGACGACGTCGCTGATCAACTACATGATACGCAGCTACCCATCGCAGTGCCTCTTTCGCAACTTTGAGACCGTCATTCATGAGCAAGTGCGGAAGACGGTAAGAGCCTTCGCGCAACGACACTCCAAAATTCCGCTGTTCAAAAATCCGTTTTGGCGCCTCGAAATTTCAATTTTTTCGACTTTCAGGCGCCTCGAAGTCGAAATAATTGAAATTTTATGGCGCTAAAATGGTTTTTTGAACAGCGAAGGCTCAAAAGAATGGATAATATGTCTTTGTCTGCAGTTCAACGAAGAGAGCGAGGCGAAGCGAATGCAGGAGGCGTTCGTCGCGTTTCGAGACCTCCTTCAGACCAAGGATATCGAGGAGGTCAAGAATATCGGCAAGTCGCTGTTCAACAAGGGGCTCATCAATCAGCACGTGAGGATTATTTTCCAATGGCCTAGGATCCGACAACTCGGCCAGCCAGTAGGGCCGAGTTGTCGGATCCTAGGCCACCCAAAAACAACTCTCACCAAGTTCCAGGAGCTACAATCGGGCTCCGAGGTGGTGTGCATGTGCAGCGACGGAGCGCTCATTGATCAGTTCGGACAGCGAGTGTACATCAAGAATAGCACGTTCATCGATTTGGAGGATCGCGATCGGATATCGAAGACGTCGCAGCGAATGAGCCAGTGCGGGGATGGAGCCGAGTCGTTGAGATGTAGGCGGAGTTTTTGGGGGGCGCTGGTAGATCAAAAGCTCGGTTTTTGATCTACCAGTGTTTTTGGGGACGCTGGTAGATCAAAACTATGAATCTTTTAGTTTTTGATCTACCATTGTTGAAACGCGCGGAACGAACAAACGCGCCTTCTTGGTACTGGTAGATCAAAATTTTGGTTTTTGATCTACCAGGGCTCAAGAAAGGCGCGAAACCAATACAAAGTAACCACTGACTTTTCGCGCGCTGTTTCAGCACCGGTAGATCAATCAGAATTTCGAATTTTGATCTACCACCAAGTGTTTCGCGCGCTTTCTAGAATTGGTAGATCAAAAAATTTCTCGATTTTTGATCTACCAGCTTCCCAAGGAACCACACACACTACTGGGTCAACAGCTGCATTCTCGATTTTTGATCTACCAGTGTTTTTTTGGCCCTGGTAGATCAAAACTATGAATCTTTTGGTGTTTTGATCTACCAGGACTCAACACAGCGCGCGAGGAGGAGAAAGTAACTCCTGACTTTTCGCGCGCTGTTTCAGCACCGGTAGGTCAACATTTTGAATTTTGATCTACTACTAAGTGTTTCGCGCGCTTTTCTAGGATCTCTCGACTTTGATCTACCAGTTTTCCAAGAGAATATGCGCACTGGTAGATCAACACCTGGATTCTCGATTTTTGATCTACCAGACCCCCCTTAACATTGACCGATTTGCAGATCACTGGCCAGTGGACGAGATGCTCGACGAGCTCATCGAGCTCGACTCGTGCACCATGGATCTGGGCGACGAGAAGCCCGACGAGATGGCGTACATGCAGGAGAAGACCACGTTCGAGTACATTCCCGAGTGGGCGCACGTTCTCGTCCCGTCGTTCGAGCATCGTTCTTATTTGACGGCGGTGGCCGAGGATCTGAAGGCCGGCGAGAAGGGGGCGAGAAGGGAACGGGAGAAGGAGAAGCGGGAGGAGAAGGAGGAGGAGGAGGAGGTGGAGGGGAAGGAGGATGGAGGGGATGGAGAGGAGGCCGAGGAGAAGAAGAATAAGAAGAATGAGGAGGAGAATGTAAGCTTTTCCTTTTTGTTTGGTTTGAATCGCTAGTTTTGGAGACGGGCGGTTTCGAAATGTCCCGGAGCAAAAAGCTAATCGGAGAAGGCTCGAGAAGAGAGTTCAGTCTTCAATGTCGAGGTTTCGAAATGGCTCAGTTTTGAAACGTCCCCGTTTTCAAAGTTTCTCAGTTTCAAAACGTCTGGTTTCTTAATGTCTCAGTTTTGAAATGTCGCGTTTTTGAGATGCGGATTCTAAAAGTTCTGGTTTTGAAATTTCTCAGCTGTTCAAGTTTCGAAGCATCCAGTTTTTAGTCATCCGGTTGCGAGACGTCTCAGTTTCGAAGCAGCTGAGTTTCGGAACGCCCGGTTTCGAAATGTTTCAGTTTTGAAATGTCTTAGTTTCGAAACGGCTGAGTTTTGAAATTTCCGGTTTTGAAACGTCCGGTTTTTAGGTTTCGAGATTTCGAAACATCCGGTTTTGAAGTGTCTTAGTTTTGAAATGTCTCAGTTTGGAAACGTCTCAGTTTCGAATCGTCCAGTTTTGAAATTTCATAGTTACAAAACGTCTGGTTGCAAAACTACAAGTTTGGAAATGTCTCAGCTTTGAAATGACTTAGTTTCGAAACGGCTGAATTTCGAAACGTCCGGTTTTGAAACGGCTGAGTTTTAAAATTTCCGGTTTTGAAACATCCGGTTTTTAGGTTATGAGGTCCAGTTTTGAAACGTCTCAGTTTCGAAACGGCTGCGTTTTGAGCTGCGGCGGTTTCCAATCGTCCTGGTTTTGAAACGTCCTGGTTGCAAAATGTCTCAGTTTTGAAGTGTCTGAGTTTCGAAACGTCTGGTTTCGAAATGTCATAGTTACAAAACGTCCGGTTTGGAAATGTCTGGTTTCGAAACTTCCCGGTTTTGAAACATCCGGTTTTTAGGTTTTGAGGTCCAGTTTCGAAACGTCCAGTTTTAAAATGCCTCAGTTTCAAAACGTCCTCAACCAAATCTTCCCTTTTCCAGGCCCACTACAACCTCTACCTGTGTCCTCCGATCGACGAAGTCTTCGAAGTGCCTCCAAAAGAGGAAGTGGACGAGATGGAAGAGTGACCGCTGATCTCAACTTTTTCTCTTCCATTTTTTTCATTACAAATTTTTATCTGAATCGTGCCCCAAAGTGCAATATGCGCCATGAACTTGAACATTTCAATAAAGTATCTCTTTTTTTTTGTGTTGAATTTTCTGGGTTTTCCAAAAATGGTGATTTCTCAGCCATTCGATGTTTTTTTTCCCCTTCCACCATTTTTCTTTCATTTGGATTTTTGGATTCAGGTGTATTCAAAAAAAATATTCGAAAAACTTTTTCGGAAAAAATTCTAACAATTTTTTCGAAAAATTTTCGGAAATCGTTTGGACGATATTTCGTTAAACTGAGCGCAATGCGTTATTTCGGAGTGTCGTTGTCTGCTTGGCAGTACTGTAAATTCAAAGGGGCATTGGTTTTTTTTCTTGAAGTTTCTTTTTTTGTCGAAATATTCGAACAAAAATTTTTTTTCGAAAAAAATTCTTCGAAGATTTTTTTGCGAACGTTCTTCGAAAATTTTACGAACAGTTGTTCGAAAAGATTTTCGGACATTTTTTTCACAAAAATTTTGAAGTTGTTCGAACAATTTTTCGCACCCACTTTTTCGATAATAAAATTTCGAACAATTTTCGAAAAAAATTTGTTCGAAAAATTTCTCCGAAAACTTTTCGAAAAAAATTCGGACATTTTTTTTTCGAAGCTTTCAGATGACGTCCGACAACTACACTCTGCCACCTCAGAATCTGAGCAATTTGGATTCGGAGCGACGCGTGGAGTTTGTGAGAGCTCGAGGGCTTCCCGAGAAGCCTCGAATTTGTTTGGATTCAGATGACATTCCAGAAGGTAGGAAATCCAAATTTTTTTTTTGAAAATTTGAAAATTTTCAGTTTTTCCCGCCTCCACCAGCAGTGGAATAAGTGAGATTTTGGAGGATTTTCGAAGCAAGAAAAGCAGCGTCAAAATAGAAGACGTGAGCGACGATGAGGACGAGATTATTGTTCTTGACGACATCAAAAAAGAGGCGGCGCCAAGTGCTACAGTAACCAATGTAGATTTACGAGATGTGAATGGATTTTTGAAGGCGGCCAAGGAGGGGAATCTGGACTCGATTCGAGGGTTTTTGGGGAAAAGTTGGTTTTTCTTGATTTATTTTGTTTCGGATAGTTAGTGGCCTAGGATCCGCCAACACGGTCTTTTTGATATCTCACAACGAAAATGGGTAGTACGGTAGTTTTTTAAATTTGAAATTTGAAATTTTTTTGACCAAGTATCGTCTGAAAATATGACGAAAGTGAGAAATTTCAAAGTTAAGATTTTTCGGAAAAAATTTTTTTTTTTTTTCGTAATTTTTTTTCCTATTTCGCAGAGAATCCACAACGAAATTCTGTGTCCCTTTAAAGTACCGTAACCACTGTTTTAGTGGTGCACGGTATTGCAAACGGGTACTCGAAGCAAGCGCGCTTTGTCGCCAACTTTCCTGGCAAAGTGCCAAGATAAGCAATTGGCATTGTGCCAATGAATTTTTCAGTGATAATTTGCACAGGGGCGCTACGCAGCGACCGCGTCACAGCCGCAACACGCCGGAGAGCACTCGAACAAACTCAAACGCATGTACCCTTTTGCAACCCCGTGGTGGTGAGATATCGAGTTGTGTGTCGGCATCTAGGCTTTCATTCTGAAAGTCGCCCAAACTCCGCCCCCTTTTGTTCCAGAAGTCCCCATCGACGTCGGCGACTTCTATGGATGGACGGCGACGATGTGTGCGGCCGCCGAGGGACACTTTGAAGTTTGCAAGTACCTTCTCGAGAACGGAGCCGATCCGGGTGTCCGAGACAAAAACGGGCTAGGGATTCTACAAGTAGCACAGAAGAATCGACACGGAGATTTTGTGAAAAAGTTGTTCGACTATTTTTGCGCACGGTCCGTTTTCAGGAAGAGAAATGCAATCGCGCCCCACTGGACACATTTTCTAGGCTCCGATTTTTTTTCTAAACTGCGAGGATAATAGAAGGGTGAACAATCTCTTGATGTCGAAAAAACCGAAAAAAAATTGAAAATTTGAACGCGGAGGTGCGGTCCAGTGGAGCGCGTTTGCATCTGTATGTCGCCTTATATCCGTGACTGACGCAAAAATGCACATTTTTTTTTTGTAGAAATCAACCGTCGACGTCTTCAGCTCCACCCGAGCAGCTCTCGTTTTGTGAGCTCTGCAATGTTTTTATCTCGGATACATTGATTAATAGTCATATTTCATCGATCACTCATCAGTTGAAGTGAGTCACGAGGCTCCGCCCCTTTTTGCAGCATATTGCGGCATGTGTTTTGGAATCACCGAAAAACGGAACATTTTTTTTTCGAAAAATTTTTCCGAAAAAATTTGTTTCGAAAAAATTTTCCGATAAAAAATTTTTTCGAAAATTTTTCGGAGTAATTTTTCTAAAAAGTGTTGAAAAAATTTCGACAAAATTTTCGAAAAAATTTTTCCGAAAAAAATGTTCGAAAATTTTTTTTCGAGGAATTTTCGAAAAATTGTCGAAGAACTTTCGACAGAATTTTGTCGAAAATTTTTTCCGATAAAATTTTCCGAAATTTTGTTTCGAAAATGTTGATTTTCAGCGATCAAAAAACGAGCGGAGCAGCTCCGCACTCCGGCATTCAACTCGGACCCTCCAACATTGGCTACCGTCTCATGTGTGCCGCCGGATGGACCGAAGAGCAGGGTCTCGGACGGAATTCCGACGGACACCGTATGCCGATCAGGACGATTTTGAAACGGAACAGAACTGGACTCGGAATGGAGCATCTTCCCCGAAAAGTCACCCATTTCGGACCGTACGATAAAAGTGCGATTCGAGCAGAGAAAAAGAGGGCGGAGCCAGTGACGAAGAGAGACTTGGAGACGCTGAGAAGGAAGGAGGATCGGATAGCGAGAAAGTTTCGTGAGGAGTTTAGTGATAATTGTGTTGATGAGTATTTTCAAGGAAAATAAAGTGAATCTTTTTCCGATTTTTCCGTTGTAAATGAGTTATAAGAAGGTACCCAATGCCTGGAAGTTTTTTAAACCCTTTGTGTATGCAAAAAAATATTTTAAAAAGGAATAAAAAGAAATCTTCCGTTGCGGGGAATCGAACCCCGGCCTTATGGGTGAGAGCCATAAATCCTAACCACTAGACCACAACGGAGCGTGAGAGAAGTGGGTCGCAAAGGGTTACACATGCAGGAGGGAGACGCGGCGAGTGTGGCGATTTGGCGAAGAAGATTTCATTTTTAAAAAGTTTTTCGAGAAAAAAATAGTGGAAAACTTAGGAGGTACCGTACTGTAAAGGAACATGTTCGAATTTCATGTAAGATTTTTGTAATTTTTTTGTTGGTTTTGAGCGATTTTTAGATAATAATATTCTTTTTTGAAATTTCGAAAAATCAAAAAAAAACTGACTTCAAACTCGAGCATGTCCCTTTAAAATATCGTTGCACGAGTTTCAAGTCAAAGTATGTAACCGCGCTCCACTGAACCACCCCCTCCGCCTTCAAATTTTCAATTTTTTTCTCGCCCTGGGCGGAATTTTTTTGTGTTTTCGACATCAAACTGTTGTTAACCCTTCTATTAACTTCATTGAATGTCGAAAAAACCTACAAAAAAAAATCCAAAACGAGTCAAAATTTCATTTGGTTCCCCGGCCTAAAAAAATTTCTCAAGGAGCGCGTTCGCACATCAGTTCACTGTGTGTCGGTTTTCAAGCGGTTTTCCGACAGAAAAAATGAAAGAAAAAAGGCTGGAAATTGCGGAAAATTGTCAAGAAGCGCTCCTTGTGGCTTTTCTCCTCAGATAACGCGACTCGAACTTAAAGTAGCCAAGTACATCATTTCAAGCTCCGCCCCTTGCTTAAGTTATCACCTATGACTCTCACTAAAAGGTTCGATTTCTCGTGACGGATTTTCTGTCTCAATCACTCCTTGAACATTCTGACTTCCAGGGGGGCCAATGAACGAGTACGGTTGCAACGTGTGCAACGAGGAGTACTCGGCTCAAGACCCCCTCAAGTGTCCGCGGGTGCTGACGGGATGCGGACACACGATATGCCACAGCTGCGCGATGACCATCGCCGGCCGAAACATCTCCATCTTCTGCCCATTCGACCGAACGGCCACACCGGTGCCGGCGGGAGATTTGAACAATCTCAAGAAGAACTTCGCGCTGTTGGAGTTGTTGGAGAAGATTGCGGATACCGGCGGAATATCGGAAATCGGAGAGGGCTCAGTGCAGAAATTGGATCGATACACGAAGGATCGACTATTGAATATCAAGTGTGATGAGGACCCCGAACATGTGGCAGTATTGTATTGCACAGTTTGTGAGAGTAATTTTTGTGAAAAGTGAGTTGATCAGTGAACCTGAGGACTCGAAAACGTGGTTCTCAGCAATCCGATTTGGCTGAAATTTTGTGATTGTAATAAGCAACTTTAGATCTTCATTTTTGTAGTTGACAACTTTTTCTGAAAATTGCAATCAAGAAAGATAAGTTGTGTTAAAGATTGTATGTTCTAGTCTTGACTTTAGAGACGCATAACTCAAGAACCAGCAGAGATAGAAAAAAGGTGTCAATTATAAAGATCTGTAGAATTGAGCAATTCATCAGTTGACAGTTTTTTAATAGCTCCGCCGTTTTTTGAGATACAGCGCTTGTTGTCTGTGTCTCTCCCCGCATCTTCGACCGCCGAGTTGAAACGGACCGCCTATTTGAAAGCGCATAACTCTAGAACCAGCAGAGATAGAAAAAAGTTGTCAACTGCAAAAATGTTTGAAATTTTACGCTGAGCAATTCATCAATTGAAGTTTTTTCAATAGCTCCGCCCCTTTTTGAGATACAGCGCCTGTTGTCTGCGTCTCCCGACCACCGACGCAGCTGAAAGGCGCGTTGATTCAAAGGCGCATAACTCAAGAACCAATAGAGTTGAAAAAAGGTGTCAACTAAAAACCTGTGTAAAATTTTATGCTGAGTAATTTTGTAGTTGACAACTTCTTTTGAAAATTGCTGTCAAGGTTGTTAGAGCGCGTTTAGTAATTCGACCCCCACAGCCACACATTTTTTGACTCTTTTCTTCAACAATCGCCTTGATTGCAATTTTCAGGAGAAACCGTTAACTGCAAAAATGAAGGTCCAAAGTTGCCTAATACACCCACAAAGTTTAAGAGGAATCGGATGGTTGAAACCATTTTCTCGAGTCCTCAAAAAATAGACTGTTCCGAGAAAACAGATACCGTATATCCCTTAACTACCGTCCTGTCACCTTTGACCTAATTTATCTGGATTCTCGTAACAGTTATAAAAAAGTGATCAACTAACAAAATGTTCCTCATATTGTCATGAGCAATTTGCTAGTTGAAAACTTTTTGATAGCTGTTACAGGAACCAAGATAATTTTGGTTAAAGTAACGGGACGGGGAGTGAGGAAAATACGGTAACTGCATTTTGATGAGCTGACACGATGCTCATTTTTCCAGATGCTCCGAAAGCACGCATTCCGCTAACGTGCTCTCCAAACACCGTCGCGTGCCGCTCACCGAAAAGCCCGCGCCGCAAGTGTTCTGTCGTCTCCACTCGTCGTACCTCGTCGAGTTCGTCTGCAAAGAGGTGTCCTGTGACAACGAGAGTCCGCTGATGTGTCTGATGTGCAGGGACTACGGTCGACACAAAGGACACTCGCATGTGCTCATCGAGAAGGAGGTCGAGGATTTGCGAGAGAAGCTTCGCGATCATTTGAGCGAGTTGACCGACCAGTCGGGCATTGTGGAGAGGGCGTTGAGCTCGATCAATACGACGGTGCATGAGTTGTCGCCCGGGTTTGATAATGGCAGTTTGGAGGAGACGAAGCAAGAGGTGCGTTGGTAGATCAAAAAGTGGCACTTTTGTGTACTCCTCGTGCAGTGTGTGTTTTTAGAAGAAATAGTTCGAAAATATCGAAGTTCGAAAAGTTGTTCGACAATTGTACAAAAAATCGCAAGGAGGATATTTGACTTTCCGTGGAACTAAGCGCAGTGCGTTATTTCGGAGTGTCGTTGTCTGCTTGGCAGTACTGTAAATTGAAAGGCGCATTTGTTTTTTCGTTTTTTTTTTCTCGAAAATTTTTCGAAAAAAGTTTCGAGCAATTTTTCGAAAAAAGAACGTCATCGAAGATCACACACGGATCTGAATCTTTAATAGAAACCGATAAAAAGTGTCAGCAACGACACTCCGAAATTCCGCATTGCGTTTTGTTTACCACATTTTTCGAGAGATTTCTCGAAAAAATATTTTCGATGAAGTTAAAAAAAAAAATTTTTTCGAAATTTTTTTTTGTATTTTCTTCGACATTGTTTCGAAAAAGACACTCCTCGACATGTTTTTTTTTCGAAATGACACACTTGTTTTGATGAGGGGTAGATAAAAAAGTGGCACTTTTGTAAACTCCTCGAAGACAACTCTTCACCAGGAAAAAAATACGTCTTCAGATCCGCAACCACTTCTACCGCCTACACTCTCAACTCGATCAGGACGAGCAGCACGCGGTCGACACTCTCGACCGCTACGCGCGCAACCGAGTCGACAGTCTTCAAGCACAAAAAGAACGACTAGAAGCCGTCTCATCGAAAATCGCATCCACCTGTGTCACCCTTCAGAAGGCATTGGTATTGGAGAAGGAGAATATTCTGGATCGGAAGGATGATTTGTTGGCGTTGGCTGAGTCGACTGCGGCTGAGCCGACGGAAGTTCCGGATAGGTCTCAGTTGAGGACGAGAATCGCGTTCTCGTTTTCGAGCGATCGAAAGTTGCACATTGGCGACTTTATCGAAGCGAGAGTGGTCTTGTTGGGTAGGCTTTCTTTTGAGTGTAGTTTAGCGTTTGATTTCGAAATTATTTTCGAAAAAGTTTGTTCGAAAAAATTTCCGAGAAAATTTTTTTCAAATGCGCCTTTAAACTCAAAATGATGCAAAGCAGACTACGACACTCCGAAGTAATGCACTGCGCTCAATTTAACGGAAATTTGAAAATTCTTCGAAAAATCGTTCGGATATTCGTTAAAACGCTTGTTCAAAGAATTTTCGAACAATTTTTTCAAAAAAATGATTTAAAAAATTCCGAAACTCGATTTTCTCGAAAAAATTTTTCGAATATCACTCACACACACTTTTATTGTTGTGGATATTTTGTTCAAGTCGAAAACTGTGTCTACATTATGTCGACAATTTTCCGACAGGAAAAAATTAAAAACATTTTTCGACAAAAATTTTCCTACAGAAAAAATTTGAAAAACTTAAAATTTTTCGACAAAAAGAATTTTCGAAATAATTTTTTTCGACACAAAAAATTTTCGAAATAATTTTTTCGACAAAAAAATTTCTGACAAAAAAAAATTTTTTGACAAAAACTTTTTCCAATTTTTTTCCACACAGGTCTCGACGGCGCTGGAAAGACCTCTATCGTCCGGCGTCTCAAAAAAGTGCGAATCGACGCGGTGATGGCTCCCTATCCAACGAGTGGCTTCAACATTGAGACGATCCACTACAAAAACTATCGACTGAATGTTTGGGATGTGGGGGGTCTTCCGAAACTGAGACACCTCTGGAAGCACTATTATTCGAACGCGCAGGCCATATTCTATGTGATCGATGGGCACGCCGTGGAGAGGTTTTCCGAGTCGATCAAAGAGCTGAATAAGGTCATGAGTGATCCACTGCTGATCTCGTGTCCAGTCATTGTGGCTATTAATAGGAAGGAGTGAGTTTTGGTTGGAAAGATTCTGAGAGATTCTGAGAGATTCTGAGATTCCCAGATTCTCAGATTTTGAAATCTCGAGATTCCGAGATTCTGATGGATTCTGAGATCCTGAGATTTCCAGATTCGAGGTTTTGAGATTCTAGGATTTTGAGATTCCGAGATTCTGATTTGAGATTCTGAGAATCTGAGAATCTGAGATTTTGAGATTTCAAAATCCGGGTATTTCAGATTCTGTGAGATTCTGAGATTTTGAGATTTCGAAGGATTCCGAGATTCAGAAATTCTGAGATTCTGGACGATTCTGAGATTTTGAGATTCTCAGATCCCAAGATTCCGAGATTCTGGTTGATTCGGAGAGTTGAGATTAGTAAATTTTGAACGATTCTGAGATTCTGAGATTCAGAAATTCTATGGATTCTGACATTTTGAGTTTTTGAGATTCCGGAGGATTCCAAGATTCTGAGATTTCTGATTTCGAGATGATTCAGTTTCTGAGTTTCTGTGAAGTTCTCAGATTTTAAGATTCTGAGGTACTGAGATTCTGAAATTCGGAGAATATGAGATTCTGAGATTTTGAACTTTAGAGATTCCGAAAGATTCCAAAGGATTCCGAGTTTCCAAGATTCTGAGATTCTCAAATTCAGAAATTCTATGGATTCTGAGATTTCGAGATTTTCAGATTCTGGAGGATTCTGAGATCCTGAGATTCCGAGAATCTGAGATTTCGAGATTCTGAGATTCTTTTTCGACTTCAATCTATAAATTGTCAACATTTTTCTTCCAGCGGCTCCTCCCTAAACGGCCATATGGACGTGCTCATGTCGAACCTCGAAGCCCTCCCCTTCCAACACGAACTTCACTTCTGCGACGCGGCTCAAGGATCCGGAATCGATCAGATCTTGGATCAGATCACCGTGTGTCTGAGTCGTCTGAATGGCACGTGTCCGGTGTGAAAATCTTTTTTTGTAAAAATGTATAGAATTGCTTCGCCATGTCTGACAATGAATTTGATTGGAACGTTTTCTGAGTAGTTCTCTTTTTCTTGTGAATGAATTTTTGTCGATTTTTTTTTTCGAAAACTGTCATCTGGCTACACGTTTGGCTAGACACTCCTTGATCACCCGAAACAACAAGAATCTTGTCATGATCATTGAACCGAATTAGTCAGCCAAAAGGAAGGGACACGAGAAATCACAAAATGGAGAGAGAGAGAGAGAGAGAGAGAAAAAGTGTGTCGAGACTGCACGGATTTTGTGTCCGATTCTCTTCTTCTTTTTCTCTTGTGTTGTTTGACTTGGATAGGTATATAAACAACTTTGACGACGGAACAGAAGTTGAAGGAAAATGAGTGTTTTATTGTTGGCTATTCCGACGCTGGTTATTGGATTTTTGAGGTTAGTTTATGGGATACGCTGAAAAATTGACTAGTTTTGACCCTATTGGTCTTGGGGTCTCACATCCCTGACTAGTTTTGGCCAGGGATGTTCGGAACGGAATTCGGAATTCCGAAAATTCCGAGCATTATCGGAATAATTCCGAATAAATGTTTCGGAACGAAATTCCGACCGGAAAAATTCCGAAGAAATTTTTCGGAATGAACTTTCGAAATTGTGGCACGAATGATTGGAGTCATTTTGAAGTTTTCCAATTATATACAATACATTATGTGACTGCAGTATAATCCCGGGTGCCTTCTAATTCGATGAAAATTCCGAAACAGCGAAATTTCGATTATTCCGATATTCCGAAATTCCGAAATTTTGAAATTCGAAATATTCCGATATTCCGAAATTCCGAAATTCCGAAATTCCGATATTTTGAAACTCGGAATATTCCGATATTCCGAAATTCCGAAATTCCGAAATTTCGATCATTCCGAAAACTCCGAAATTCCGAAATTTTGAAACTCGGAATATTCCGAATCTCCGGAAAATTCTGAAAAGGCCATTCCGAACATCCATGGTTTTGGCCCATTTTGGTTCGGGGGGTCTCACATCCCTGATTCTCCCAGATTTTGAGATTCCGAGATTCTAAGAATCCAAAATTCCAAGATTTTCTTCCAGCTACTACCTCTGGATCTGGACCTACTGGCGTCGTCGTGGCGTGCCCGGTCCCCTCGGTTATCCCATCGTGGGTGTCTTCCCAGACACCCTCGAACACGAGTACCCGCAATATCTGCAAATCCGAGACTGGACCAAGAAATATGGTCCTGTTTATGGATTCACAGAAGGTACCATGAAGACGTTGATAGTGTCGGATAGCGATATGGTGCATGAGTTGTTCGTGAAGCAGTATGACAATTTCTATGGAAGAAAGTTGAATCCGATTCAAGGCGATCCCGAGAAGGACGATCGAGCCAATCTGTTCTCGGCTCAGGGTTTCCGGTGGAAGAGGTTGAGGGCGATTGCGAGTCCAACGTTTTCGAATAATAGTTTGAGGTGAGCTGTCGGATTCTAGGCCACAGAATGACAATGTTCTGCATTCAGAAAAATCTTCCAAACCGTGGAAGACAGTGCGCTGGAGCTTCTGAGACACATCGAGCAGAACACATCTGGTGGGGAACAGATCGACATGTTGCAGTGAGTTGTCGGATTATAGGCCAGGATTGCTCAGTTTTGTTTAGATTCTACCAGGAGTTCACGATGGATGTGATTGGGCGTGTCGCAATGGGACAATCCGATTCGCAAATGTTCAGGAATCCGCTGTTGAGTTTTGTGAAAGCGGTAAGGGATAATAGGGGTGATAGATTTTGAGATTTTGAGATTCCGAGATTCTCAGATTTCGAGGTCCTGAGATTTTGAAATTTTCAGATTTTGAGATTCTGAGATTCTCAGGTTTCGAGATTGCAAAATTCTCAGATTCCGAGTTCCTGAGGATGTGAGATTTTCTAATTTTCAGATTTCGAGATTTTGAAGGATTCTGAGATTCTGAGATTCTGAGATTCTCGGATTCCATAATTCTGAGATTTTAAGGTTCTGAGATTCCAAAATTCTGAGATTCTGAAATTCTGAAATTCTGAAATTTCGATATTCTCAGATTCTCAGATTCTGAGATTTCAAGATGCTGAGATTTTGAAATTTCGACATTCTGAGATTCTCAGATTCTCAGATTTTCAGAATCTGAGCTTCACTGATTTTGAGATCCTGGTGAATTCTGAGATTCTGAGACGTCGAGATTCTCAAAGTTTAAGATTCCGAGATTCTCAGATTCTCAGATTTTGCGATTTCGAGATTCTCAGATTCTCAAACTGTGAGATTTCGATGTTCGGAAAGGACTCTTCGGAATTTTTCGGAATGCTTAAATATTCCGATTCTAAACTTTGGGAGTTTCGGAATATCGGAATTTTCCGAATTTCAAAATGTCGGATTTGGCTTCGAAAAAAGCTTCGGAAATGTTCCGATAGGAATTTCATTCCGAAAATACTCGGAATTTCCAGAATTCCGAATTCTGTTCCGAACATCCCTGATTCCAAGATTCGCAGATTCTGAGATTTCCAAACTTTCCAGATCTTCGGTGACAACCGAAAACACATCCCCCTCATCGGCGGAGTCTTCCCACTTCTCGCCCAATTCTTCCGCTACTTCATGCTCAAATTCCCATTCCTCGGAGCGGCCAACTTCATTCACGTCCACAAAACAATGGTCTCCGCGGTGCACAACCGGATTGCTCAGCGAGAGAAGGACGCAAAGAATGGAATTGAGATCGGAGAGCCGCAAGACTTCATCGATCTCTTCTTGGACGCCCGCGCCGAGGATATAGATCATTTTGGGGAGTCTAATGGGGACTTTTCAAAGTCGAGTAGCTATGTGAGTAGTTGAAACGTTGTAAGTGCGCTTCATCGCACATTTTGTTTCCAGAACAACCGCCAACTAACAACCATGGAGATCGTAGGTCAATGCACCGTCTTCCTCATCGCTGGTTTTGACACAACTGCTCTCTCCCTATCATACTCTACATTCCTCCTCTCCACACACCCAGAAATCCAGAGGAAACTTCAAGAAGAGGTGGATAGAGAGTGTCCGGATCCGGCGATCACTTTTGATCAGCTGGCCAAGATGAAGTATATGGATTGTGTTATCAAGGAGACGTTGAGACTGTATCCGCTGGGAACGCTGTGAGTTTTAATCAATGGTAGATCAAATCGAAGATTTTTGAAATGAGGTCTCTGATTTCCTTCTCATTTACACTCCTTTTGAAGCTCCTCCCCCCTCTAAGCTCCGCCCCTTTTGCAACATTGCAAAGGGACATAGCTTAACAGTATTATGAAGCCCCGCCCACTCACAGCTCGAAATTTTAGAAAAAATGACTCTTTTTCAGAGCCAACTCTCGCAAATGCATGAGGTCGACGAAGCTGGGACATGTCGAAGTGGAAGTCGGCACGATGATCCAAGTGGACACGTGGTCTTTGCACACGGACCCCAAAATTTGGGGACCCGATGCGAAGGAGTTCAAGCCGGAGAGGTAAAGTACCGTCTAATGAGACAATTTTCAGTGCAAAATAGCTGAACTTTGAGCAGGTGAAAAAGTATGTTCCAATCACTCGATTTCTACAAAATTTGATGGGTGGATTGAACAACTCTAGATCTTCATTTTTGTAGTGAACAACTCCTTACGAAATTTATAAACAAGTCTGTTATGTGGTGTTGAAGATTATGGTCTCCAAAAAACATCGAAATTCGCACTGAAATGTACCAAGTTTTGATGTGACGTAACTCACTGCACAGCGATTTTCGTGAAAAGTTGTCAACTACAAAAATGAAGATCTAGAGTTGCTTGATACACTCACCAAGTTTTATAAAAATCGAGTGATTGGAACATATTTTTCCAACTGCTCAAAGTTGGCCATTTCGCACTGAAAATGGTCAGGACGGCACTGTCTGTTTCCTTCATTGTCTGAAAATCGAAATGTTGACTTTTAACCATTATTACTGAGTACAATAGATGATGAAGCCAATGAAAACCTGGGGTAGTTTCATATGCTGAATCAAATGAGAATGTCAGATTCATGTTATTTTCGAAAAAGTGGTCGAAATCTGGGATGCTGTTGGCTCAAAAGCAGGTCTACGAGTCACCCGATTTCTATAAAATTTTGTGAATTTATTAAGCAACTCTAGATCTTCATTTTTGTAGTTGACAACTTTTTATGAAAATTGCAGTGAACTGAGTTACGTCACAGCAAAACTTGGTACGCTTTAGTGCAAATTTTGAAATTTTTCGAACCAAGATCATTAACGTACCATAACTGATTTGATTGTGATTTTCGAAATAAGTTGTCAATGACGAAAATGAAGATCTAGAGTTGCTTGACACACTTACCAAGTTTTATAAAAATTAGGTGATTGTAACATACTTTTTCAATTGCTCAAAGTTGACTCACTTTGCAATTACAGTGGTCATCTTATTGGTCGTCGAAATTTCTAGGGAAAGAACTCCCAGTAACCCTATTCGCTGGAGGACCTTCTTGTAGTCTTAAAATAGTTTTGAAAGGGTCTCACAGCGGAGTACTGTAAAAGTGGCAATTCAGATCGCCTGTTTTCCTAGATTCTGCAGAGACTCAAAACGCTTTATTTCCAGATGGCTCCTCCCCGAAACCGACCAAATCTTCCAAAAGGGAGGGTACATTCCATTCGGATTGGGACCCCGCCAGTGTATCGGAATGCGGTTGGCCTACATGGAGGAGAAGTTGTTGATGTCTCACATCTTGAGAAAATATACATTCGAGACTGGCGGCAAGACGGATATTCCATTGAAACTGCACGGAAGGGCGACGACGCAACCGGAGAGTGTTTGGATGCATTTGAAGGCGAGACAGTGATTTTTGACGAATTTCTTTTCTGAATAAAGTTTCATTGTTTCACATCGAGAGTCTCGAGAGAGAATCTGAAGGGTTGACTACAGTACCAGACAAAAAGCTATAAACGTTTGGTTGCAAATTTTTGTTAAAAGTGAACTGAAAATTTCCACAAATGCTCAGAATGTTCTTATACCTGTTTTTACCAAATGTTGTCTCAAAACTCCGTAAGAAAAAAAAGTTAGATGATTTTTTTCTCGAAATTCGAAAATTTTCAAAACTTTTTTTTTGGAGCATCTTCAAAAGACAGGAAAGTATGTTTTCAGACAAATTTTTTATATGTTTGGATGAGAAATGAGTTGTTCTTTTTGAAAATGTTGAGAACTTGTAATCAGAGTGTTGACCAAGAGAATCAGACCCGGTCAAAGTGTTGTCGACTATCTTTGCACTGTGACACTTTTTCAGCCTCTGTTTTCTGGACCGTCTGACGGCTTCTTGCCTGAAAACGGTTGTAAAATAACTACCCAATAACTGAGATTCTTCTGAGATTCTGAAATTCTGGGATTTTGAGATTTTGAGGTTTTGAGATTCTGAGATTCTTAGATTCTGGAGATTCTGAGTATCTGAAATTCTGAAAATCTGAAAATCTGAAATTCTGAGATTATGAAGTTCTCAGATTCTGAGTTTTTGAGATTCGGAAAATTTGAGATTCTGAAGATTCTGAGATTCTGATGATTCTGAGATTTTGAGATTCTGAAATTCTGAGATTTTGAAGGATCCTTTGATTTTGAGATTCTGGGATTTTCACATTTCATTATTTTTACACACTCACAGTAGATCAACCCCCAGATTTTCCTTTTTTCTTATTTTTTCTTAAACCAAAAAAAAAAAAGAGAAAGAGATCACCCAAAAATACAAATCACATGCCAAAAGCCACCTTCCTCTCCCCCTCCCCTCTCCTACTATAACCTGCTTCTTCTTTTTCTTCTCTCTGAACTTTTTCATCTTCTCAACTGTAACAATTTTACAACAATCTACCCCCCTCCCCCCTCCCACCACACATATCACATCATCACTTTCCATTTTGATCTACCCACTAAATTTTTCGCTGTTTTTCTATTCAAATCCCCGCAATGAAGAAAAAAATAACAACGGTGCTGGCTGGTATTCTGTTTTTCGTGCGTTTTTCGGATGCCGAGCTTTTTGGAAGGTAATAATATTTTTTGGGTCATTTTTGTACTCCATCATGCGTCAAATTGCAAAAAGGGGCGTGGCCACCCAAAAATCCCAAATTTCCAGCCGCGTGAAACGCAACGACTTCACCAACAACTACGGCTATGGCCCGTTCGGCATAGGACCCACGAACGGCGGATTCGATAGCTATGGATTCTACAGAGACAAGTTCTACAACGCGGGACTGCCTCCTCTGTATTCGTTCGCTTCGTACCGTAACTACTACCACGAGATTTCGTTCCATAAGAACAAGTATGGACAGCCGGCGCCGACCGACTTTGAGGTCTTGCAGCAGGAGAGATTTGGTGAGTCTCTTTTTGACCGTTGACGTCTAGAACTTATTGAGGTCTATTGAGGTCTAGAATTGAGGTCTAGCACTAGAATTCTGAAACAAGGGGTCTTGATCTAGAGCTGGAGAGTCTAGGTCTAGGACTAGTAAACTGAGGTCTATAACTAGAATTGAGGTCTAGAACTAAAACACTTTGAGGTTTAGAACGTCTAGAACGTCTAATCAGGCTATTAACCGTTGTGAGAGTGTTGAAGACGTGCTCAATTGCAATCCTTTCGCACCGGTAGATCACACCTTCCTTCGATATCAACGGTTCACGTTTGATCTACCGAAGCCAACAAAACGCGCCCAAAAACACATCGACAATACTCACTAGTTTTGAAAATAAAGAGTAGATCAAAATTTTGGCGAAATTTTCATGTGAAATTTGAGGCAAATGTTCAATAACCACAACAAAAACCCGACTGTTGCCGAGTTTACGCGCGCTTTTTCAGCACTGATAGATCGAAAATAACAGTTTGATCTACATGTGCTAAAAAACAAGCGAATAATGTTGATTGTGATGGAGAGTAGAAAAATTTTTAGGAAAATTGTGGATTTTTTCCAGTTTTTTCGACAACCTATGACATTAATAGGAGGTAAAAAATCCTTTGGAGTCGAAAAAACTGAAGATTTTTCCCCAAAAACGTTTAAAAAATTGAAAATTTGAAGGCGGAAGGGTTTTCCAGTAGAGCGCGTTTGCATTTCTCTTGCTCCAGGTCTTAACAGCATTGCTAGATCAAAACAAAAAGTTTGATCTACCCATGCTGAAAAAACGCGAAAAAAATTGTTTGCGACTTAAAACGCTAATAACTTCAATTAGAAAAAAAAACAACCATCTAAAATTTTTTTTCAGGACCCTACTACGACGGCGTGTGGGGATATGCGGATCACTCGAAGAACTGGTTTGGAAAGAAACGCTGAAATCTATCAAATCTTGTTTTTCTTGTTTCTTACTGTTATTTTTTCTCCCCTAATAAAGATCTCTTTATTACCGCGTCATTTGTTTTCGCTGGTAGATCAAAAATCCTCCGCCTTCAATGTTGAGCTCGTTTTGACCTACTAGACAGTGCTAGAAAAGCGCGCGCGAAACATTTCCAAACGTGACCACCCAATGCATTTTTTGTTGGTTTTTTGAGGAAACCAAAAAAGTGTGCCAAATCGATAAAGATCTTCAATGTCGACGTGTCCACAAAGGGTCTCCAAATCGAATCAGTACCGGTTAGAAAATCACCGCACCCACCGCGCAAGGACAGAAAGATAATGGGAGTCGAAATCTCGTTGGATCCGCCAGTGTGCCCGATTCAAGCCCACGGGGGCACTTCGAAGCACAAGATGACCAACCATACCGATCGTCATTTGGCTTATAAGGTAATAATAGCGCGGTGTAGATCAAATTTCGATGCTTTGATCTACCGCGTGCTCTGGTAGATCGAAAACATCAAAATTTGATCTACCGAAGCGAAAAAAAGCGCGCCAAAATTTTTTGCATCGAAAATTGAGGTTTCGCGCGCTTTTTTTGCACTTGTAGATCACTTGGCTTTTAAGGTACGAGTAGGTCGAAAACATCGAAATTTGATGTATAGGTCAAATTTCGATGTTTTGATCTACCAGCACAAGAAAAAGCGCGCGAAATCAAAAACCCATTTCCCAGATCAAATCCTCCAACAACTCCAACTACAGCGTCAACCTCATCTACGGCATTCTCAAAGTGTGCGACGTCAAGGAGCTCGTCATCACCAGAAAGGTGAGCAAACGCGCTCTACTGTATTGATCTACTTTTTTTCTTGCAGGCCGGCAAACCGCAAGCCGACCGTCTCATCATCCAGTACTGCCAGGTCAACGACGAGAACGCCGATCCGAAGGCGTTGTTCGCCAACGGCGTCCCACCCGGCGAGCTCTCCGGCGAGACGATCATCAAGTTGTCGGCGGCCGAATAGAGGCCACTCGAATTCAAATTCTCTCTTTCGAATTACAGCTGTGAAGAAGTAAAAAAATGAATGATTTTTTTGACCCTTTGTATACAGACAGACATTTACTATTCTCATAGAGAAAACGAAAATTGTGATCAAAATGAGAGAGGTGGCCTAGGATCCGACGACTCGGCCAAAAAGGGAAAATCAGCGATACGATACTTTAAAGGGACATGGGCGATTTTGAAGCAACTTTTTTGCTGGCCGAGTTGTCGGATTCCAGGCCATCAGATCACAAAAATAGAATAAAGGAAACGCAAAAAAAAGAGTTTAATCCGAGTCGTCTGACGAGTCTCCATAGTCGGCGGAGACCAATGAAGGAGGGGGCGGAGCTTGTTCGGGCTCCTTCTGCTTCTTCATCTGAATCCCCAGCGACGACGCTGACGATAACGGCGTAGTTTTCCGTTTGATTCCGAGCATCTCGGCGGCCGCGGCTCCCGAAAATGCACCCGACGAGAAGTGGGCGTTGATTCGCTTATCTCGCTCCGCCTTCAACGTCGCCTTCAGACGCCCAGAAGACGTCGTCGTTGCGGGTGCTCCAGACGAGCCAGATGACGTTGAGGGGGTGTCTTGGGAGGGTTCTGGAGCGGCGAAGATTCGGCGGGATTCGATGCGCTCGCGAGACGAGTCGAGGTGATCGTCGTGGGCTGGAAAATGGAAATTTTCGTTCAAAATCGCTGCGAGACCCTCATTCAATGGTCTCGAAGCGATTTTGAGGCTGAAAAATTGGGATCAAAATCGCTGCGAGACCCATTCTATTGGTCCTGTAGCCCTAGTTTTAGCTGCTGAAGACCTGAGCCAATTCGGAGGCCAAAACACGCCTACATTTCGCATCCTTGTATCTGGTCATCATCGACGCGATCCGTCGATCCTCCTCCGTCTCCGGCAGAAGACGTGTCGTGCCGATGGAGAGCTTGTCGCGGAGGTTCGCGTCACGGGCGCGCGTCTCGTTCAGCGCCTTCTTCTCGTTCTGAAATATTTTATAGAGCGGGGGTTTGAATTTGGCATGGATTACTGTAGAGTTCATTATGAGGGGGGAGGATTTGAGGAAAAGTAGTCAGCGGGGTGGCCTAGGAACCGACAACTCGGTCAGCACCTTCGAAAACAGCTGCTAACGGTACTTTAAAGGGACATGGTTGATTTTGAAGCGATTTTGGAAAAAATTGTTTGGGGACAATTTTTTCGCGAATTTCAAGTTTTCATAAAGTTTCAGAGGAAAAGTGAAGAGAAATTTTTTTTCAGCTTTTTCTAAGGTATCGTAACCAGCAATCTCGAAATCTCATTTTCCAATGTGGCCGAGTTGTCGGATCCTAGGCCATTCCGGACACTTTTTTTTCACAAACTGTCATAATGAACTACAGTATGATCCTTGTGAAAGTTGTCTACTCTACAGTAATCCAAATCCGATAGACTGCCTTCAAAGCGGTCTATCGGACTTGGATTACTGTAGAGTGGCTGTGAAGACTACAGTAATCCTAGGGAAACTACCGTAGTCTTAACTAAACTACAGTAGTCTTAAGGAGACTACCGTAATCCCAGAGAAAACACCGTAATCCTGTGGAGGCTTCCGTAATCCCAGGGAGGCTACCGTAATCCCAGGGAGGCTACCGTAATCCCAGAGAGACTACCGTAATCCCAGAGAGACTACCGTAGTCCTAAGGAGACTACAGTGATCCCAATGAGTCTACAGTAATCCTAGGGAGTCTACCGTAATCTTAACAAGTCTACCGTAATCCCAGAGAATACCGTAATCCTGAGGAGACTAAAGTAGTCCCAGAAAGACTACAGTAATCCCAGGAAGACTACAGTAATCTTAGGGAGGCTACAGTAACCCAAAGGAGACTACAGTAATCCTAGGGAGACTAGCATAGTCCTGAGGAGACTACAGTACTCCCAAGGAGCCTACAGTACTCCTAGGGGCGCTACCGTACTCCTTCTCACCCTAAACTGCGCTCTCAAATACGAGTTTGCGGAGAAGTCGTCGCGCATGCGCTCCTGAATCCACTCGATTCGATCCACACGTCCCTCCTCACTGGCGGCCTTCTCCCGATCGCCCGCCTCGTGCTCCTTCTTGAACATGGCGTCGGCGGCGAGCTTCTGCGCAAAGCCCCTGTCCACCGCGCCGACCTGAGCAATGTCGGTGGGATCGAAGCGGAGCTCCTGTCGCGAGCATCCCTCCACCAGTTCGTAGTCAAAGTTCTGGAAGACAAAAGATTGCTCATTGACTGCTGAGCAATCCCCTCTCCACTAACCTTGGGATCCGTGCGAATCACGTAGTAGTTGTCGCACAGGTGACACTTCATGCGGAACTCGTAGAGCGGCGTCGTGTAGTACATGCCGCACTTTTTCTTCTCCGCATTATAGCGGACACCCATTCCCACGTGGTTGTGGCATCCCAGGCACCAGATGTTGAACGGCATCTCGAATCTGGAGAGCAGGACTTCAGATGGGATTATCTCCGGAGCTAAAAGTGCTCCGAAAAAGGTGTCAACTGACGAAGTGTAGATCAAAATGAGATCTATCGATTGGGACAAAGAGCAGTTGAAAATAGTGCCGGGGAGCTGAGATATATGGGGGTTTCTCTCAAGTCTTCTGTCGTTTCGCCAGCAGTCCATCAGCTTTTTTCGAACCAGTTTTCACTCAATTTTAGACCTTTCAACCCTATTTATGACAATTTTCAAACAGTCTATGCTCAATTTCTGGGCAGAATAACTCAAAATCCGAAAAAAAATTTGGACGAAAATGATGGGAACCCGGAACTTGAGGATAACAATGATTTGGGTTCGTTTAGACGGTTTTTGGCCTGAACGAACCCAAATCATTGTTATCCTCAAGTTTCGAGTTCTCATAATTTTCGATCAAATTTTTTACTGATTTTGAGTCGTTTTGCCCGAAAATTGAGTATAGAATGTTTGAAAATTGCCATAAAGAGGGTCAAAAAATCTAAAATTGAGTGAAAACAGTTCGAAAAAAGACTGATGGACTGCTGGCAAAACGTCAGAAGACTTGAGAGAAACTCCCATATCTCAGCTCCCCATCCCTATTTTCAACTGCTCCAAGTTCCAATCGATAGATCTCATTGTGATCTACAGTTCGTCAGTTGACAACTTTTTCGGAGCATTCTTAGTTCCGAAGATATCTGGTCTAATATCCGAACCTGATGACCAAAATTCCCTGGTCGATTTTTTTCGCCCGCTCACGGAGAGCGTGCGTTCCATGGTATCCATTGAGCGATTTGTGCGTTTTGTAGTTGAAATCCGGCGGATAATAGAAGTTTTGCCCTTTTCGCTCTCCCATCTGAAATTGGTCACATTTTTTTGGAATTTTTGAATTTGGCGCAAAATTTTAGAAAAAAAGGTGTTTTGTTTAGAAAAAGACGAGAAAGAAAAATTTGATTTTAAATCTTATTTGAAGCATTTTTTCTAAAAATTCGGAATTCTTGAAAAAAAATTGCAAAATTTCCAACTTTTTTTTTTGAAAAACTGGCAAAATTGAAACTATGCGTTGAAAATTTTACCGATTTTCTTTTCAAAAATTGCAAAAAAAAATTCAAAATCACTTAAAATTTTCGAGAATTTTTCTTCAGACCACCATATATCCTAAGGTGGCCGAGTTGTCGGATTCTAGGCCACAATTTTCACTTTAAAAAAAAGTATCGAATCGGCACATCGAAACCAATAAAAATCGAATAATTTCAGAAAAGAAAAAGAAAAAACCATTGAAAATTTTCATAAAAAGCACCAAAAATTGTTTTTTTTTTTAATTTGAAAATGCACATTTTGAACATGTATAAAACTCAAGACTAGAGACCCGTAAAAACACAGAAAAAATGCGGTAAATTTTGGCAAAGTTTGAGCAAAAAAAATTGAATAATATAAAATTATATAAATTAGGTTAGTCAACAATAAACCGGCACACACAAAACGAGTTATTTTCGACTCAAAAATCGTCAAATCAAAAGAAAAAAAAATCAATATTCAACACCGAGAGCATGCGCCTCCAACTCATTGAAGCCAGTCTTCTTCGTCAACCTCTCGATCATCTCCTTCGACAACTTCGACTTTTCCGTTCTCGTATGCCACACGTACACTCGCCGGCATTGCTCGGCCAACGGCTCCATGTTGAAGCGGTGGACGCCGAGGTGCTCCAAGAAGGTGGACTCTTGGTAGCCACGTGGCACGTCGAACGAGAAGAGCGCATCGGGATTCGAGAGGATCAACGTGACGTTGACGGCGAACGCGGCCATGTCGATGGGGAACGGGCGGTCGGGCTTCCAGATCGAGTTGAACGATGTGATGGAACCTGGAAAAACGGAAGAAATTGAAAAAAAATGATGTTATGGAAAATTTTCCTGGCTTGGGATCTGAAGAAGGATTTTTGGGCAGAACTTTTGCTTCAAAATATGAAATCAAGTGTGTAGATTCCGAATATCAACATGAAAAAGCTCGAAAATCGCTCTAAACCCCTGAAAACCCGCCTCAAAAAGGTCCTTTTTCAAGAAAGTTACCAATGGTGACAGAGTGAGTTCTTCGTTTTGGCCACCAATTTTTCGCCCATTTTTCCATGTTTTTCCGGGTTTTTTTTTCACTAAAATCGGTGATCTGTCCCTTTTCAATTTTAGCGAAAAAAAAAATCCGGAGAAACCATGAAAAATGAGCGAAAATCAGTGCCCGAAGAGAAAAGTTCACTCGGTTACCATAGGTAACTTTCTTCAAAAATGACCATTTTGAGGCTAGTTTTCAGGGGTTTAGAGCGATTCTCGTGCTTTTCCATTATGATATTCGGAATCAGCAAAACTGATTGCATATTTTCAAGCAAAAAATATGTTCCGGAATTTTTGAATTTTTCGAAGTTCCAGTCGGATTTTTCAATTTTCAAGCTATTTCCGGTGTGCAAAGCATGATTCTTTTCAGGCGATTTTGGTGCTCAGTATAGCGTTGTTTCTTTAAAAATGCCTCGTAGTTTGTGTATTGTGGGCGGAGCCTATTTCGAAAATTTTTTCCGGATTTTTAGAATTGCGAATGGAAAAGTAGAGATTTGTGTCTTCATCAAGCCTTCAGAACTTCAGAGTCTCAGAAACCTTCAGAATCTGAGAATCTCAAAATCCGAAAATCTCAGAATCTCAAAATCTCAAAAACTAAAAATCTCAGAGGGGAGCAAAGCTCGACATTTCAGAATCATTCTAAAAGTGTCCAGACTGCAATTTTCCCCGACTTCGATTCCTGAGATTCTAGCGATTTCTTCACTCCCAAAACTCCATTTCCGCTGAAAACTATCGAATCGAAAAAAGAAGGCTCACCATTCTCTGCTAAAATCGGCGTCTCCACAAACATCCCTCCGACGATTCCCACCGGCCAAACTCCGGCCCTCTTCACCTTCCGCATCTCGCCGAAAACCCTCAGATCATACGTGTTATCATCGTCTCCAAAATAGACAACCCCACTGCGCACCCCAGCCAGCTGATTCCGAATCCATAGCAGCGCCGCGTTGCGTTGCTCAACGCCACGTGGCAGCGTCCAGTTCGGATCCGAGTACTTCATCTTCTGGTCGCCGGGCGTGCGCGCGTTCAAATGCGTGTACGGCAGACGCGAGCGCTTCAGAATCTCCGCCACCGACGTCGTCAGCGAATCCGAGTCCTCGACGACGATCCAGTGAAGGTTGGGCACGTGCGACAGCGTGTAGGAGAGCCGCGTGAGGTCGGCTTTTTGGGCGGCACGAAAGTGGGTGGGTGTGATGAAGTAGATGAAGGGCGTCGAGTGGTTGACACGTGGCAGTAGAGAGATGTGGTCGCGGATTCTGGAACCTTCTTTTTAAGAATTCCGCGGTCGAAAAAGTTCAAAAAATTCGAAAAAAAACGCACTGAGTATCAATCTCCTCGATGCGCCCATCCAGCCTCGTCAGCGTTCGCTCCTTCTCGTGAATCTCCGTCCTCAAATTGTCACTTTTTCGCTTCAAAACTTCTATCTGAAACAAAAAAGAGTGTCTTATTATCCTTTTCCCGTTGTCTTTGTCGCTTACGGTGGCCTGCAACACGGTCTTCTCCTCCTCCAAGCCTTGCACACGATTGATGGCGTAGCAAATTTGCCAGACGAAGAAGACGACGAGCGCGATGAACGCGCGCAGCCACCATTTCTCGAATACTCGCGTTGGAATCATGTGGATGACGGCTCGAATCGGCGCATTTGTTTGGTGTCTATTTATCCCTGAAAAAAAATTGGGAAATTTAGAGGATTGAAAGTTCGAAATTTGGTCGAGTAAGAGGGATTTTGTATGACGAAGAGGGGGATTCGCAATTTTTTGTTTTGTTTTTCCAACAATTTCCCGTGTTTTGTAGCTGGAAAACTAGAAAAACAACGAAAATTATTTGAAAAAAATGACGAAAAGAATTGAGGAAAGAGTACTGTAGCTCAAAGGCGCACTGCTGATAAGTGTGGAAGGGTCTCGCAAGGAAATAACTTTATAGTTAATTTTTTAAATTTTTTTCCACTTCTTTCGAATATTGTATCTACTTTCAATTGATCCTAACAATTTTAGACTGGTTTCAACAAAATTTGATTGATTTAAATCATTTTTGAAGCTAAAAAATGCATAAATTTCCGGTGAAAACTCAAAATGTTCTAGATACTGTAGTTCAAAGGCACATGTCACCATTTGGGCGATGGTCTCGCAACGAAATAGTTGTTTCGAGTGCTTTTGAATTTTTCAAACAATTTCTGTTATTTTTTTTTTAGTTTTTCAGCGTTTTTTCAAAGTTTTCAGCCATTTTCGATGAATTTTATAGGTTTTCAAAGCAGAAAAATCCAAATTTTTAGCTTAATTCAACGAAAAATTCCGAAAAAAGTTAGTTTCGAAATTGCCGCAATCGATATAAAAACGATTGCCCTCCTTGCTTTTGTAGGAAAAGAGAGTGGATGCATCACGTGAAGAGACAGACGCAGAGCGACTCGTATTAGTTTGCGCCCCTCTTCCTTTCTGCGCCTCTGCGTCTCCCCTCATCTCGCACACAGTTCCCCCTGAGAGAAAATCGTTGAATGCTCCACATTAAGTCCAACGATTTCCCCAATTTCCAGTCGGTTCTTGTGTTGTTTCGTTGATTTTTCTGCTTTCCGGGGAAAAAAGTGATAAGCTTCTCTCAATTTTTGACACTTTTTTCGGAAAATTTTGACAGCTGTAAGATGTTATCACTGGGGGGACAGATAATAAGTGTCAAAAAACGATATAGGCAAAAAGTAACAAAAAATCGGTCAAAAATCTCGATTTTGGTGAAAATCGACTTTTTCGAAATTATGCAAAAAAAACTAATTTCCATTTTTTTTTTGATTTTCCGTCTATTTCAGCCTTAAAATCCGGCTATTTTTCTGTCAAACTTGAAAAAAGTAGTAAAACTAAGCATTTGACAAAATGGAAGAGAAAATCACATGATGGCCTAGTTTCTGCAGTTTTTTCTTCCATTTGACCAGATTCACAGATTACGCATATCTAGATTGCCTTAGAATCCTCAAAGAAGTTGAAAATCGAAATTTTGAGAAATCAGATTTCGAAATTTCCTTCCGGAACCCTATTCTGATAAAAAAACCGTCTTGGCCTAGAATCCGACACCTCGGCCATCCCAAGAATATATCAATGGCCGAGTTCTCGAATCCTAGGCCAGCACTGCCCTTCCGCTTTTCGAATTCCCACCACCATTCCTCCCCCCCCCGCACCAAAAACCGCGTCACAAAGGTGCTATTATTATGATAACTATCCATTCAAACCCTGCCCTCCCATGGACCCCCTCTCCCCCGTCCAATTGACCTGGTACTAACGGACACCCCCCGGGAGATGGAGAGTGTACACATACCACAGTCTCCCTCTCTTCCTTTATAGTGTAATCAAAAGGAGCTCTTTCCTCCCCCCCCCCCCCCCCCCCCCCCCC
>LR543310.1:315368-359524 GCA_900536305.3 Caenorhabditis sp. 40 LS-2015
CCCCCCCCCCCCCCCCCCCCCCTCTTTCTTCCACTGGTGATGATTGGGAGTGGTGTCTGTTTGCCTTTTGGTGTGACACCTCACTTCGGACAGTTTAATAATGGTTAGAGGGTGTGGGGGCGGAGTTTTTGAAATTTTCGAATTCGAATTCCTCGAAAATTACACCCTTTCGACTGCTTGTCGGTTATATGGTCATTGGGAGGTTTCCGAATCGTCACAGCTCTTTTGAGCCCTGATGACTTCTGGACATCTGAATTTTCGGAGAATTCTCATCTGAACTCTCGGAAGCTCAATTGAGCCCTGATGACTCTCTGTCAGCACTTTGAAGCTCCAGAATTTGAACATGAAGTTTGAAATCTGAATTTTTCAGAATCTGAAAATTCAGTTTCAAGGCTCAACTCGAGCCGCTCATTTATGGCTCCTGCGACGTTTCGCAACTTCGCGTTCCGAAACGTCGCATTTGCGAAATGGAAGTTGCAAAACGTCGCCGGAGCCCTCAGTTTCCATCAGGGCTGAGCGAAAAGAGACCCCCTAAGAAAAAAACCGAAAAAACTGTTTTTTCGGTCTTCAGTTCCGAAAAATTTTTCGGCCTAACTTTTTTCGGTAAATGACCAAAAAAACGAAAAAAATTTTCGGTTCCGAAAATTTTTCGCTCAGCCCTCATTTTCCATCCTTGTATCGGTTTTCAAGACAAGGTTCTAGGGGGTCCTGAAGACTAGACGCAGCAAGTTTTAAGCTTTTCAATTCTGAAAAGCTTGAGCTCAACTTGACCTTGTCGAGCTCAAGTTCAGAAGCACTATGACATGAGCTTCGAGAGGTCCTCCGACCCTTGAAACTTCGAGTAGGCGTCCTCAGAGATTCATCCTTGTTGCATCTTCTTCTCCCTTAATCACCACGTATGCATACAGACATACATGAATCATCATATTTGTCCTTCCTCCTCCGCCTCCCCTCTCGGATGGTGCACCCTGCTGTAGAGAGGCCGGTTGACCGGGTCACCACGGTTAGTCACCCAGTTGGTGGAAATGGTGCCGAGAAAAAGAGACGGGTGGTGGCTGACACTAACACTCGACAAACCCTCTTTCTCTCTCTCTCGGGAGGGGTTTAGAGGGATGGTCTGAAGGTTTGAGAAGGAAGGAGGAGGAGGTGGTACCTCCCCTCTCCTTACCAACCCTTCTTGCTTCCCCCTCCTCTCTCTTCGATCAATACAAGAGACACACACACAGAAAGAGAAAGAGTCCCCACTTCCTCTCCGTGGATACTTCTGCCTCGCTTCGGGGGGTGTTCTCCACCCGCCGTCTGCGGTCTCCTCTCGCCGTCACCACTATTTCGTCGATCTCGCCACGGAGAGAAGCGGCGAATCGAGGAGAGCGCAGAGAGCCTTTTCACTGCAGCTGTGAATGTGTTCGTCTGCGTCTCTTTTTCTCTTTGTAGATGTGTTGGATGGCTACTGTTTTATATATATTATACTGGCTGGTTGGAAAAGAGAGTGTTCTCTTTGCCTGCCCAACTTTTTTTTACCAGTAGTCTACTCGATGGAGACTTTTTTTGCTAGAAAATTGCTCAACTTTTCAATAAAATTGTGTGGAAGATTTCGTTTTCGCTCCTTGAACACTCTTCCAGTTTTCTGCTTATCATAGATTTTGGGGCTCAAATTGCTACTATATGGCTGAAAAAATGCTCGAATTCGGCTGTTGAAAAACTGACCGAAATGCTCCATAGCTCACAAAATCGAGCAATTCCAAGATTTCATATTTTTAAAGTTTCTGACAAAATTTGACCACTTTTTTTCGTTTCTTCCACTTTTTTTGGGTTCCCTGACAAATTTTCGCTCATTTTTAAGCTAAAATCCATAAGCACCTGATTTTATTGGCGAAATTTTAATGTTTCAAGAAAAAGACCAGATTTTTTGGCGAAATTTTCGATTTGACAAGAAAATCAGCTGATTTTTTTTCTGGATTTTTTCTTCCGAAACCTTCTGATCGCGGATTCTGAATTCATAGATTTCAAAATTTTTTCTCGTTTTCCACCTTCTCAACTTGTCTTTCACGGTTTTCGACGATTTTTGGGTTTTCTGGCTTTGAGTCCTAGAGATGGAGCACATTCTGGAACTTTCATCCTTTTTCAAATTTTCTCCGATTTCCAGCCCATTTTTTGCTCACGGAAGACCTTCCTAACTAAGTAAGGAGAGTTCAATTTTGATCCGTGACACCCAGTTTGAGCTCAGTTTTCCGCCCTCTGCTAAATCGAAATCCAGACTTGCTGCTCCATCACCTCCTTCAAGCATCATGCAACATTTTTCTAAACATTCCAGAACACAACAAGAAAAAGACGAGTCCTCGTGACCTCGTCCATGTTTTTTCTGGTTGTTGTTGTTGTCTCTCCCCTCGTCCTTCTCGTTGGTTTCCGACCGACGTTCTCTTGTTCTGAGCATTCTTCAAGAGAATTCGGATTGCTCATTCTATGACTACAATCCATCGACTACAACTGACTATGAGTTATTGAGCCAGTAGTGAGTAGTCAGTAGTCAGCTGAGCAACGGGAGAGCCGAGGTGTCATGTGTGTCCGTTTTCTCGGATTTCTCGAGTTCCAGTAATCTACAGAACGTTTTTTGCGACCCGAAACTGGTCTTCTTCTCCTTCCAACATTTTGAAATCCCATAATATGGAATTAGAATGGAAAACTTTCTTTCTCCGTCGCTACGCCGCGATTTGATGTATGCTCAATGTAATAGTACATGTCGGCTAGAAATTCGAAATTTCACCAGAGCACCCAAAAGAGAACAATGAAAAGTTGTTGGGGAGAACAAAGGGATACCAAATGGAGAGGTTTTCTTATCAGTCCCCTTATTAGTATACTTCGTTGCTGTCTCTCTCTTTCTCTACCCGTCTGCGTCTCTCCACCTCTCTCTCCTCCGCTTATCAGGCGAACCTCTCCGTTTGCTTGTTGAGAGGTTCTAGTTCTTCTCCTTCTTATCAATTGTTCACCCCTCTTCTCCGTCGTTTACCTCTCTGCATTCCGATTTTGGACGGTGATGATTGGTATATTCGGTTTTCGTTCGGTTGGAGTCTACAGAGGTTTGAAGGAGGTTCATGAGACTTTTTTTTGGTTTTGGTCAATTTTTGATGGGAACATGTCCCTTTAAAGAGCGGTAGATCATTTTTGAGTTGAGACGCTTCCGATGGCCGAGTTCTCGGATTCTAGGCCACGACTGATTTTTCATTCGATTCCGATGAATTTTTCCTACGTCCTGAACAATCGAATCGACTAGAATAGAGTGCCTGAAGTTCCGGGAACTCCAAGAATTGCACCGGTTCGAGCTTGGAATTTCGAGCTTGATATGACCTAAAAGTCAGCCATGGCCTAGGTTCCGACAACTCGGCCACCTCGAATTCCGGCTGTCCAAAATTTCCGATTTCGTCTCTCTCTCTCGACTTCTCCTGCTGCTGCTGCTGATGACCATGAGAGATATCGATCTATCTTCATCTCTATCAGCAATTAGCCATCGCCCCTCTCTCCCGTGGGTGTCTCTCTCTCTCGATATCGGCTTCTTTCTCTATATATATATATATATGCGCATATCGAGACGCTGAAGATGGTGGTTTTTTTCGGGGAGGGTTTTGCGAATTGGAATCGAGGGTTGAAGGTCGTTCGAATGGGATTTTACTAGGCTGGCTAGTCTCGGTTTGACCCAGTGGTCGAGGTGTCTAGACCTCCTGATAGTGGTGGGCTCCAGGGCTCGGTCTCACACCGATTTGTAACCCCATCTGGACCCGCTCTCTAGAACCCCATAAATCTTCAATGTCAATGGGAATTTTTATGGCCGATGACCAAGACACTGACAAATAAGAAGATTGATGATAACTCTGTCTCTCTCGGAGAGGCAGCAATCATTTTGTAATCGAGTTGGTTGACCTCCACTCCCCCCATTCCTTTAGTAGAAGCGGTGGTGGTATTGGTTATTATGTCCCTCTCTCTCTCTCTCTTGCTATCTACCTGTAGTGAGGTCCCCCGCCCGTCAGAAGAGGCTGACCTGACATGGCCTCTATTTGTCGCCGGGTATCTTTTGATGTATCCTAATAGGTTCCCGGAGACTTGGGGTTGAAGCCGGTGGAAGCATTGTCCAATCCACTCCGAGCCTCTTGGGCGATTTTCGAAGCTTCCCATCAGAAAAATCTGACGGAAAGTTGGCTCTGGCTCAGGCCCAGAAGCCGACAAATCTCGGTCACCGACGATATCTCACCACGAAAATCGCCGCTACCGTACTGTCTGCGGTGTTCAATTTTTGTGGGGAAAAATTAGCTTCCTTTGTGTTTTGAAACACATTTGATTGCAAGAATCGTTTGAAAATCGAGAAAATTCTAGCATGATCCTTGAAAGTATCGTAGGCACGATTTTCGCGATGAGATCCCCCCCGCGTGGCCGAGTTGTCGGATCCTAGGCCACGGCTGACTATGGTGATTACAGTAAACCTGGGGCACCTGCACATCTAATCCTGCAACTTTCTATTTCGAATTTCCTCGCTCTCTTCTTTGCTCTTACTGCTCATTTTATCCTCCAAAACCCCTAATTTTCAATTTTTCCATTCTTTCAGGCTTGTCTATCCACGTGTAATCATCCGCCTCAAACGACCTATATAGAGTTTCCAAAAAAAAATACTCCAAAAAAATAGTCCCTCCCTCCCTCTCCGAAAAAATGGACGAACAAACGCCGCCGCCAAACTTCCCCACCATCTTCCAATCGCCACAGCAGATGCCGGCGAGGCGGACCCTCGGACCCCATAACTCGCCTGTGAAGTCCATGTCGGCGAACTCGTCGGTGAGTTGGTTTTCGAGAAATACATTGACATCTTTCGGGAGATTCTGACGAATTCTCTGATGATGTAAGAGGAAATCCGGGAGACTCCGAGGGAGCCTGGAACATTCTGATGGATTCTAGTGAATTCGGAACGAAATTCTGAGGTGTTCTGGAGAATTTTTGGGGATTCCGAATGAGTCTGAAGACGTCCGATGACGTCCGATGGGTTACCAGAGATTTTGAAAGATTCTAAATGGGTCTGGAGGAGTCTGAAGGATTTTGAAGGAGTTCGGAGTATTCTGGAGGATTCTGAGAGACTCCAAGGAGGTTCTGAGGAGTTTTGACGGATTCTGGAGGTCTCTGAAGGATCCCGAAGTATTCTGAGGATACTGGAGGATTCTGAAGAACCATGAACGATTTCTAGGATCTCTAAGGAACTGAAGAATCCCCTGAAAAATTTTAGACCACTCCGACGGATTTTAGTGAAATCTGACGGATTCTGGAGGATTCTGAAAGACTCTAGATGCTTCGGGACGCTTCAGGAAGCTTCCGAAGGATTCTGATGAATTTTAGAGACTTTTGGGAGATTCTGGAGGATTCTGATGAATTATAGAGGCATTCGGAAAGTTCCGGAAGATTCTGAAAGTCTAGAAGATTTTGAAAAGTTCGGAAACATTTCGCAGATCCATGATGAGTTTCTAGGCGATTCTAAAAGATTCAGAAGAACGTTTGGATTGTCTGATGCTCTTGGCTCGATTAGAGCTCTGACCCAGGGTTTAGGCTCTGATTGATTTCTAGGATAACCTGAAGCTGTAGGTTAGAGACTATGGGTTCACTGGAGGCTCTAACCAAGAGTCTACATTTAGCTGAAGATCTCGACAATATCTCGACCCCATCCATTTCCGTCTCATTCCAGGCCCACACATCTCCCCGAGTGACGCCCACGAAAGGTCCGAGCGCGTACGGCGACCGCTTCATGCCACTCCGTCAGGGCAACAACGACTGGAACTCTCGATACCACTCGATCAGCTCCGAGGAGGACGGCGGCTTCAAAAAGCCCGTCGGCGCGTGCAATCGTCACCTCTACGGCGGCCTGAACACCAACATCGTGACACCGGCGACGGGCACCTCGGCCACCCCTCTCCACTCGCTGCACACGGTGGGCGAGGCGGTGAGCACGCTGCCGCCCGTCACCGAGCCGCCCAACGACGACTTCAACACCGCAGCCGCGAACACGCAGACGTATCACGAGTACTATCAGGGCGACGTGGCGGCTGGCAACATGTCCCCGACGCATACCGGATGTCTGGACGATACGAGGAACGGAGAGATTGTGCTGAGAGCGTTGCTTCGAAACGAGATGCTCAAGGATCGCATCGACGATTTGAAGGGGCCGACGACGCAGGTGTCGGAGGCGACGATCGCCTCGTACTCGGTGGCGCCGATCGTCTCGGCCTATACCAGCAACACGACGTCGACGGTGACACCGCTGCCGAGGGGCGTGGCCACGCAGTTGGAGAGGAACGCCTATGGGGGAAGTGTGGACAGTGTGATACCCGTTGTTAATGAGGGTATTAATGAGGTGACGAGGTGAGTATTGGGGGTGTTTGGGATTCTGACGACGTGTCTTTTGAATCCTGAGGGATTCTGGAGGATCCTACGGGAATTCTGATGTCCTCTGAGGACTTCGGAATCTCCCGGTAGAGTCTGCGGGGTTTCCAGCTGGGTCTGATGAATCCTGACGAGTTTCTTGGGCTTCTGTTAGCTGCCAAAAGATTCTATGGGGTCCTGAATGCTGTCGAGGGTGTCAGAGATATTCTAAAGAATTCTGAAGGATTTTGATGGATTCTGAGGAATTCTGAATGATTCTGAAGGATTCTAAAGGAGTCTGAAGGGTTCTGATGAACTCTGATGAATCCTGACAAGTTTCGTGGGATTCTATTAGCTGCCGAAAGATTCTATGGAGCTCTGAAGGCTGTTGAGGGATCCCGAGATGTTCTAAAGGATTCTGAAAGATTCTGAAGAGTTCTGGAGGGTTCTGAAGAATTCTGAAGGACTGTGAAGGGTTCTGAAGGGTTCTAATGGATTCTGAAGAGATCTGATGGATTCTGAAGAGATCTGATGGATTCTGAAGACTGTCATGGGATCCCGAGATGTTCTAACAGGCTCTGAAGGATTCTAAAAGATTTTGAAGGATTCTGGAGGATTCCGGTGGATTCTATAGGTTTCTAAAGGATACACAAGGATTCTCAAGAATTCTCAAGGATTCTGATGGATTCTAAAGGATCCTAAGCTATTCTAACGGCTTCTGATGGCATCTAAATGATTCTGGAGGATTTTGAAGGACGCTGAAGGATTTAGAAGAATTCTGAAGGTTTCTGGTGGATTCTGAAGGATTCTGAAGCCTTCTAGAGGATTCCCAAGGATCCCGAGACGTTCTAAAGGGTTCTGAAGAATTCTGAGGGCTGTCGAACGTTCTGGAGGATTCTGGAGATGATAAATAACCAAAACTTTTTCCCGTTTCCAGAGTCAGCAGCAGCAGTCACACCACCAACGCCAACCCGAACTACACGAACAACACCGCCAGCAGCAGCAGCTCGTCGAACACCACCGGCGCCAAGTCGCCCACGCTCGCCCAGATGATGGAGCCACGTCTTCGCGCCGGCCTCGACCCCCCTATCGAGATCCCGCTCTCACCGGCGGCCTCGTCGTGCGCCGAAGGGCCCACAATAACCCCCACCAAGTCCATCAGCGTTCCCCTATCTCCAGTGGTCAAGAAGCACTCGCCCGCACGAACCCTCTTCGCCTACAGTGCCAAAACGACGCCGGTGAAGATGGGCGTGCAGGCGCCGACGCTGAACACCTCCCCATTCGGCGGTCCGTTCTGTCTCGACTCGCAACGACTGCTGCGAATGCCACGGAAACCCATTCGGAAGGTGCCCAAGAATCCGTACAAGGTGTTGGACGCGCCCGAGTTGCAGGACGACTTCTATCTGAATCTGGTGGACTGGTCGTCGCAGAATCAGCTGTCCGTCGGGCTGTCGACGTGTGTGTACCTGTGGAGCGCCACTACCAGTCAGGTGAGCGGATTTCAAGGAGGCTGAGAATTCTGGATTCTGAAGTCAAAGTTAACGGTTTTGGCCTCTTTTTTGGGTTCAAATCGGCCATTTCTGGCTCTCAAGGACATTTCGAAACCGATTGCTCAGCATAAAAGTACGTAGAAGAGGACACCACTAGTTGTCAAAATTTTATGCTGAGCAATCAGTTTCGAAACGTTCGGTTTTTTATGCTGAGCAATGTTCAGTTTCGAAACGCTCAGATTTTTTATGCTGAGCAATCAGTTTCGAAACGTCTGGTTTCAAATTGTCCTTGAAAGCCAAAAATGAGTTGTTCAGAGCGAAAAATGTCTTCGTCTTGGCGAACTTTCCAATAGCCGAAAAGTGACAAATTTGGCCCCAAAAAAGTGCCGGTTTCAAAACGTCCGGTTTCGAAATGTCCCCACGAGACTAAACCGGACGTTTTGAAACCGATTTTGAGCCAAAAAAAAAAGAGTTTTTAAACTCCATCAACCCGTAACAGTGCCCATCAACCCAATCTAAGCCATTAAAGGTGATCAAACTGTGCGATCTGTCCGCATCCAACGAACAAGACCAGGTGACCTCGGTGCAATGGTGCGACAAAGGAGACCTGCTGGCGGTGGGCACGAATCGAGGCATCACCCAAATTTGGGACGTCACGTCGCAGAAGAAGGTGCGGGATCTCGGAGGACACGCTGGCCGCGTCGGGTGCTTGGCGTGGAACGCCGACACGATTTGCTCGGGCTCGCGGGATCGCACGATCATTCATCGCGACATTCGAGCGCCCGACACGGATCAGGGACGAAAGATGACGCATCATCGGCAGGAGGTGTGCGGGTTGAAGTGGTCGCCGGACAAGCAACTACTGGCGTCGGGCGGCAACGACAATCAGCTGCTGGTGTGGAACATGCGACGGCCCGAGCCCATCCAAACGTACAATCAGCACAATGCGGCGGTGAAGGCGTTGGCATGGTCGCCGCATCATCACGGGCTGCTCGTGTCGGGTGGTGGCACCGCAGACAGGTGCCTGCGATTCTGGAACACGCTAACGGCGCAGCCGATGCAGTGTGTGGATACGGGATCACAGGTGAGGATTGCCAAAGGTCCCAGAATTGAATAGGCTCTTAGGGAATGGCACAATGATCTATGATGAGCATCATAGGAGAGAGGAGAAATCTACTAATAGCCTTCAGAAGTCGGTTGGCGTTCTGCCCTCGGGTACAGTATACCAAAGTTCGATTCCTTACTTTTTCTAGTTAGCCAGGGATGTTTCAGTGTGTCCAGATGGGCCCTCTTCCTAGACCATGAACCTTTAAGAACAACCCCTGGGACAAGCAGAAAGGCTTCAAATCCATCCAAATCTTCCAATTTTCCAGGTCTGCAACGTGGCGTGGTCGAAGCACAGCAGCGAGCTGGTGTCGACGCATGGATACTCCTACAATCACGTAAGGATTTCTTCTTTCGAGACATGAAAACCCCCACCCCGGTTTTTATCCAAAGTCACTCGATTCAATGAGCAGTTAAAAATCGACCAATTTTAGTAGAGACAACTTTCAAAAGTTCTCTGCGGTTTTGAGACGACAATTTGACATTTAAAACTCGACATGATAACTGCCGGAAATCACTCAAATCGGTGAAACACATCGTGGCCTAGGATTCGACAATTCGGCCATCACAAAAACTACACAAACTCGGTCGCTTTAACGAAAAACGGACCACCGTATTTCTGGCGAAAAACTTATGGATTTGGACTGATTTCCACAAGTTTTTTTTAAGGCGGAGTTTATCGTAGATGTGACCGAGTTGTCGGATTCTAGGCCCCAGTACCGAGCACGGAACGTGATAATGACACAAAATTGAACTTTCAGTTTTGAGCCCTTTTGTAGTCAAAAATTGTTTGAAACGACCCGAGCTACGCAAGACTTATGGCTTATCTCAAGAATCGAAAATGCTCTACATTTCGTCTTGTTGGCACCTTTTTCGGAGCATTTCAGATTTTGAAGATAAGCCATGAGCATTCCATAGACTCTGGTCGTTTCAAGCAGCTTTTGACTGAAAAAAGGGCTCAAAACCGAAATTTCAATTTTCAGTCACATTCGGTTTTGTAAACTTCCTCCGCCGTTTCTCGGCTCATTTCTGATGCCAAAAAAATTTAACATTCGCTAACCTTTGAGCTTTCGTGCAACGACACTCCAATGTTCCGCAGTCCAAAAAAACCGTTTTTAGGTCATAAAATTTCAATTTTTTCGCCTCTCATGCATACATTTTCTCACTCTGTATGCCGGAAAGACGAAAAAATTCAAATTTTGTGCCACCAAAACACTTTTTTGGACACCGGAATTTCGGAGTGTCGTTGCGCGAAGGCAGAAGAGTTTTGGCGAATAGATAATACAGATTTCTCGATGTTCAAAAAAGGTAGTCCCTCCAAAGATTATAGAATGGATAATAGAGAGCCTAAAAATCTAGCCCCTTCCCCACATTCATCTCAAAACCCTCCCAACGCCCCATAGCTTCAGGTCATCATCTGGAAGTACCCGAGTCTGACGCCGGTCACCAAGCTCATCGGCCATCAGTACCGCGTCCTGTACCTGGCCATGTCGCCCGACGGCGAGTCCATCGTGACGGGCGCCGGCGACGAGACCCTCCGCTTCTGGCACGTCTTCAACAAGGGCAACACGCCGACGGTGCCACGGTCCAAACTGAATTTGCATTCTACGATTCGGTAGAACTCTCCGCCCCCCAAAGACTCCTCTGAATCCCTTCAAATCCTGCACACACAAAGAAAATCTCATCTCATCTATTATTTCTGGTCAAACATTGCCCAAACAACGCTGGTGTTAAAGTTGAAAAATTATTAGGATATTCGAATTTTGTTCTTCATCGCATTAATAACTTTTTAACCAATTTTTTTTTGTGTTTTTTGCCTCTCGCATATATACAGTATCTAGTCCCCCCTACCCCTCCTGGAATTCCCCCCTCAATCGTGTCTATTATCAATCTGTAAATTTTTGCAAGCGCCTAGAAGAAAATGAAAAAAGAGATTCTCCTCCCACGCCGCCCCCTCTCGGTATCCTGTGAATCCCTCATGTACTCTTTCTCTCTGTTTGTTTCTCTTTGCTCCGCCCCTTTCTCCCCCCTAAGCTCCGCCCACCCCGTACGTCTTTCAAGCCATCCGAATTGAGTCTTCTATCTATATCTCTACCCAGTCAGCAGCTTTTTGCTCGTTCCCCCCTCCCTCTCTCTCACATTCTCTGTGTTCTTCTATTGCGACATAATATTTTCATATATTTGTTTTATTTCAAATTTTGATATTGAAGTTTATAAACCGCGAGATTAGTAGAAGTCCCCCTAGCACATCGCAATCGAGTTGAACTGAAACGTGGAGATGTCGATGGCGATGTTGCCCTCGGACTCCTCCTGAAAGCCCTGGAAGCATTTGCACTCGTACTGGTGCATGTGGTTCTTGAGCAGATTGTCCAGATGGCGAATGTAGCGAATGGCGAGACGCAGAGTGTCCACTTTCGAGATTCGCTTTTCGCTGGAAGAGAAAAATAATCGAGTTTGAATTTGGGATTCTAGGCCACATATTAGCGATTCACAGAAAAGCATTTTTCGCCACTGAAAATCGCGAAAAATTCAGAGTTTTTGGGTGGTTTTGCCATCTATACACGTTGTGTACTTCTCGTGGACAAGAATGGCGCGAAGATTTGAAAAAAAAAACTATTGATTTATCGATTTTTGATGATCCATGAGCGTAGAAAATGCGTTCCATCTCAATGCAATTGTTAGCGCGCTTTTCAGCATTTGTAGGTTTGATCTACCAGATACAAAAAAGGAAGCGCAAACACATCGCTAGACACTCGAAACCCGTTGTGAAAATCGAGGATTCGAAAATCCGCGAAATAGCTTTTTGACCACGCCCACATTTGCAAGCTGCCGCACAGTTTTCGCTTTTTGTTTACAGATTTACAGAGTTATTGGAAATTGGTGGGCGTGGTCGAAAAAATGTTAAAAATTAACGGCTAATCGCAAAATATGCTTTTTTTGTCAAAAATTCAAACTGATTTTGCAGGTTTCGCGCTCCATTGAGAAAATGCCGTCAATTCTCAAATCTTCGAAACATTCGATCTGTTTATCGAAAAAATTTTCAAACACGAAGCCTGAATTAGAAAATTTGCGGCATTTTCTCAATGGAGCGTGCGGGAAATGTGCGGGAATTGTGCGGGAATTTGCAAATGGGGGCGTGGTCGAAAAATTGTTTCGCTTTTTCTTTCAGTTTTTCCGACGATCTGCGATGATAAAAGAAGGTGAACAATCTTTTGATGTCAAAAAACTGAAAAAAGTTTCTCCCAAAAAAATGAAATAAATTGAAAATTGAAACTTTGAAGGCGGAGGCGCCTCCCGGTGGAGCGCGTTTGCATCATCCCCATACTCACTCAAAATGCACGGGCAAATGCTTTCGCAATCTTTCGTATCCATCGTTCACATTCCGCACTCGACACCTCTCCCGTTCGTTTCTTTTCCAAACGGACGAACTGCAAAATTTTGAACGTTTTTTTTTCGGAAAAATTTTTGAGCCAACTTTTTCCCCGAAAAAAATGACCCCGCGAGAAAAAAAAGGGCTAATCACCTATACGGTCCAAACTGATCTTCCAACTCGATGGGCAGCGGTACGGTGGCTTCCGGCGCGAACGGGTTCACATATTTTTTGGCGGATGCAGAAGATGTGGATAATGAGGATGTCGTGGAGGGATTCAGATGGATGGTCTGGTTTGCAGGGATGATGGAGGAGGAGGAGGAGGAGCATGGAGGTTGGAGGTGGAATTGAGACTGTTGTTGGGGCTGGAGGTCGGTGAGTTGTGGGATGTGGGTGGTTTGGTGTTGGAGTTGAGGCGTCTCGATGATGGGTACTGGAAGGTTTTGGAGTTCAGATGATCTTTGGCACCCGCTTTCTGGTAGATCAAACATTGTTCCAATTTTTTTCTCGAAAAATTTTTGAAAAATTACTCGGACAACTTTTCAAACAAATTTTCGAAAATCTTTTTCCGGATCATCGGGAGAGCTACAAGGCTCAGAGATGGAGTTTTTGGGTGTAAGTTATCGGACTCTAACCCGGACAAACTTTTGCTCACATCGCGATGACAAAAAGTTATCAATTTTCTGATGCCCAATGCAAAATAGCTAACTTTGAGCAGTTAAAACAGTGATGTTCCAATCATCCGATTTTTAGAAAACTTGGTGAGTGTATTAAGCAACTCTAGATCTTTATTTTTGTAGTTGACAATTTCTTCTGAAAATTGCAGCCAAGTCAGTTATGTCGCTTTTAAGATCATGGGTCCAAAAAAGGTAGTAACTTGCACTGACTTGACCCGAATTTCAAATTCTTATAACTAATTTAATTATGATTTCCGTAAAAAGTTGTCAACTACAAAAATGAAGATCTAGAGTTGTTTAATACACTCACCAAGTTTTATAAAAATCGGGTGATTGAAACATACTTTTTCAACTGCTCAAAGTTGGCCATTTTGCACTAAAAGTGGACAAATTGTATTTCTGATTGGACGGTACTGTAGCCGCCTGAGTTGTCCGCGAGGAGTGCAATATTACTATCATATATTTCGATTCAAACTCACCCATCAACTTTTGCACATCATGCTCCAACCCATTGAGCGTATTTTGATTCGGCGCTTGATTGATGATAGTAGAATAGACACCATTTTCAAATGTATAAGTGACAGGAAACATGGTCAGAAAATTCGACATGGCTTCTGAATGATGCTTTTGACCGATTACAAGTCAACGCCGTCCACAAAAGGGGGGGGGGCGGAGCCTAAATGAGACAGTAACCAGTAAGCTGAGCAAACAGGGGAAGGCCGTGCGCTCATGATATTTATTTGTCGAACGGTGCGGGCGGCGGCTCATGGATTCCGCCAATATTTTGCACATCCCCCATCGAGTACCTTTTATGGACTTCCGACGACAAGCATATGTATGTATTTGACTTTTATTTGGCGGGAAAATGGTTAAAAATGAGAGAGGCAGGGAGAGGTATTGCGAGTCTTTGGCAGTAGTGAAGTTGGTGATAATACATAGTCAAAGGAAGAGGAGAATTGACACCTGGCTTTGGATTGTTTAGCCAACAAACAGAGATGGAAGTGATGAGCAGGTGTTAGGAGATGTCAGCTATGGTAATTAGTCGTTAGGCCTAGGTTTGAAGGATTAGGTGGTGGATCAAAAATTGGATTGGACTCGAAACCAACGTTTGGGGATGAGTCCGATTTGATCTACCAGCGATAGAAAAGCGCGCGCGAAAGTTTGATAGTCAGAATTTTTTGGGATTCTGATTTTCGATAGATTTGGGTGGTCAGGGTTTCTGAGTTTTCACGGATTCTGAATATTGCTGGATTTTGAATTTTCTAGGATTCTGAACTCCGATAGAATCTGGGTTTCTTGGGTTTTTCATGGATTCTGAATTTTCATGGATTCTGAGTTATCTGGAATTTTGAATTTCTGGATTCTGGGTTTTCGGGGGATTCTGAATTTTCTGCAATTCTGAATTTCGTTGGATTCTAAGTTTTCTTGGATTCTGATTTTTCATAAATTCTGCATTTTCTGCGATTTTGAGTTCTCTGAGATACTAAATTTTCATGGATTCTGAGTTTTTGATTCAACTTTCTGGGCTTTTGAGTTTTTATGGGTTCTGAATTTTCAAGGATTCAGAATCTTCTGAGCAAACAACTCTTGGTGGCCTAGAACTTGCATGTGACCGAACTCTCTGAAAAAAAACTGTGAAAGGCGAAAAAAACTTCAATTTCAGCTCGTAAAATGCAGCAAGCCGATCTAATATATCATGAAAAATGTACCGTAGGAAAAAGTACAGTAATCTCACTTTTCCATCGGCTTAAAAATACACCTCGATACTTCATTCAATCCGTTCATAAAATTCCACACACAAAAATAATTATCGAAAATCCCATTCTACAACTTGGACTTCTCTCCAAACAAGAGTCTCTCGGGCAGTGGTTGTGGCTGTTTCAGAAGGTCCGCAATCAGATGGAATCTATCGGATCCGAAGAACTGGTGTTCTTCACCGTCTGTGGTGTGCACACTAATCCACGGGGCTCCGTAGGCCTGAAAAAAAAAGAGAAATTGGCTCAAAAATTTAAACTCCGCCCACATGGACACTTTGGCGTGTGGGCGAAATTTTCGATAAAATTAAAAAAAAAATTTTTGAAATTTTTTTCGGAAAAAATTTTCGAGGAAATTTTTTTTCCGCAAAATTTTTAAAAAATTTATCGTAAAATATGTTATAATCTTTTTCTAACGTTTGTTCGAAGAATCGAAAAAAAAATTTTTCTCGAAATTTTTTTCCGAAAAATTTGTCCGAAAATTAAAAAAAAAATTTTCGAAAAATGTTTCGAAAGTTTTTCGAACAATTTTTTCTAATGTTGTCGAAAATCACACACTGAATCGGAGCTACAAATGAAGGGTCAGATTTTTGATCTACCACTCTCGAAGAAACTATACTCACACTCAAATCCACTCCCTTCTTGGTGTTCTCCGTCAAAATTCTCGCATATTTCTCCTCCTTGCTCTTCTCAATAACCGCCTCCGGATCCTTGACCCCCACCGCCTTCAACACCTCCACAAAATCGGAATCCTCGAAAATCTTCTCACTCCTCGACCACAATCTCAACCACATCTCTCTCGCCACACGAAGCATGAGCTCTTCGTCCTGCTCCTCCAGCACCAACAACACCTTCATGGCGCCAGTGGTACGGTACTTGCGGATCCAGTCCATGAACAAAGGGGGCGGAGTCAGTGGGATGTCCCAGAATTCGGCGGTTCGGCGGAGGTCGGTGAACATCATGATGGATCTGGCGGGGAGCATTGCGGGCGGTCGATTGCCCGATTCCTTCATGACGGCGCCGAGGAAGAAGGGGATGTAGCGAATGGAGACGCCCTTCCATTGGGGACTCATTTTTTGCAGAATCTGAATGTGGATGTTTTCGGTTTTTAGGGGCTCCTAGAGCACTGGTAGATCAACAACAATGTGATCTACCTTTATGGTCTACAATATCAGCACAAGGTGAAGCTCAAGGGTCAACTTTGAGCAGATTGAAAAAGTATGTTTCAGGTACCCGATTTTTCTGAAATTTGGTGAATGTATCAATCAACTCTAGATCTTCATTTTTGTAGTTGACAACTTTTCACGAAAATTGCTGTGAAGTGAGTTACACGGCATCAAAGCTTAGTACATTTCCGCGCAAGCCTCGAACTTTTTCGGACCAATGATCTTAAACGCGACATAACTCACCTGTTTGTGATTTTCATAAAAAGTTGTTAACTACAAAAATGAAGATCTAAAGTTGCTTGATACATTTACCAAATTTTATAAAAATCGAGTGATTGGAACATACTTTTTCAACTGCTCAAAGTTGACCATTTTGCACTGAATATCCCCAAATAATACATTTTTAGCCAGCGATGAATTTTTTAAACCATGTATCATTTTGTATCTTTCACCGGATACAGTAACCTTAAATGTACCCCAAAAAATAATTACCTCTTTGATCTCAATACCCACCTCGAAACCGATATAACTATACGGCGAAATCACGTCGAAATAGTAGTCGATGCGTGGCAGTTTGGTGGCGATTTTCGACATTTTGGATACTTCTCGAGCCGTGCAAGCTGTAGAAAAGTGAGATTTCGGATTTTTTGTTTTGAATAAAGTCTAACTGGTAGATCAAATCGGTATTTTGATCTACCGGTGCTAAAAAGCGCGCGAAAATTGTTCACTCATGGAACGCTGAAAGAAGAAAAATGATTCAACTCAAAACTGGGAAAAATGGGGAGGAAAAAATTCTAAAAAAAAGATGGCTAGAAATACAAAGACCCCAGACAATCGACCTCGAAAATTTTCTCTTATTACTCGGTCAAAATTAAAAGAAAAAAGTGAACCACGTGGCTCTGGGTTTGTTCACATTGCCACCAACATGATAAGAGAGATTGTGAGATAATGTGAGAAAAAGAGAGAAATAGACATGAAAAGAAACAGAGAAAAGAAAAGAAGAGAAACTTGGCTATAGTGTGGTCTGTGTTCGACTCTTGGCTGGGGGAACAGAAAAATCAGAATTTTTTCGGAAAAAAAGAAACTCAAAATTTGAACAGATAATAGCGGGAACTGTGAGGTGGACCGTATTCTCAAGGAGAATTTTGGGTCAATTTTTTTCGCTTTCGGAAAAAATGGAAAACGAAAGAAAAGTTCGAAAAAACTGTGAAAAACGAGCGAAAAACAACGAGGCCTCTGGCGACAACATTCTAGAAAAATAACGTCCTTGAGGCAATTTTTCGGGTGTTTGCTGGAAATTTCGGAAGTTTTCATTATGCTATTCAAAATCTACACACTTGATTTCATATGTTCAGCCAAAAAAATTTGCCCAGTATCAAATTTTTCGTTCGAGCGCAAATTTTGTAAATTTTTACGCGCATTTTTCATAATTGGTAGATCAAATTTCAATTTCCAAAGGCCAATGTGATCTACCAGTGCCGAAAAGAGCTTTGCCTGTTGGTTTAATGTACCGTAATTTAAACTCTCTCACACTATTATCAAGGCACACTTTAACATTCAACATTCCCCTTTCAAACTTCTTCTTCCTCTTTTCGAGTACAACCTGCACCGAACATCACCAAATCACGGTAATAAAGCAGAGAAACCCCGATGAGATTGTAAACCCATCCTTATCAACCATCTTCTATCAGATATATATTGTCTCTGACTGACCGGGGACAATTTGCAGCGGTTGTGGGTGACGTAATAAGGCCACCAAGCCAAATGGAAGATTTACAACGTATTCGGGTGGGGAAGGGGAGGAGAGTGATGGGAAAGAATAACAATGACAGGTCGGTCATTTACTATTGACCAAACCAAGACACTTTTTGAGTTCCTTGTTTAGTAGTCTCGAGACTTTTTTTGAAATTTTACAAGTACCGCTCCTGTCACTTTGTCTAAAATTATCTCGCTTCCTGTAAAAGATATAAAAAAGTGGTGTACTAACAAAATGTTTAGGACATTATGAGCAACATTTTGTTAGTTGACCACTCTTTGATATCTTTGACAGGAACCGAGATAAGTTTGGTAGATCAAAAAATTTGATCTTTGAATTTCGATTTTAATTGAGCCGAAAAGTATTGGTTTTCGAAAGTAGGGATTCTAGATTTTCCACCCAAATTTGACGATTTTTTAATAGGTTTTAGTAGAAAAATCCTGAAGCCAAAAATCTTGGAAAAAGTCAAAAACCGCAAAAAACTATGATGATGCTCTTTTAAGTTTTTATTTTTATTTTACCAAACTTTTTTTGAATCGACAATAGCTTTGAAAAATCAAACGATCAACTTCGATACTATTAGCGAGTTTTGCAGTCGAAAATCAAAACTTTCCTAGTGATAAGAAAATGGTGTCTTTCCCATTTTCACTTCCTGAAGTATAGTAGCGTTTTGCACGGAGAAAAAAAACTGATACTGTATTTTTCTCAGAATGACAGAAGTAAGTTATTTTTTTTTGCCAAGACTGGCCCTTTTGTACTATTATACTGCTTGTGGACTGTGGATTTTTGACGAGCTTCGAAAAAAATTTGTCGAAAAAATTTTTCGAAAAAAAATTGTTCGGAAAAATTTTCTCGAAATTTTTTTTTTGGAAAAACATGGGGCTAGATTTGAGTTGTCTACAAGGAATACACGAGACCTAAAAAATGCCCTCTTTGAGGCAAGCAACAACAAAAATTTTCGAAAATTCTGGAAATTTTTTCCCGATAATTTCGAAGTTTTTTATTGTATCTCTGGCTTGTCCACAAGGCTTCGCGGGAAATTCAAACCCAAAACTTCATCTTCCAGAACCCCCCAATGTCGGCCTCCAAATCCGCCGCTCATCTTCTGAAACGCGTGCTCATGGTGCCCCCGAAGCACTTCACCGTCGAGTACGCCATCAATCCATGGATGGGCGGAGTCGTCGACAAGCAGAAGGCGCATCAGCAGTGGGATTCGTTGAAGTCCGCAATTGAGAAGGCCGGCGTTCAGGTGTTGACCATGGAGCAGACGGCGGGTCTTCCGGATCAGGTGTTCGTGTGCAACAGTGGCCTCGTCTATGATGATAAGGTGTACTTGTCGAGGTTCAGACATAAGGAGAGGTGGGTTCGCAGTGGAGCGCCGTTGCAACGCGTTTGAAATTTGAAAACCTTCAGAACCGGCGAGCAACCGCTCTACCTCGAGTGGTTCAAGAAAAACCGCATCGCCACCATTGGCGAAGGCTACGAGGAGATTTTTGAAGGAGGCGGTGACGCGGTCTTCTCCGACCGTAAGACCCTCTGGGCGGGGTACGGAGAGCGCAGCTCCAAATCGGTCTACGAACGCATCAAGGCTCTCGGAGACTTTGACATTGTGCTCTGCGACATGATCCTTCCCAACTTTTACCATTTGGATACGTGCTTCGCGCCCGTTGATGAGACGACTAGTCTCTATTATCCGCCCGCGTTTTCGAAGGGTACTAATGAGGAGGTAGGAGGTGTAGAGAACGATGCCATTTTTGTAGACAAAAAAGTTTTTTGACAAATTTTTTTTTCAATAAAAAACGGCAAATTTTTTTTGTCGATAGAATCTGATTTTCGAAAAATAATGACCAAAAATCGAGATCGGTGTTTTTTTTGCTCCATTTTTTGTCGATTAAAATTGGCAGAAATTTGTCGATCGATGAAAAATACCCCTGTTTTCGGCACTTTTTGCCAATAAAAGTTGTCAAAAAATTATCGACAAAAAGTCGACTCTGAAAAGAAATTCATCGACCGGTGCAGTGTTTGTTTTTTGAAAAAAATTTTCGAGAAACTTTTTCGAAAAAATTTTTTCCGAAAAATCGTTCGAAAAGTTGTTCGAAGAATTTCCGACTTTCTGTTAAATATAGCGCAGTGCGTTATTTCGGAGTGTTGTAGTCTGCTTGGCACTACTGTAAAGTTGAAAATTTCGAACATTTCTTCGAAAAAATTTTCGAACGTCGTCAAAAATCTCACACTGGACCGGTGTCGATCAAAAGTCAATATTACTGAAACTGGTTCGGACACTTTTTTTTCGATAAAACTCGACGAAAGTGGTCAACATTTTATCGACACTTCATTGACAAACTCTCGTCTTCAGATCCTCCGTCGTCTCCCCAACTCGATCGCTGTGTCCGAAGCCGAAGCGAACGCCTTCGTCTGCAACGCCATCACCATCCGCGACACTGTCATCTCGCCAATCGGAGTGTCCCAAGACACGAAGAAGGCGCTGTCGGCGCGTGGAAAACTCGTCGAGGAAGTCGACATGAGCGAGTTCATGAAGAGCGGAGGAGCCTGTCAGTGTCTGGTTCTCAGACTTTTGTAGATCATTTGTGGATCAATCTGTATGCGTTGAAATGAATCGTGTTTATGTTCAAGAGTTTATTGTTAATGGTACTTGAAAAATCTCAAAATTTAAGACTTGATAAGTCCGGCGAAGACTTGGTACAAGTTCCAGGTGCCGTCTGGCATCTGCTTCTGCGTGTACTTTGAGCAGTAGTTGAGGTCGTGCTTCACGTTGTCGGTCTCGACGATGCTTGGTGGTGGTCCCATCTGCAAAAATTTATCCACAATTGTCTTTTTGTCTGCACTCTCTTATAATATCCGGTAGTCCCCACTTTTTCAAATTGCCAAAAAAGCAAATGTGGAAATAAATCTGGAAAAAATCTGTCACACTCTATTTGCATTAATAACTCGGCTCAAAGTTGAGCTCTCGAAGTACTTTTTTTTTCTTCCCCTTTAAACACGTGGAGCCATTGTGACTACAAAAATTCACATCATTTGGAGCATTTTGAGGTCTGTGGTGAGCCGGAAAGCAGGGGTCACCAAAAACTTAAAAAATTCCTTTTTTCTATTTGTTTGAGAGAACCAGTAGGTCAATCGACTTGAAATTTGAAATTCCCTAACAACTTTTTATGCGCTATCGATCTATATCATTTTTAATACACGTTTCGAAAAAAATTTTAGGCTCCGCCCACTTTGGTTTTCCGTTCATAACTTGCTTCGTTTTGGGAATTGTGCAGATATTCTGCCAAAAATGGACGTAGCATAAAAAACTCCCTCGATCTATGTAAAAATCGTACAACATTTAGTTGAAAATTTTTTCAAGATGAGCGATATAAGATATTTCTGATTTTCTAACGCTCACTATTGAGAAGTTTTTTGATGAGGTGGATTGAATTTTGGATATGTTATTGCTCATCATGCCTTCTGATGGCACACCAAGTTTTGTAAGTTTTGCTTTAGTTTCGACCTACTTATAACCATTTTTATCTCAAACAGGCCTAAAACATTGCTCAGAAATTTTCAATGTTGAAGGTTTTCAGCGTAACATTGTTTTATTTCGAAACTTTTTTAACGCTGAGATCATGTCAGATTTTTGTGAGATCTCATTTGGTTCTGATTGATTCTATCCAAGCTTAAGTTCAGAAAATACAAGCAGTAACACGGCGCAGCCGTGTCCAGCGACGCGTAGCGTCGCTAGTCAAATTTTTGTTAAAAATTATTGTCGACTTTTTGTCAATTTTCAGTCGAGTTTTGTAGAGTTTTTTTGACAACTTTTTTGCCAATTTCGATAAAATGTGACAAAATTATCGACATCTTTGTTTTCGACAAACTAGTCGATAAAAAAGGCAAGCGAAAAAAATGACGACAACTTTGTCAATTTTTTGTCGACTTTTTTTGTCAATTTTTTGTCGACTTTTTTGTCGACTTTTTTTGTCGATGTCAGTAAGATCTGACAAAATTATCGACATATTCGTTTTCGACAAACCTGTCGACAAAAAAATGCCGACAATTTTGTCAATTTTCGTCGACTTTTTGTCCCCCTACATCGTAGAGCAAATAGGCCCATCCTGGCTTGTTGATGAAGTAGTTGAGGGCCTCGGACATGGTCTCGATGGTCGTGTAGTTTCCGACGACGGCGTCGATGGTGGCGGAGACAGCGTCGTCCATGCAGAAGTCTGAATAAAAGAATTTGGTAGATCAAAAAAACTTCGGAGGTTCCAAAACGTTGGTGGATCAAAAAATTCTAGTAGATCACAAGAGCTTGACGAATCGAGAAGACTTGGTAGATCAAAATAGTGGAAGGTAGATCAAAACTCACTGAATGGATCATCATCGCGCTTCACTGGGGCTTGGGTCTCGACTCCGCTGGTGAGCTCGGCGTGAACCTTCATGCCGGACGAGCGGGTCCAGTGGCGACGGATCTTGTAGGTTGCTGAAATAGGGCATTGGTAGATCAAAAAATATATCCAAAACTTACGAACGGCGGTGGAGGTGTTGGCGAACTGGAAACGGGCGGCAACTTTGACGGACTTGCGATCGGCACAGTGGGTGATGCACCAGTTTGGTCTGGAATTCTTTGGGAGTACTGTATTTCAGATTCATGTACACTAGTTTAGAACAAAATTACAGTCACCCAATCTCCAAACCAAAAAGTACAGAAATCACAAAGTTGATCTACAGCGTTCGCTGACCAAAAATTTATTATTTGGTGATGTTAAGTACAAGTCGGTCAACTTTGAGTAGTTGAAAAAATATGTTCGAATTACCCGATTTCTATGAAACTTGGTGAGTATATCAAGCAACTCTTACAAGGAGATTACTCGAGTTCTTGGGTTGAACTTTTTCTCATAATTTGGGTCAAGGTAAAATCGACCCTCTAGTTTCAGATTCTAAAATAAAAATCGGCAAAATGCTTACGTGGTTCGAGTTATGACCCCTCAAAGTTGCCCTTATGGTTAAGCATTTTTCACGTGAAAGTTCATCCACCGAAATGTGTATATCAATTGTTTCTATGGATTTCATCAGCACGTATGGTTCAGTGGTTGTCGTTCAGGATAGTATGAGAAAGGTCATGGGTTCGATTCCCCCCATGGAAATTATTTTTTTGCAACTTTTTTGATCAATGTTCCAGTACCAAAAAGTGCTCCAAAATGGATTTTTTCGGTATTTCGACTCCCACACATTGGTAAATTTGGGACTAGGAATGACTTGAAGTCGAAAAAAGGAGATGTTATTTTTTCGAGATTTTCAAAGTTTTGCCCATCAAGAGGTGGGCAAAACTTTTCAAAAAAAATTTTTTTCAAGTTTCGATGTTTTTTGGTTTGTTGAATCACAGTTTGGTGTTCTCATTGGTTTTTGACTGTTGGATCTCACTAGTTTGATACTTACAAAGCATCGATGGCGAATGAAACCGCATGTCGTGTTGATTGAATGGTTCTAGTACCCGTTCTAGATTTTCATGATAAAGCAGTACTGACTTCAATTTTCTATATGGATGGCTTCTATCTCGGTAGAGTGTTTTGGTAACAAAGTATCGCGGACCGATCAGCTCAATCCGCTCTTCAAGTCGTTCTCACTAGTCAAAAACCAATGAGAACACCAAACTGTGATTCAACAAACCAAAAAACATCGAAACTTGAAAAATTTTTTTTTGAAAAATTTTGCCAATCTCTTGATGGGCAAAACTTTGAAAATCTCGAAAAAATAACATCTCCTTTTTTCGACTTCAAATCATTCCTAGTCCCATATTTACCAATGTGTGGGAGTCCAAATACCGAAAAAATCCATTTTGGAGCACTTTTTGGTACTGGAACATTGATTAAAAAAGTTGCAAAAAAATAATTTCCATGGGGGGAATCGAACCCATGACCTTTCTCATACTATCCTGAACGACAACCACTGAACCAAACGTGCTGATGAAATCCATAGAAACAATTGATATACACATCTCGGTGGATGAACTTTCACGTGAAAAATGCTTAACCATAAGGGCAACTTTGAGGGGTCATAACTCAAATCACGTGAGCATTTTGCCGATTTTTATTTCAGAATCTGAAACTAGAGGGTCGATTCTACCTTGACCCAAATTATGAGAAAAAGTTCAACCCAAGAACTCGAGTAATCTCCTTGTTAATCTTTATTTTTGTAGTTGACAACTTTTTACGAAAATCACAACCAAGACAGTTATAGATAGTCACGCGACTTCAAAATTCGGTATACTAAACTTTTTCGCGCCAATGAACTTTAACGCAAAATAACTGACTTGATTTTGATTTTCGTAGAAAGTTGTCAACTACAAAAATACAGGTCTAGAGTTGCTTGATACACTCACCAAGTTTTATAGAGATCGAATGATTGGAACATACTTTTTCAACTGCTCCAAATTGGTCATGTTGCACTGACAACGGCACTGTAGGTGTTCCATTTGTTTGGATATTTTTATAATACTTTTTTACAGAAGATTTGAATTTTGACTTCTACCCTTTTTAGAAACGAAAAGCTTGAAAATTTCAGATTCCGACGTCCTCTGGGATTCTGGATTTTTACACAAGATATCAAGAGCATCACGGAATGAATGGTTACTGTATCCAAACCCAACCTTACCTAACAAAATCCAATCCAGACGATCTGAAGTCCGCAATCGGGACGGCCTTCTGATTGGACTCATCTCCGACAGGCGTGTAGTTGCAGATGTTGCCACCTGGAGCCGAGGTTTGTTGGGCCAAAATGGCCGAGAGGGTTAGGCAAGAGAGGATGAGAGATTTCATCTGGAGAAAGTTCTGGTTTAATTGGATTACGGTAAGAAAGGAGTCAAAAAGAAATCATGTTACAAACAGACTGTCGAAAGTTTTTGTCGGATTCTAGCGGCATTGGCAAAAAATGTAGTTGGCTTGAAAGTTGACAAAACTATATACTCAAATATAACCGCCCGTCTTTTGATGGGGAATCATTGGGGAGTAGTCAAATGGTCAAATTAGCGTCGGTTATCAGTTTCGCTTCGATTCTTCAATTCCACATCATCGGTTGGCAAGAAACAAATTTCATGTGTGGTGATAAGAAACGAGAGCAATGATTTCACAAATGGAAAGGAGTGGGTTAGAAAATTGAAGAGAGGGGGGAATTGGTGATCTTTTGTTATTTTATTTGACAGTAACATTCTCTAAAATAACTGGGATTCAAAATGTGGATGGCAGCACTTAGGAAAACCGTTTCGACGGTCCATACAAAGTGTATTAAATTGGTTAGACTTTGCCAAAAATTGATGGAAACTGTGAAATGATGATCAGCAAGTCAAACCGGTTCGAATGAGTATAAACATGACCCGAAGCTGAGAATTTTCGAGTTTTTGGGTCCCACCACGAAAATCTTGTCTTTTGATCAATTTGAGTCAAAATGCGGAGTTGGAAGCAGAAACGGAATAAATCAATCGATTGCAACAATTTTCAGCTTTCCAATAATATATGAGATTTTTTGGAGCTTCAAACATTTCTCAGGTTATTCTCTAATAAGCCACGGCAAACTGGCGGCAGAGAAATGCATTCGGGCTTCATTGGGAAAATGTTTCGACTGGCGACAATTTGAAAGTTTCATCAGTTTCGCGGACAATCTGGAACGAGAATAGAAGGTGAACAATCCATTGACGCCAAAAAAAAAAAACTGGAAAGAGTTTAAAACTTTGAAGACGGACTCCCAGTGGAGCGCTTCTGCACTGTTGTCTATCACTGAAATTCTGAAAATAGTAAAATTTCCAGACCAGTGGTTTAACGTACATCTGCGGTGATGTCTGAATTCTTGAGAGGACATTTGGTTTGAAGTTTGAAGTAGTACTGTAATCAGTTATTTGTGGTGTTTTTTGTGATTTTTTTTCAGATTCTAATGGACCAAAAGCAAACACTTCCAGGCCCTTACAATAAAAAATTTTCAGACTTGAAGCTAACTGGGTTCAGTGAAGCAAAGGGGGTCAAAAAGTGATTTTGGGTTGTCTAAATCAGTTTTCAAAACCTGCTCTAGGGCATTTTCGGACCTGAATTTCAGCTACTCAGATATCTCGGAAGCAGGTTTTGAACGCTGATTTGGGTAGCCCCAATATCCTTTTATGACTCCCCTTGCTTCATTTAACCCATTTAGCTTCAAGACGACTTGAAATTATCCCTTATTAGGGTATTCAAATATCCACAAAAAACTAACGATTGATTGTCTTACTGTACTTGAACCGGTGCAAAATCACGTCTTCTCAATTCCCCTCTCATCAAACCCAATCCCTTCCCCAAGTGCATCCAAATAAAATACTACCCATCCGAAAAGGTCGTCCTAGAAAAAATGCCACCGAGCTTGGCACGAAGAGCACAGCTGCATCTCGATCTTGCCCACCCCAAAGAATCGTACAGTTCAACCACCCACCTGCTCATCGGGACGGGTTCCCTGGTACGGGGCACAGATGTACAGTGTGGAGTTTTTTTTTTCTGATAGTTCACCCAGACCATCTGCCATAGTTTTATTATCGCCCTGGTAAGGAGGGGGTCAAAAAAAGAGCTTGAAATTCTGAAGGACATTGGGAGGTTGACAGATGTTGAACTTTTCTGATGATGACATATGTAGATCAAGAATTTTGATTTTTAATTTCAAATCTTTGTAGTTTTTAGTTCCCAGACTCCCCTAGCGTCCCGGAAAAGAGCAGAGACACGAAGGAGACATAGACAATGACCTTTCCCCCCAGTCTAACGACCTGACCATCATAGTCATGGCCATTTGAAAACTGTTTACACCATTCATCACCCCCCTTGTCTGCTGGCTCTCCTTTATCTTTATCTCTCCTCCCCGCGACGAGAATTTGAAAAGAGGCGCGAAACTGGGTGTTAAGCCACGCCCACTTTTGCTCGGTGGTCTTCGAGCTGGACTGGGGTTAGTAAGAGAGTGGTCTCGGGTGGTCTCAGCTGGAGCACACATTTCTATTATTCTTGATCTTCTCTGTCAGCGAGTTTCCTTACAAGATGTGGAAGAGCATCAAGAAGCTGAACCCGATCAGTAGATCTGGTCGCGGTCCCCGGATCGTTTTCAGTTCACCGCCGCCAGTGCAGTGGGTTGAGGGGAAGCGAATGGCGGTGAGTTGCGCAATTTTGAAATCGAAATAACTCGGTGATGTGAAACCAAAAATTAACTCTGGGCATTCTAGGCATGTAGTTGTTTCTTCATAGTTTTCGTGCTTACATTGATTTTCGTGGTGGGACCCGTAAAATTCGAACACGAAAAAAAAATCTTAATCCTGGTCATGATTATACTCATTCGAAGCGTCTGAACCTGCTGATCTCAACCAGTGTGTATTTTTCGGAAACTTTTTTCGAAAACAGTTTCAAAAGTTTCAAAAAAATTTTCGAAAGGCTGATCGAAAAATCGTTCGAAGCATTTTCGACTGACCGTATGAAATTGAGCGTAGTGCGTTATTTCGGAGTGTTGTAGTTTTCTTGGCAGTACTATAAGTTTTTAGTTAAGTTTGAAGGCACATTGGTTTTTTCTCTCGAAAATTTTTTGATAAATTTTTCGAAAATTTTTATTCCAAAAATTTGAGAAAATAGGAACTTGAACTAAAACTACTATAACTCGAACCAATTCCACTCAAAATCTATGAAACTTGTGCAGTTAGATTCAGCGAGTTTAGACGGTTCTGGTAAGTATATGAACATGACTAAAAAGAGGCGGAGCCTACCGGAATATGCGTTTTTCTGGTCATAGTTATACTTGGATGCAAAAGTTCAGAACGGATTTGCAAAAAAATCCCTCAACTCGGTCAGATTTTACCCGAAATTTGTGAAAATTACAGCATTAGCATCAGCAAGTTGAGACGGTTCGAATAAGTATAATTATGACCGTTCATTTTTCCGAGTTATTGGGTCTTACCAAACATAAAAAAATAGTAATGTTTATCTAATTCAAATTGTCTTAACTTGCTGATTCTAATGATATATTTTTCATTGATATCGGTTAAAATCTGATCGAGTTATAGAGTATTTTCTGAGCTTTTCGAACCACCCAGAATGCTCGCTAATACAAAACCCTATTTCAGACTCCACCACCACCAAAAATTTCGCCACCATCTGACGACGAGCTGGTTCCCGAGTTCAGTGTCTCCCAGACCTCCTTGCAGTTCTACGCGGGCACCCCTCTCTGTCACACCATTCATCTGGAGGTCAGATCTTTGGACAACGTGGAGATTGTGCACAATCTGCCAAAATGCTTTGCCGTGGATCGCTTGTTTGGTTAGTTTTTTGCCAATTTCGCCGACACTCTCGCTTCTCTGCGTCTCTCACTTTCTTGCCTTGACTTTAAAGGCGCATAACTGAAGAACCAAGAGAGCTACAAAAAAGTTGTCAATTACAAAAATGTGGGAAATTTTATGCTGAGCAATTTTGCAGTTGACAATTTTTTGATAGCTAGCCTGGTTCTTCAGTTATAAAAGAAAACGTTCCAGGAAACGGCTCGGCGCGAATCAAGGTGGCCTATCTGCCCGTCGCCGGTCAGCAGATCGTATCGCTGGAGCCCCTCTTCATCAAGTTCACCAACAAAGTGTTGCCTGTCAACTCGACGAATCCCATCACTGTTCATGTGAACGTTCAAGAATTGGAGTCGGCGATGAGCGCCGAGCAGGCAAGACACTCCGTCGTTGGGCCGATGGGAACGTTTTTGGGACAGATGGCCGATGCGAGAAAGAAGAGAATGAGCACCGCCAGGTTGGGGAGATCGAAAAACTCTATTTTTCAGTTTTGAGTGGGATTTTATCTACCGAATCTAAAAAATGAGTGAAAAATTGCGGCCTTTCGAGCTCCGGTAGATCAAAATAATGACTGGTTTTGCTTAATTTTTCAAATTCTAAAAAACCCGCGAAAATGTTAAGACCAAAAATTCAAATTTGAACGTTTTCAGTACTGGTAGATCAAACTGGACAAAAAATTGAAAAAGTCAAATTTTTTTATCTACCAAAGCTAAAAACCGCGCGAAGTATTTCGCACCTAAAATTGAGATTCAAGCGCTTTTTCTTAGCACCAGTAGATCAAAAATTCTACATTTCGATTTTTAGTTGAGCTTGATCTACCGGCATGAAAAAAAAGTCCGCGAAAACGTTTTTTTTTTTGAAAATTGAAAATCGGGTTTCTTTAATCCTTTGGCTTTTGCATCGGTAGATCAAAAATTGATCCTCATTGAAAATTCGAATTTTTTGATCTACTGACACTGAAAGAAGCGCGCGAACAACTTTTGCTACTTTTTAGAGCGGGTAGATCGAACATTTCGTATTTTTGATCTACCAACGTAATTTCTCTCGTAGACACGATCCTCTGGAATGCCTTGAAATCAAAGCGTCTCGTATTTGATCTACCAGAAGTGAAAAAGCGCGCGAAGAACTTTTCAAGCTTTTTAGCACGGGTAGATCAAAGACCAAACGTAAAAAATTCAAAAAGTCGACTTTTTGATCTACCAGTGACAAAGAAATGAGCGAAAACACTCGCAACAAATGTTGGGATTCCCGCCGTTTTTCTTAGCACCAGTAGATCAAAGGTTCGATCTTTCTATGTAGATTTGGGATTGATCTACCGACGCTGAAAAAGCGCGCGAAAAACTTTGCAGGCATTTCCAGCACAAGTAGATCAAAATTTTCGGATTTTTGATTTACCAACGTAATTTTTTTCTCGTAGACACGACCCTCTGGAATGCCTCGTGTGCTACATGGTGTTCACCGACGAGAATGGTCCGAGAGCTCCATTGGTTCTGAGATGTGGACACACGGTGTGTGAGCAATGTGCAACTGGTCTCTTCAATCCCGCATCGGACACGATTCTATGCCCAATGGATCGGACGCCGACGACGAGTGAGAAAAATAAAAAATGTGACGAAATCATCGACAAGCATTCCCATGTTTCAGACAAGGTCTCCGAGCTCTCCAAGAACTTTGCGATTCTCGACGTGCTCCAAGGAAGAAACGACGAGCAGGACTACCAATCCATCGAGGTGTGGAATCCTACATTCCGTCGCAAGACTCCACTGTGTGATGATCCTGACGTGCCGTGCTACGAAAATCCGCTACACGAGTCGACGAACTACTGTACCGATTGTGAGGTCACTTATTGTGAGAAGTGAGTACTTTAAAACCATCAAAACTCGGTTAGTGTTGCTTCAATCACAATAAATCTTGCAGTTCTGAGTTTGGCTAACTAAGGGCTTTCAAATGAGTATAATCACGGCTAGGTTTAGAATTTTGGATTTTTCCACCTTGTTATTACCAAATCACTAAATTCACCATAACTCGGTTAGTTTTGCTCCCATCACAAAAACTTTTGCAGTTTTGGATTTGGCTAGTAAAGGCCTTCAAAATGAGTATAATCATGACCAACCTTGAAAATTTTCATTTTTCAACCTCGGTACTCCTAACTACTAATACTGTCGTAACTCGCTCAGTTTTGTACCAATTACAATTATTTTTGCGGTTTTGCATTTGAATTGTTGAGAGCTTCAAAATGAGTATAATCACGGCTAGGTTTAGAATTTTTGATTTTTCCACCTCGTTATTACCAAATCACTAAATCTTTCATAACTCGGTCAGTTTTGCTTCAGTTCCAAAAATTTTTGTTGCGTCGAACTTCTCTCGTTGAGAGCTTCAAAACAAGTATACTCACAACCCAATTTCATTTCCAGCTGCTACATCCGCACACATTCCTCGAAAATCCTCTCCAACCACCAATTCGTCAAAGTGGAAGATCGCCCAATGGAGGTCCCAAAGTGCTTCTATCATGCGGACAAGCCTGCCGAGTTTGCTTGCATGGTAAGATCAATTTTGATTCAATCTACCAGATCTAGACCAGGTCTATCAGGTCTATCAGGTCTACCAGGCCTAACAGGTCTACCAGGTCTATCAGGTCTACCAGGTCTACTAGGTCTACTAGGTGTACCAGGTCTATCAGGTCTAGATCAGGTCTACCAGGTCTACCAGGTCTATCAGGTTTATCAGGTCTATCAGGTTTATCAGGTCTATCAGGTTTACCAGGTCTACTCTTCCAGAAAGACAACTGCCGCAATGAGCCGCGGATCTGCTGCAAAGAGTGCATCCAAACCATCCACCACAACCACACGCCCTACATGAAGGCCAAATACCTGGCCGACCACAACTCGACCACCCTCACCGCCATTCTGAACAAGCTGAAAGTCTCCGAGGTCGAGACTCTGATGATGATTCAAAAAGCCAACGAGCAGAGTGCTCGTTTCGAGAGAACCGACGAGAAATACGGGGACATGGTCGACGCGCTGATCACCGTTTTTGAGCAGAAGAAAGAGAACGCCCTTAAGAATTTGGACGCGTTCATTGCATCGAAAAAGTACGAGTTTGAGAGTGAGAAGGAGGAGGTTATGGAGGCACTCAAGAAGCTCTCGGATACACGACGCGAGATTGAGAAGGAGTTGAGGAAGAAGAATGTGCTGAGCAATGCGGCTGAGCAATTGATTAGCAAGGGAATGGATATGTGCAATGGGGAAGTTCGCTTCAGAGGTTCGTTGGTTTTTCAAAGTCGGTGTGTCAGGGGGCGGAGCTTAGCGGTCGTTCATTTTTTTTTTTCCAGTCATGATTATACTCATTCAAACCGTCTCAACTTGCTGATTCTAATGCTATATTTTTCATTGGTTTTGGAAGAAATTTGACCGAGTTAAAGTGCTTTTTGTGGATGCAAAATTTTGGAACGGAGTTGCAAAAAGTGCCTCAACTCGGTCAGATTTTACCCAAAATCAATGAAAATAATACTATTGGAATCAGCAAGTGGAGACGGTTCGAATGAGTGTAAACTTGACCATTTTTTGATGTTCGTGGTAAGACCCAAAACTCGAAAAAATGAACTTCTGGTCATGATTATACTCATTCGAACCGTCGTAATTTGCCGATTTGAAGACAGTATTATTTTCATTGATTTCTTCGAACAATTTTTATGAAAAAAAGTGTTCGAAAAAATTTCGAAAAAAAAAACACAATTTACAATACTGCCAAGCACACTACGACACTCCGAAATAACGCACTGCGCTCAATTTAACGGATAGTCAAAAATGCTTCAAACCATACTTGCAACGGGCCGGGCCGGCCCGTCCGGCCCGCCTCACTCAACTGAATTTTTTTTTTTCAAATTTTTTATTTTGTCTATGAAAGAGAACGAAAAAATTTATGCTATTTTTTTGAGAATCTTTTTTTTCAAATCAAAAAGTACAAAAAGAACAATTTGGTTTCAGAAAAGTTACTTTTCAAAAACTTTTTTCCGAAAAATCAGGAAAAAAATCAGCTTCAGTAATGACCCCCGGCCCGGCTTGACGTCGGCCCNCTCCCCCCCCCCCCCCCCCCCCCCCCTTCATAAGCCGTTTTTCGAGGCACCCAATAACAACGATTTTCGAATAAAAACTAGTGTCTGAAACTCAAAATTTCAAATTTCTGAAAACCCCTATTTTCAGCCGCCTTCCTGCCGTTCGTCTATCCGGACCTGGCCGTGCTCACTGCTCCGCCACCGCCACCAGTTCGTGACTTCACTCTTCAGGACACCGTCGACGAGCTTCTGAGACTCGAAGAATTCATTGACATAACACGAGAGACATTGAGATGAAAACCTGGGGGTTTCTGAAACAACAATTTTTGATTTCTTTTTTCATGGTCATTTTTAAAATTTTCCCTGACTCATAAATCTTCTTTGACCTACCTTTGTTTTGAAGTTCCAAGTGTATCCTGACTGGGACACAAGGAGTATAGCTGGGTGGGCGGAGCTTATGCCTACGTATTTTCAGAATCTTTTAAAAGTTTCATAACTAGACTTCAACTACGATTTCCTAATTTCGATTCTGAGCTTTGCTCACTCACCCACTCTCTCACCCACACACCCACCAACCACACATTGCTCTATAATTTCCTCCTCCACATTATTTTTTTGTTATTTGTTTCGCTTCCTTCATTTCTTTCTCTTTCTCTCTCGATTCCACCTTCTCGGCTCGAAAAGAAGAAAGATTTGTTGTCAACACGTTTCCATGGACACGAAGCACACACATGTGCTCCATGTGTGCATAATCGGCTTATAAATAATAGGATGCATTCACTTTTTGATGCATTTTTTCCTCCTTTCCCCTCTCATGTTCCCAGCCGGCGACTTTGATCAAGATTATCTTGCTTCTTGTAACAGATATCAAAAAGTAGTCAACTAACAAACTGCTCATGATAAACAGAGCAATATTTTATTAGTTGACAACTTTCTCATAACTCTCACAGAAACCGAGATAAACTTGATCAAAGGAACGGTTGAGGGCGCGCTTCTATTACAAGATTTTTGGTAGTTCTATCAAGCCTGTGTTTTCATGGTGGGACCCAAGTGTTTATATTTATTCAACTCGTTTTACAGTGCTGATTTTATCAATGTAACTTTTCTTGTTTTTAAGTAAATTCTGACAGTTTTGAAGTCGTTTTCTTGGGTCCATTTCATCACTAGAGGCTCTCTTAAATTTCAATCAAAATTTGGGACAATTATTATACAGTTTGGATCAGTAAGTTGAGACGGTTCGAATGAGTGTACAACAAAGTTGAACGGGAAACTTCTCGGTTTTTTCGATTTTTTTAGACCGGGAACACTTTTTTCCCCAGCGTTGTCCCGAAAGGACGTTCCTGCTCAACTCTGGTACATACATGACCTGAAGTTGAAGTTTTTTGAAATTTTGGGTCCCACAACGAAAATCTTGTCTTGATTAGTTCGAATCACAAGCTCATAGTCTCAGAAGCTAAAAAATTGCAAATCTGAAAACGTCAAAACCTCTGAACCTCTGAATCTCAGACTCCTCTAGAATCCCAGAATCTCAGAATTTCAGAGTTTCTGAATCTTCACAATCTCAAAATCTCAGAATCTCAAAACCCTCCAGAATTCCAGAATCTCAGAATCTCAGAACCTCTGAACCTCAAAGATTACAAACCTGTAAACCTCAAAACCTCTGAATCTCCGAATCTCAGAATCTATAACTTTTTCAGATGTCTTCTCTTCAAAAAATCCCAAAAAAAGTCTTCTCATGGGTCAAGCCAACGGACACCATCAAGAAGTTGTACGAGATTCCGTTCGCGGATCGGTTAGTTTTTCTCAGAATCTCGGAGTCTCAGAATCTCAGAATCTCGGAGTCTCAGAATCTCAGAATCTCAGTCTCAGAATCCACCAGAATACCAGATTTCAAAATCTCAGAATCTCCTCATCTCCAGAAAACCAACTTTTGCAGACTCTCCATCGCCGAGACAGACTCCGAGATGCACGCCTACAACGAGGTGGCTCCATTCTACTTCAAACACGTCCAGATCGACTATGACAAGATCTCCTTCGACGACGGAACTTTGGACATCGAGAAGAAGGGCGATCAGATTTTCATCAGCTGCGACGGAGAGGTCAAGAAGAGTGTGGAGTACTCGGAGGCGGAGTTTCAGAAGCTCATCGACTTCTATCTGGCTCGTGAGAAGACCTCAGTGGAGATTTTTCTGGTTTGCGTGAGTTCTCGAGTAATTGACTGAGAATTGATAATTTGAAAACATAGCTGTGATTATACTCTTTTTAAAGCTCTCAATGAGTTAAATTCAAAAATGCAAAGATGTCTGAAATTGAAGCAAAACTGATTGAGTTACGGTCGTTTTAGTGTTTTGGGATACCGAGGTCGGAAAATTAATAATGTTCAAATCTAGTCGTGTTTATACTTATTTTAAAGCTCTCAATGAGTTAAATTTAAAAATGTAAAGATTACGGCGATTGGAGCAACATTGACTGAGTTACGGTAGTTTTCGTGTTTTGGTGGAAAGTTAAAATTTTTGAAACCGGGCCGTGATTATACTCATTTTGAAGCCCTCAACTAGAACATTTCTAATTTCTAAAAATTGGAGCAAAATTGACTGAGTTAGGATGTCCAAGGTGAAATCGACTATGGAAATTCTGAATCTGAAATTCTTGAGTTATGACCTCAACAGTGTTGCGAGGTCGTTGCGAGTCTATAAAGTCGGTTTTACTATGGAATAGATTATAAAAGAAAACCCCAGTTATAAACCCCCTATTTTTCTAGAACACTACACTGCTCAAGCTTCTCCCACCACTGGAAATCACCTTCTGCCTGTACATCCTCCACAACCCAGATTCGGAGGGATGGGAGTTCTTCAAGAGGTGTACCGGGACTCTCAAGTTCCTCAACCTCTACTTCGAGGTTGACCCGGACATCATGAAGATTCCGATTGTGAGTTGAGCCGAAATTTTCAATATTTTTGTCGACAAAAATCTCTACAAAATTTTTCAGATCGCCGGAAGCCGCGGAATCGTATTCCACGGTCAGCAAACCAACGAGACACTTTTCGAGTCGAAGCACATGTACATCCTTCACAGCAAATATGTTCCGTCGATGGAACAGTTAAAGGACTTCATCAAGGTTAGTGGGGGACTGAAATTGACTGAAAATTGACAATTTGAAAATCTAGCCGTGATTATATTCATTTTGAAGCTCTTGTCTAGCTGATATTGAAAATGCAAAGATTACTAAGATTGGAGCGAAAATGACTAAGTTATGGTAGTTTTCGTGTTTTGGAACACCGAGGTCGGAAAATTTAAATTTTTGAAATCCGACCGTGATTATACTCATTTTGAAGCCCTTAACGAGATAAATTTAACATTTAAAAGGTTATTAAAATTGAAGCAAAACTCGCTGAGTTGTGATGGGGTTAGTAACTGAGGTTGGAAAATTGGATTTTTTGTTGAAGTGACCCAGGTCGAAAAAACCGAAAGTGATCAAATCTAGACATGATTATGCTCATTTTGAAGCTTTCAATGAGTCAAATTTAAAAATGTAAAGATTACTAAAATTGGACCAAAACTGGCGGAGTTACGGTAGTTTAAGTGGACCTGGTCGACACAAGGAAAATTTTCAAATCTAGTCATGATTATACTCATTTTGAAGCTCTCAGTTAGCCAAATCTAAAAACGCAAGAAACACCAAAATTGGACCAAAACTGACCGAGTTACAATAGTCTAAGTGACCGAGGTCAAAAATCGGATATTTTCAAATCTGGCCATGATTATATTCATTTTGAAGCTCTCAACAAGCCAAATTCAAAATTCAAAAAATTTCTGAAATAGAAAAGAAATTCACCGAGTTCCGATAGGTTCAAGTCATGGTTATACTCATTTTGAAGCTCTCAACCAGCCAAGTCTCAAATTCAAAAAGTTCACTGTAAAATTTCAGTTCTGGCAGCTGTCGAAACGCGAAGAAGGAGCATTCTGCTTCGATTGCTCCGCCGACACCTTTGAGAAGTACAAAAAGGAGTTCGAGTCATGGCCCGGCAGCTACACTCGACCACGTCTGGGGCTCCCAATTCGGAAAGAGCTCAGCATTGAGCTCCACTCGGCCAAGCGAATCGTCATCAGTCCGGAGGTACTGGAGAAAAACGGGATGGTCCGAGTTGTGATGGCCATCGTGCCAAAGCATCCGATCGATTCGTTCATCGACCTCATCGAGAGAATCAAAGCCTCCTGGGCCAGGTCGACGGACCCGGCTGCTGCCAAGAAGGGGGCGGAGTCTAATGGTCAAAAGTGAAATAATTGTATCTCTTGTGGAATGAATCATTTATTTGGAATGTTCCTGTCAGTTTTTGATCTACCAGTATTTGAAAAAGGGCGCGAGAAAAAATGTGTTACAATAATTTAAAATCTACTTCTTCCGAATGGCATGCGCAATTAGTCGACTGCGGGTTCGCATTACTGCGAGTGCTTCTGTACTACTGGAGCTGCTCTTGTTCTCCTCAGAATCCGTTCGCATTATCGGGCTGATTTTGTCCACTGTCACGTCGTCCGGAATGTAGAGCGAGCCGAATGGAACGAGGGGCTCTGAAAATTGAAGATGAAAATTTTTAATTTTCAAATCTTAGCATGATTATACTCATTCAAAAGCTCTTACCTAGCTGAGTTTAAAACTACAAAAATTATTGCATTTGGAGCAAAACTGATCGAGTTACTTTAGGTTAACAGACCAAGGCCCTAAAAATGAAAATTGTAGAACTTGGTCGTGATTATACTCATTTTGAAGCTCTCAATGAGTCAAATTCGAAGATGTAAAAATTACCGCGATTAGAGAAAAACTACCTAAATTATGGGGGTTTCAGTGACCCAGGTCGAAAAATGAAAATTTCAGAACTAGGCCGTGATTATACTCATTTCGAAGCTCTCAATTAGGCGAGCTCAAAAAACTTGACGAAAACCACAAACCTCCAGCCTCGGGTCTCGGATTAGTCAGCGCGCGTGTCTTCTTCAAAATCTCCGACACATCGTGCAACTCGCTCGCCTGCTTCAACATCTTCTCAATCTCCCTCCGATACCCGGTCGACGTCTCGATCGTCGTCTCCGTCTCCTTGCTCTTCGTCTCAAAAATCATCTTTTTCGCATCCACGAACGTCTCCAGTCTCTTCAACGCCTGCCTCTTCTTCTCGTCGAAATACGTGCTCACCGACTCCGCCTTCTTCTTGTAGGCCGCCGTGCTCTTGTCGAAACTCTCGGCACAGCCCTGTGTGGTGTTCAGGTGCAGCTCGAGAAACTTCTCGGACATTTTCAAATTTCGCGCCATGTCTCGAAGAGCGGTCTTGTTTTTGGCAATCTGGTCGGTAAGGTTTTCGTGTTCATGGGATTTGTGGAGGTTTTCGAGTTGACATTCCTCGCAAAACAGTTTGGATTCGGATTTGCAAGTGTCATCCTGAAAAAACAGATTGTGAACAGTCGCGCATATTTTTTTGAAATTTTTTTCTGCATTTTTGCGTCGCGGTGTTTGCACTGAAGTGAAATTTCAAAAAAAAAGTTCTCGAAATTTTTTTGAAATTTTCTGCATTTTTGCGTCGCGGTGTTTGCACCAAGTTTTCAAAAGTGCCGACACACCGCGACGTCAAAATGCAGAATATCGAAAATGTTTTGAATTTTTTGTGCATTTTCGCGTCGCGGTGATTGCATACAAGCCCGCTAACTGAATTTCTACACGGAGACCTGGCGATAGAGGAATGCAATCGCGCTCCAGTGGGCAAATTTTTAGGCCGGCAAACGTTTTGAATTTTTTTTATTGTTTCGAACAATTTTTTTCAGTTTTTTCCGCACCCTGTGATGATAATAGGACGTGAGCAATCCTTTGAACTCGAAAAGACTGTAAAAAATTCGGTAGAAATTTCTACCGAATTTTCGTTTTAGTGCAAACACCGCGACGTAAAAATGCAGAAATGGTGTCGACAATAAAAAAAGGCTAACCTTGCACACAAAACAGGCCAGCTTATCCGAGTGAACTGTACAACTCGGAAGTACCGCTGGTCTCTCTTCCAACGACACCGATTTGTGGTTGGCGAAGATTTTGGCGGCGTGTGTTGCGGAGAAGCAGCTGAAAATTAAAAGCATGTCATTTTCAGAGTGGAAATTCTTCTTGTAGATCAAAAAAAGAGAAAAAGAAAACTCACTTCACACAAAACTCCGCCTTGCACGAGAGACAGTGACACGTCGCCTCGTGGCTCGGATTCTCGAAGCACGGAACGTCTGGATTCTCGCATGGTTGAGTTTCTGTCTGCTTCTTGATCGCCTCGGCGAGTGACATCTCGCGGAGCATGTCGATGATGAGGAAGTTCTTCGGGAACTGTTCTTCGTTTTTGACTGAAATTTTTTTCTTAAAGTTACTGTAATCCGGTTAGTTTTGCTCCAATTGCAGAGATTTCAAGCGATCTAGATTTGGCTAATTGAGAGCTTCAAAATGATTATAATCATGGCCAGGTTTAAAATGTTTCCATTTTTCGACCTGGGTACCCTTCTGACCACTAAAAACTGCTGTAACTCAGTCAGTTTTGCTCCAATTACGGTAATTTTTCAAATTCCGAACTCAGCTTGTTGAGGGCTTCAAAATGAGTATAATCATGGCCAACTTTGAAATTATAAGTTTTTCAACTACAGTACCCTCCAACCACTCCGAATACTATAACTCTATCAGTTTGGCTTCAATTACAAAATTTTTTTTCAGTTTTGAGTTTGGCTAGATGAGAGCTTCAAAATGAGTATAATCATGACCAGGTTTAAAATTTTCGGTTTTTCAGCCGGTGTCACATGAACTACCGTAACTCAGTCAGTTTTGCTCCGATTTCCGTGATTTTTAAAATTCTGTATTCAGCCTGTTAAGGGCTTCAAAATGAGTATAATCATGACTAGAATTGAAAAAAAAATTTCTGAACCCGAAAAATTCTCCAACTCGGCTGCAGCCGGCAACTTTAGGGCGAAGGTTAGGCGGGGTTCGCCTAAGATTTCCACAGAAGCCGCCCAACCCTAGCTCAACCTTCGCCTAAAGTTCGCCTTACTTTCGCTCAGAAGCCGACCAGCGTTAACTTTCGCACGAAAGCTGCTCAAGTTCCGCCCAAAAGCTGCCGAACAGTCGCTTGACTTCAGCCCAACTCTCGCCGTAAATGAAAATTCTAGCTTTACGGCAAGGGTTGGGCTGAAGTTAAGCGACAGTTCGGCAGCTTTTGGGCGGAACTTGAGCAGCTTTCGTGCGAAAGTTAACGCTGGTCGGCTTCTGAGCGAAAGTAAGGCGAACTTTAGGCGAAGGTTGGGCTAGGGTTGGGCGGCTTCTGTGGAAATCTTAGGCGAACCCCGCCTAACCTTCGCCCTAAAGTTGCCGGCTGCAGCCGAGAAGACTCACCTTGGCTATTGATCCGATCATAGGGACACTGCACTTGACCGGTTGCCGATTTCAGCTTCTTGACACATGTTTCACACAAAGTGTGTCCACAGGCTGGCAAAATTCTCGGAATCAAATCCGGATTGTTGTCGACGAAGGGGAGGAGACACAGGTTGCATTCGAGTGATTCGGATCTGGAATTGATAATTGGGTTTTTGTCTGTAACTCGGTCAGTTTTGTCGTGATTACTAAAACTTTTGCAAAATCAGATTTGGCACATTGAGAGCTTCCAAATGAGTATAATCTCGGCGGGATTTCAAAAATTTTCATTTTCCGACCCTGTACCCCCTAAACACTGAACCGATCATAACTCTGTCAGTTTTGCTCTGATCACACAAACTTTTGTAGATTTCGACTTGATTAATTGAGAGTTTCAAAATGAGTATAATCAAGACCAGTTAAAAAAATTTCAATTTTTCGACCTCGATACCGTTAATCACTAAACCTAACATAACTCAGGTTTGCTCCAACTTCAATAATTTTGTAACAATTGGGTTTGTCTGGTTAGGGGCTTCCAAATGAGTATAATCACGGCGGGATTTCAAAATTTTTTTTTCACTTTCTGTTTTTCGGCAAATACTCACATGCTATGTGATCGTCTGCTATTGACCCCGTCTGCTATAGTGTCTCATATGCTATTTGCCCGTCTGCTATGTGATCGTCTGCTATTAGGGTGATCTGCTATGGATCGTCTGCTATTTCTGTCTCATCTGCTATACTATTCCCAATTTCAAAGTCTCATCTGCTATGATCGTGATCATCTGCTATTTTCTTGGCAGTTTTCTACGAATTTTCAGACTATTTTTTGCAGAATTTCAGATCATATTCCAGACAGTTGTTGGACCATTTTCTAGGTTCTTGCTGTGTTTGCTGTCTCATTTTGGAAGCTCTCAACTTGAGCTCGGTTCCACGAATCAAAGTTTCGTCAGTTTACCAGGGAACCCGCTTTAGGGTACCTCTGAGAACTTTCTATAGACTGGCCCATATATGGAGCAGAACCTGGGCTCTCGAATGTGCTATGTGTCTACCTGCGAACATTTCTAGAAGTCGAGATACAGTCTTCAAAAGGTGGCGAGCCCAGGTTCAAAGGGAAGAAAGGTGGAAAATCGCACTTTTCGAAGACTGTATCTCGACTTCTAGAAATGTTCGCAGGTAGACACATAGCACATTCGAGAGCCCAGATTCTGCTCCATATATGGGCCAGTCTATAGAAAGTTCTCAGAGGTACCCTAAAGCGGGTTCCCTGGTAAACTGACGAAACTTTGATTCGTGGAAAATGAGACAGCAAACACAGCAAGAACCTAGAAAATGGTCCAACAACTGTCTGGAATATGATCTGAAATTCTGCAGGAAATAGTCTGAAAATTCGTAGAAAACTGCCAAGAAAATAGCAGATGATCATGATCATAGCAGATGATCACGATCATAGCAGATGAGACTTTGAAATTGGGAAAAGTATAGCAGATGAGACAGAAATAGCAGACGATCCATAGCAGATCACCCTAATAGCAGACGATCACATAGCAGACGGGCAAATAGCATATGAGACACTATAGCAGACGGGGTCAATAGCAGACGATCACATAGCATGTGAGTATTTGCCCTGTTTTTCGACCTCTTTAATCACTAAACCTATCATAACTCAGCCAGGTTTGCTCCAATTTCAATAATTTTGCAAAACTTGAATTTGTCTCGCTGAGGGCTTCAAAATGAGTATAATCAAGACCAGTTAAAAAAATTTCAATTTTTTGACCTCGGTACCGTTAGGCACTAAATCTAACATAACTCAGCGAGTTTTGCTCCAAATTCAATAATATTGTGAAATTTGAGTTTGGCTGGTTGAGGGTTTCAAAATGAGTATACTCAAGACCAGTTTAAAAATTTCAATTTTTTGACCTCGACCTTATCACTAAACAAACCTCTTACTCTCTTCCCACAACTTGACTTTAACCGTAACTGCTCCCGCCTGATTCGGTGAGAAAATGTTTTGATTGAATTTGATGTACATTTCACTCGGAATCACTTCATTCTCCAACTGAACGCGGTGATCATAAGTGACCTCGACTGTTGCCGGTATTTTGATCGTTTCTGAAACAAATCGATTATTTTTCAATTGTTTTTAAATTTTCGCGCGCTTTTCAAGAACTGGGTGGATCAATCAGCCACGACTTACTGCTTTGATTGAAAGAGAAGCACTTGGGAAGATTGTGCGTCATTTCAACGGGCATCAAATATATTCCATTTTTGGACTGAACCTGAATGGTGAGTGTCGATGTTTTGTTTTTTGGAAATGTCAATTCTTTGACATTCACTTCGAGCGATACAGCCATCTGAAAAGAATATTGTTATCAAAATTGCTTTGTTTTTTCTCAATTTAAACATGCACGGTGAATTATAAAAACGCAAAAATTGCTTTACACGAAGACCTGACGCTAGAGAAATGCAATTGCGCTCCAGTGAGAAAATTTTTAGGCCGGCGAACATTTCGAACTTTTTTTCTTGATTTGGGCAAATTTTTTCAGTTTTTTTCGACAATCTGTGATGATAATAGGAGGTGAACATACCTTTGAAGTCGAAAAAACTCAAAAAATTTCACCCAAATTACAAAAAAACTTGAAAATTTGAGACGCCTCCAAGCAGAGCGCGTTTGCGTTCCTCCAGCGGCGTCTCGGCACGAAAATAGCTACCGTAATTTGAAGGAACCTGTTCATATTTTGACTAAGCTTTCCGATTTTTAAGCAATTTTCAGCTTTTTTTTTTTGAACAAAATGTTTTAAAAAGGTCAAAAAACTGTTAACTTTCGAAAAATCGCTAAGAAAATCTCGAAAAGCGGCTGAAATCGGGAGCATGGCGTGAGATTCGCGCATGCTCCTTTAAAGTACGGTAGTTGTTTTTGTGGTGAGATATCACCGTGAGAAAGTCGGCAATGAAAACCCCTTTATCCAGGTGAAAATCGATAAAAAAACGGAAGAAAACAAAAATCGAAAAAAAAACTAGACCGTGTCTATTTACGAGCTGGGGATTACTGTAATTTTCGTTGCTCGATACTTTTTGCGAGAATTCGGCCACGTGGTGCTACGGAGGGGGAAGGGATAATAAAAACGATAATAATCTATATATTAGCAAGATGAGAGACGACAACCCTTATTATTGGAAGACAGACCCGCCACAGTTTTCCGCCCTCCCGGGGGTATTCCCGAGAAGAGTGTCAGCAATTGCGCTCCACCGGAAATCCGATAAAAAACATTCATTTCGCTTCGCAGCGAGTAGTACAAAACTCCCAAAACCTCTGAAATTTCAAAACCAGTTCAGTTTTAAAGTATCCCTCATTTATTATCAAATCAAATTTTTTTAACCAAAAAAAGCATCGAAAAAAAAACAATTTTTTGGGGGGCACGAGCACAAAGGCAAGGCGGAAGGCACTTTTGAATGATATATATGGACATTTAAAATTTCAAAAAATCGATAAATTGAGCCTTACAGAGAGGGGGAGGAGCAAAAAAACGAGGGGGCGGGGGGGAGAAAATCACTATCACAGATTTACTGAAAAAACGCGAGAGAGACGCAGAGATGAAGAAAAAAACTAGATTTTTTGAGATAAAAAGAACACCAAGAAAAAATAACAGGCGGGGGAAAAAAAATACCCAAATTTTACTATCAACTTTGGATTCATGGGAAGAGTCGGAGACAATTTTTTTGAAAGTGGGAGAGAGAGTCTGTGTGGTTGGGAGAGACGCAGAGAGAGAGAGAGAGAGAGAGAGAGAGAGAGAGAAAAGGTGTGAGAAACCTGTGTAAAAAGCAAATAGGTTGAAATCGAGACAAGAAAAGACGTGGTTAACTTTGACAGTGAATAGTCCGCGCTCGAACGACACTCCGCCATGCCGGCATAGCGGAGTGTCGTTCGGGGCGGATAGCCAAGAAAAAAGAAAACTGACGAACGGATAATAGGGGATAAAAAAAATATATATGTTGGGGGCGGTCTGATTTTGACCATTTGAGAGAGAGAGAGAGTTGAAGATCAGGTTCGGCTCAGCGCTGGATTCGCTCCGTGATCGGTAGGTAGAAACTTTGCGAAACAATTTGGGCGGGAAATTTGAAAATTTTGAATATTTTCAAATCTTCGTTTTTGATTGACTTTTTGGGGTCAATTCAAATCGCAAGTTTCAAAAAAATCGAAAAATTTCAAAATTCTCGCCATGAAAATTTCACAGTTTCTACTACCGAGCGCTGGTCAAGAGGTTTCGTCGCGGTTTTTTCATGGGATCAGTGTGTGTGTTGAAAACGCGCTCCATCGCAATCTAGAGATCATTTTGGGGTTCGCGCGCTTTCTCAGGCACTGGTAGATCAAAAATCGATTTTTTGATCTACCCGGGCTGGAAAAACGTGGGAAACTCAAAAATTCGTACCGTAGATCGAGAAAGGAGCGCGTTTTCATCACAAACGGCTCACATGAGAAAATCGTGACGAAGCAAAAAAAAGGCAATACAAAAAAAAAACAATCGTCGAAAATTCTTGATGAAGACCAAAAGAGATCAGCATTCTGCTAGAGAGACGAAGATTCGGTGGGTGGGTGGGGTTTGGTGGTGGGTGGGTGATTTTGGGGTAGGGGGATTTGATCCGGAGATCTTCATATAGATATAAAGGGGGGGGGGGGGCG
>LR543310.1:366582-474563 GCA_900536305.3 Caenorhabditis sp. 40 LS-2015
AGAGATAGAGAGAGAGAGAGAGAGAGAGAGAGAGAGAGAGAGAGAGAGAGAGTGAGAGATACAGAGTGTCACAGTACTCCCAGCAGAGCTCCACCACATCCTGGGGTTTCCTTAGATGTCATCTGCACCGTTCGGTGTTTCTTGGAATCCACAGGTGATCCAATTACGGATGAGCAATGTTACAGTTAGTGTTAGACCTCCCTATGGTCGTTAACAAGCCCAAGGCCGCTCTCCATTATAAAGAGCGGCCTTGGACTTATTAACGACCATAGGGAGGTCTAAAACTAGCCGTGACATTGCTCATCAGTAATGACATTGCTCATCAGCAAATGGTGGATTCTGACATTGCTCATCAGCAATACTGCAAAAGCGGAGCTCTTCAAGTTCCATGACTTGGTTAGAGGTTAGATCCTGCCGTTTCGAAAAATGTGCTCTTTCCCAAAACTGGCTCAATCGAAACGCCACAGCTGTATTGAGAGCACCGTGCGCCTGATGAGCAAACAGGGGGAACATCTGCTCCCTGTTGTCTTCTCTCTTTGTCTGGTGATCAATGACATCATTCCGAGTGATGTCAGTCGAGAATTCGAGAATCTGGATTTCGTGAAATCCTTGCTTCTATCGTCTAGGGGAGATCTCTTGACCTTGTTTTCAGTTCTAGACCTTTCTAGAGCCCTAGATCATTGGCGTTGAGTTGTAGACCTTTCCATTGACTTTTAGCGCTCTAAAAACAGCTAGAGACTCTTGTGCAAAGTCTAGAGCACAAGGACTCATGAACTCTTACAGCACAAGATAAACCGAAAAACCTCAGAGGATTGTGTAATGTGCTAACGAGAGGAGGATCTGAGGAACCACACTGAACAAGGAGGGTGACAGAATCGGAGCAACAACAGGTGTTGCAAATGAAAAAGTGATGACGCGGAAGGAGAGGGAGACTCTCGCATGCTTCGTTTTCACCTTTTCGTTCCTTCGTCAATCGACCTAGCTCTTGTTCCAAGATTGATTCCAGGGATGCAGAACCCGCAAACCAGGATACTGATATCTAGAGTCCATAAAATTGACTCTAAGAATATCGAATCTAGGAGAACACCTTACAGGGTCCCCTGTCAGGCGCGACGGGACTGTCGGCCTCCCGAAATTGCGGAAAGAGCCCAGGAATTTTGAGATCCCTAGGATCTAAGTCGGACAATTACTGACCGTGCTTCTTAGGTCGTGGGTCTTGGGTCCTGGGTCTTGGATCTCCGATCTTCGATAATGAACCTTGTTGCAATGGCCGGGGCATCCACCTGGCTCAGAGCCAAGGCTGCAAATTCTGGATGATAGTCGAGGTGTCTGAATGGTCAAGAGGAAGACTCCTGGAAGCACCGCAACTGAGACATGTCGAACCCGTTTCATTTCGACAAATGTGATCTTGGAAATCAGGTTTTCGACAGTGGTCATGGATCTCTGGTCTTAAATCTTGAATCTTGGGTTTCGAAGCACCAGGTCTAGATCTGAAGACTCCCAGGACATTTCGAAGCCACGACAAGTCTACATCTACCAGTGTAACTTTCTGACTATTACCATATCTTCTCTCTCCTCTCCTCTCCATCTCCATTTCCAGCAGCGAAAGTGAACTAATCGCTCGTATTTGAGTCCGCGTATGTTCAGCAGTTTAGTCGCACTAATTCGATGGTTTTCCCTTTTCAAGTGTGTATGTGTGTGATTGACACATACACACATTACCAAAAGTAGTAATATGAAAAAAAAAAAGTGTCTGTAAACCGGTTCAGACGGATTTTCACACCTGAAAAAGTAGGGGGCTGAAAACCCTCGTCAAAAACCATAGAACGAGAACAAAAGTGTTCAGTTTGTATCGTTTTTTTTTCACTTTTTTCCGTCGGCTTCCTGAATATCAATCAAGAGTGCACTTGCGGAGGGAGTGAAAAGGGGGGGGGGGTATGCGGAGAAGGAGGGCAGCAATACTTTTTACACTTTGAGACAACCGTAAATGATGGAGAGGATCAGGAGGAGCGGAAGGAAAATCTTCAGNGGAGAAGGAGGGCAGCAATACTTTTTACACTTTGAGACAACCGTAAATGATGGAGAGGATCAGGAGGAGCGGAAGGAAAATCTTCAGGGAGACGCAATCCCGGATGTTGTCAGCGATGGCCTAGGATCCGACAAAACTCGGCCAGCGCTTTTCAACAGGTTTTTTATATGGTCCACTTTGAAGGAACACGGCCAAACAGAAATTTCGAATTTTTTTGATGGCCTAGAAACCCGAAAAAGCAGAGAGTTAGGCCATATGCTGTTTTTCGTCCATTTTTTCGTTTTGAGCAGAATCTAGCGTTTCTGGCCTTGGTGACCCAGGCCATTGTCAAAACTTGAAAAAGTTAGGTCATGTCCATTTTTTTGTGAATTTTTCAGGCTTAGGCTTGCTCCTTCAAAGAATGCTCCTTTAAAGTACTTTATGGGACCGAGTTGTCGGATTCTAGGCCATCATCTAGTCTCTTTCGTCGATTTTGAGGGCTTAATTTCAGATTATAAAAAAACCTCGTACCTCGGATGCTTCTGAATGCGAATCTTGAACTTCAAATCTCCGGGGTCTCCCTCGATGTGCGGCTCTCCTTCGCCGTGGAAGATTTGCGTGTGACCCTCGTCGGAGCCCACCTCCACTTCGACCTGGAAAATTGGGCGGGGGTTTTATGGCTATCTTAGGGGGTTGAGGACCATTCTTGTACTTCTAGGCCCTTTCCCGGGTTTCTAGGCCATCTAAGAGGTTTCTAGGCCACGATGGGGGCTTCTAGGTTGTCTTGAGATTCCCAGGTCGTATTTGGGTTTCTAGGTCATTTTCGGGGTTTCTAGGTCACGAATAGGGACTTAGAGGTCATATTGAAAGATTCTGGGTCATGGAGAGGTTTCTAGGCCACGAAGAGAGGGATTTCTAGGTCATGAATGAGGTTTCTAGACCAGGTAGAAACGAAGAAGTCCAGGCCATTTTTCAAGATTTTAGTGTCATTTTTCAAGGCCAAAAATTCGCCGCTGCTCACCTCCAACACCTTGTTCTCCTGCACGAGCTTCACATTCGGACACTCGTCGCACACCTTCACCTGGAACATCTGGAATCGGCCTTGGCCCATTTGTTCCGTTCGCATTTCGTGTCGACAATTGCATTGGCGCGTGCCCGACGTCTGCTTATACATGGCCTTCTTTCGTTTGATCTGCAAAATTGGATTCAGTTTTTGATCTACTTTTGATCTACTTGATCTCTTTGATCTACTTGGAGATCTTGGTGTCGTCTTGTTCGAGAGGAATACACGAGCGAGTTTTGGACTTTTCAAAAATTGAAAAATTTTCAAAATTTGACCTAAGAAATCGTCATTTCTAGAGGGCGTTTTTGGAGCCAAATTTTTGAAGATTTTCACTTTTCTAATTTTGAAAATTTGAAAATTCCGACTGACCACTTTTGGATTTCTAGGCCATCAAAGTCGAGAAATTTGAATTTTTCGATTTTGACGACCTTTTTTTGTATAATTTTCAAGATGATTTTCCATAGTCAAAAATAGGGTGGTATTTCGTTTCAGAAAAGTTCGAAGCAGAAACGTAGCAAAATAGAAATCGATTGAAGAAGAAATGCGTCGAATTCGATTCTCTGCGAAAAAGAAATGTGTCAAATCAGAAATTGTCAGATCGGAAAATCTCGGAATAGAAAAGTTCACAGTAGAATTGTATCGTTTTGGAAAATTCCTATCATTAGAGCGCGCTTGCGCACAAAATTTCGAATTTTCAAAAAATTTCAGTTGTTTTTTTCGGACTGTGCATTCGCGCTCTATTGCTAAAAATTTTCCAAAACGCTACAATTCCACTTTGAGTTTTTCTACAGTGACTATATTCTGATTTGACGCATTTCTTTTCCGCAGAGAGTCTAATTCGACGCATTTCTTCTTCAAACGATTTCTATTTCGCTACGTTTCTGCTTCGAAATTTTCTGAAACGAAATACCACCAAAAATAGTCATTTTTCGTGTAGTCCTCTCGGAGAAGATTTGGACTTTTTGAGATTTTTCAAAATTTCAAAATCCCGACAAATCTTTTTACCTCCACAAAATGCCCATTATAGGCTTCCTCGAGTGTCACAAACAGGTCGATGGTGACGTCGGCGCCCTGAAAAAAAAATTTTCTTTGAATTTTTGTTTGGTGAAATTTTTTTTTTCGTGACCGAGAAAACGGGAACTCGGCCATGATTGAGAAAAATCAGCAAGAAACCGACTTGAAATTTGAGAATGTTCCTTTAAAGTACGGTTCGGTGAAAATTCAGCAACTTTAAAGGAGCATGCTCGAATTTGGGACCGGTTTTTTGGATTTTGGTCATTTTTGGCGGTTTTTAAGCGATTTTTCCTCGATTTTTGGGTGAAAAATGCGATCGAAATCAGTTTCCAACGATTTTTAGCGAAAAATTCGAATCTCAAACCTTCGGTGTGCCCTCCTCGCCTCCGTGGCCACCTCCGCCGCCGAAGAAGTCTCCGAAGAAGGAGGAAAACGGATCGTGGCCACCACCGCCGCCACCGCCCATCTTCGCGACACCCTCCTCGCCATGTCTATCATACATGGCTCGTTTTTCCTTGTCGGAGAGGACCTGGAATCATTTTTTTTTGAAAATTTTGAAAAAAATGTTTTGAGAAGTTTTTTTGGGTTTAGGGTGAAATTTTTGAGTTTTTTGAGAGTGAAATTTGAAATTTTCGATAGCGTTTCAGTCGGGAACTGATTTTGGACAAATTTTGAAAAAAAAAATTTTTTTTTAATTTTTCAGTTTTCAAAAACTTTTCTAGACCAGAATTTTCTGCTAAACCTGAATTTCACTATTACAAACCTCGTAGGCCGCACTCAAGTCTTGAAATTTCTCATTTGCCATTTCATCGTCGGGATTTCGATCCGGATGCAGCTCCTTGGCTTGTTTTCTGTACGCCTAAAAATGGGAAAAACTTTCTATATAGTTTTTTTTGCGGGTTTTCGAACCTTTTTGATCTGATTGGCATTGGCATTTTTGGCGACACCCAAAATTTTATAAAAATCTCTACCACACGCAACGAAATCGACCAGGAAGGCGGTCAGTACCAGTAGGGAGACGTTTAATATCCGCATTTTCTGAAATTTTGGGGAATTTAGGACAAAATCGAGTGAAATTGGGTCGAAATTTGATAAGCAACATGTATTCCGGACGCGGAAAACTCCAAAGGCAACCACGTATTTGCACACGTCAGTTTAACGGCGGTACGATGGAGCGCACTTGCCACTCTCTATTATCGTCGTTCATAACTTTTGTCCTTCTTTTTGTTTTTCCTTCATTTTTTAACAATAAAAACGGTGAAAAAGATGAAAACATGTTTTTAAAATTCGAAAAAAATTGATTAAAAAAGAAAACAACAAGAATTGATAAAATCGCTGCGAGACCAGTGATTATTTTTTTGGTATGTGCCTTTAACTTCCACAGTAACCGGAAACGATTTTGGCGATTTTTCAAGGATTTTTCAGCTTTTTCAAAAGAATATCAGATAATTTTGGATGAAAATATAGATTTTTCTAATTTTTCAATGAACTTCAAATATTTTTGCTTAATTTGGTGCAAGGTTTGCCGTTTTTTCACTCTTTGGAAGTAAAATTACATCAAAAATATGAATTCGCGGCGAGACCCAATCTCACATTTCTATCATGCGCCTTTAACTTCTACAGTAATCAAAACTTTTTTTGATGATTTTTTGCTGTTTTCAAACGATTTTCTCCAAATTTCAGGAGAAATTTTCAACTTTCTCAGATGGAAATTCAAAATTTTTTCGATTTTCAGCTTCATATTGTCCTGATTTTTTGTAATCTTCCAGAATTCTTCTTTAACTTGTCGCTTTTTTTCACCCGAAAATTCAAAATTTTTTTCTTCCAGAAATGCTTCTCAAACTCCTTCTCCTACTAGTGCCGGCGGCGATTCTCGCCGAGGATCTCACCCAACGACAGTTGAAGCCAGTGAAAGGAGTCCCGTACAATCGTAAGTGAAACTTTTCTCACACAGAAAAAAAATCCCCCTAAAAATTCGCAGGCCTCAACCTATACCAACCCTCGAGCACCGACACATTCCGCTGTCTCGACGGCTCGCACACCATCCTCTACACCCAACTCAACGACGACTACTGCGATTGCGAGGACGGCAGCGACGAGCCGGGCACGTCCGCGTGCGGCAACGCCTTCTTCTACTGCTCCAACGTCGGCCACAAGGGCAACTTCATTCCCACGAACCGGGTGAACGATCGTCTGTGCGACTGTTGCGACGGCTCCGACGAGTACGACTCGGGCGTTCAGTGCCCCAATATTTGCGACGAGCTGGGCCGGGCGGCGCGTTTGGAGCGCGAGAAGATCGCCAACGTGGCACGCAAGGGCTTCCAGAAGCGACAGGAGCTCGCGAAGGAGGGTCAAGCGCTGCGCGACGCGAAACTCAAGGATGTAGAGCCGTTGCGACAGGAGAGAGCCGGGGTGGAGCCGGAGCGAGTTAGACTAGAGGCTGATAAGAAGGCGGCCGAGGAGACGGAGAAGAAGCTTCAGGACGAGCATCGCACGCAATGGGAGACGGTGAGGGACGAAAAAAAGAAGCTGAGAGCCGCCGATTGGTTCGATGAGCTGGATTTGGATAAGAGTGGAAAAATCGATAGGGAAGAGTTGAGAACAAATCTGTTTTTGGACGATGATCATGATGGGTTTGTTAGTGAGGATGAGGTCAAGTCGTACTTGACTGTCGACGAAGCCGACCTGGAGCACTTCCAATCCGCCATGTACGACCGTCTGAAGTCAGCACGTCACCAGCACCGCGAGGAAGCTCTCCACAAGGAGGAGCTTGAGAAGGAGAAGGCGAGAGCCCTAGAGAATGCTCCAGATGACGATGAGCTTCTGGCAGAGGAGGATCGTCAACAGGATTCAGAAGGCGTCAACGTTGAGGACGAGGAGGACAACGAGAAGATGCCCGACTACCCGGCGGAGGTGACCACTGCCAGTGAGAAGGCGCGCGAGGCGCGACGACTGTTCGACGAGCACAACGAGAAGGTGCAGGATTTGGACGCGAAGATTCGCGAGGCCGAGGAGTTCGCCAACGCGGACTACGGCGAGGATTACGCGTGGGCGGCGTTGAAGGACAAGTGCTTCGACAGGAACGTTCAGCAGTACACTTATCAGTTTTGTCCGTTTGGGCAGAACACGCAGAAAGATGTGGGAGCGTACGGGGGCACGTCGTTGGGCAACTTTAAGAATTGGAGTGGACCCGACGGCGCCAAGTACTCGAGAATGCACTTTGGCGATGGGCAACAGTGCTGGAATGGACCCAAGAGGAGTACGGATGTAAGGGAGATCTCTTTTGACAGTGGAAATTCTGTAGAATCTTCTCCGCCTGTACTTTTGTTCAATTTTCAGTGAGATTTAGTCCTAAAAATGCCCCTAAAAGTGCCCTACCGGGTGTTTCGGTTCCTGCTCATTTTCAGTCAGAAATTGATAGAAATTACTCGAATTTACAGATTTTTTGACTGAAAAAAGTGATCCGTTTGCTTTTAAGGACGGCTAGAAGAAGCGTTTGGGGGATTCAGAACGTTTCACAGCTAGAATTGATGTTAGACCGTTTTGACTGGAAACTGCTTGAATTCTAGCTGTGAAACGTTCTGAATCCCCCAAACGCTTCATCTAGCCGTCCCAGTGATGTTGGGAACGGATTTTTCGAGATTTGTTAAAACTTGACTAACATTTTTCGTTGTGATCGAATAAAAATGTGGTCAACAGAAATAATGCTCTGTATTAGAAGAGCTGACGATTGAAATGAAGACCGTCTGATTTGATCGACTGTAAACAAAGTTATGGCTCACTAATCCAAAAATATTCCGAAACGTCCCGAGTTCGGATTATTTTGGAAATAGTGAGGCCTAGCCTTGCTTGAAACCGATCAAATCAGATGTTCTTTATTTCAATCGACAGCTCTTCTAATAAGGTACATTATTTCTGTTGACCACATTTTTGTCCGATCGCAGCGAAAAATGCTATTCAAGTTTTAACAAATCTCGACAATTCCATTCCTAACATCACTGGGAAGGCTAGAAGAATTGTTGGGGAAGTTCAGAACGTTTCACAGCTAGAACTGAAGCCATTTCCAGTCGGAATGGCTTAATTATCGGTTTATCTCCAGAACTAAAAATGAGATCATTTTCAGTCGAAAACGACTTGAAATCGAAAATTCGCTTTATCTCCAGAACTAAAAATGCTCCAAAAAAGTTGTCAACTGACAAAATGTAGATCACAATGAGCTCTATCGATTGAGACGAAGAGTGGTGGAAAATATTGGCGGGGAGCTGAGATACAGTTCAAAGAGCAAATCTCAGCTCCCCGTCAATGTTTTCCACCGCTCTTTGTTCCAATCGACAGATCCCTTTGTGATCTATACTTCGTCAGTTGACAACTTTTCTGTTCCATTTTTAGTTCTGAAGATGAGGCGAATTTTCGATTTCCAGTCATTTTCGACTCAAAATGACCTTGAAAATGGCTCGAATCCGCATCGATGAAGTTGAACTGAAAATTGGTTCAAAAACTGTCCGAAACAAGCGAGTAGTTTGACTTTCCCGCCCACATTTTGGCTATTTTTCCATTTCCAGATCGCCATCGAGTGTGGCGAGGAGAACGAGCTGGTCGAGGTCACCGAGCCGGCGAAATGCGAGTACCAATTCACGTTCCGTACCCCACTCGCTTGCACCGATCCGGACAAGGAGATCGTTCATGAGGAGCTCTAAACCTTGATCAATTTCCTGGAAATTATTTCCATCGTTTTTTCTTAATCTTTTGTCTGTGATGAATTCTTCCCCCCATTTTCCAATTTTTCCGGAAATTTTCACCCTCCACCTATGTTTTATATGGTTGTTTCTTCTTTAGTGATTCGACGCCTCTTTTTGTTTTCTTTCATGTTCAATGTTATAACTGGGTATAGTAAAAAATACATCTTCAGTTTTTTATCTCTTTCTCTCTGTGAGCAATATCATCTCGTTCTTCATTTTTTTGTCTGCTTGAATGAATATCGACAACTCGGGAATTTGTAATTTTTCACCCCTCTCTCTTTTTTCTTCACTCACACACTTTTCAAGAAAATGGAATTTCCTTTTGTTTCGAAGGAAAAATGCACAGAGAAGGGATTCTGAAGGCGTCAATTTTGTCACGTCTTCTGACTTTTGGCTTCAGAAGACGAGTTGAGAATCTGGAGATTCGACTTTTTTTCTCCGACTTTTTCAACCTTTATTATCGGTTCAAAACGGTGGCGCCCACAAAAAATTTGAGAAAAATTTTTGGCCACGCCTATTTTTTTCATTGTAATTTGACGCTTCTCGTGGACCTCGCCAAAATAAGCTCCGCCCCCGGAACACTTTTTTTTGGGGGCGGAGCCAAGTACCGTCAGCGCATTAGCTTAGCAAGAGCATAATCATGCGGCAAATTGCGAAAGTGGGCGTGACCGAAATTTTCAAAACAAAAAAGTTTGAAAATCAGTTCAAACTTTTCAATTTTTTAAAAGATTTTTCTGGAATTTTTGGAATTTTTTCAGGAATTGATATATTTTCCTATTTTCGACTAGAGATTCTTGAACTTTTGTTTTCCTTATTTCTCAATTTTTCAGAAAAGCACCTCAAAATTTTAATAATGATTGATATTTTTTTGTTTGCTCTTCCAAGTGCGCCCCAGAGAACAAATTCCGAGAAAAAATGTCTCGAAAAATGAGAAAAAAATGCCTGAGGATATTGTGGATTGGGATCGGAAATCTAGAGGAAATGCGGAAGTTTTTTTTCCCGAAAACATTGAGGAAACTGAAAGTTATAAAAATAGACGAAAAAAAAAACTGCATAGTGACCTGGCGCAAGCGGAATGTAATCGCGCTCCACTGAGCCGCCCCCTCCGCATTCGAAATTTCAATGTTTTTTTCTTTTTTTTCGACAGCAAAAAACGGTTAACTCTTCTATTAACCTCACAGAACATGTGAAAACTGGAAAAAATTTCGAAAACTAAGAAAAATCTTCTCAATGGAGCGCTGTTGCATACCGTCGACGCCAGTACACTGTGGTGCGTGCCTTTTTCGAAAGTTTTTCGGAAAAATTTCTCGAAAAATTTCTCCGAAACCGTGTCGAAAGGATTCACTACTCATTACATTCTCTTAATCCTCTGTTCATTTGACTTTTTGACCTAAAAACCAAAAATACGGAGAGACCCTCTTCTTTTCAATTTTTTTTTCGGGTCTTGAAAAAAATTTTACTCATTTTTCCATTCTTTCCTTTTCTTCTCTTTGTCTCTTTCCGTGCCCTTCCGAGTAAAGTAATCGTCCATGAGCACGCAATGAGCCGAATACGCAGAAAGACCCACCCCTCAAAAAAAAAGTGGGCGGAGCCTAGGGGCGTCTTCGTTTTCCGAGGAAAAAAAACATTTAAATGGATGAATTTTCCCGCGAAGGGTTCGGCTCCTGGTCGTGGTTTTTTCTCTGGTTTTTTGTTGTGCTCTTCTTTTCATCATTGAAAATTTCGCCTAATTGTTAGTGATGGACCAGGGGGAGGGAGTGGGGGACAAGTGGCCGGGTGGTGCTTCAGAATCTGATGACTAGGCACGAAAAATGTTTTTGATTTTGGCTCATGCTGATGTTCGAACAGTTTTCCGCTATCTCGAGAGATTTCTCGATTCTCATGGATTCTGGATTCTGAGGAAGTTTCTCTGCATTCTTGTCACTCAAAACCGTATCTCAAAGTTTTGAAAGAACCCTTAGTTTTGGTCGTGCATGTAGATCAAATTTCGTAGCCGAAGAATCTAGGGTCTGTCCTCAAGACGGCCTAGTATAACCGATCTACGAATCAATTCAGTCTGGTAGATCAAGTTAAGTGGGTAGATCAAATAGTTTTGGTAGATCAAATTGACCTGTGAGATTGAATCAGCTTGGTAGATCAAATCAACCTGGTAAATCAGATTCGGTACTTCAAGTTGACCTGGTAGATCAAGTTGATCGGGTGGATCACATGGACGCGGTCGATCAAAATTATTCAATAGATTAAATCGACCTGGTAGCAAGTCTGACCCAGTAGATCAAATTGGCCCGGTAGATCAAATCCGTCTGGTAGATCGAATTGAACTCAAGAATCTTTTTAGCCGGGTAGATCAGATTGATCGGGCGGATCCGATTCACCGCGTAGACCCAACTGAACTGATAGAATAGGCCTGGAAGATTTAATTAACCTGGTTGCTCACATTGACTGGGTGGATGGAGTTGACCTGGTAGATCAAATCAAATTGGTAGATCAAGTTGACTGAATTGATCGCATACAACTCAAAAGTCAAGGAAAGGGCGAAACTGGGATGTCTTTTCAGCACTGGTAGATCAAATTGAAAATCAAATTGTCCCACTCGGCTCAAAACTTCCTACAACTTAAACACTTTTCCTTTTTTTCCTCGATGCTAGATGTTCCTTTTTTGTTGCTTCATACAAAGATGAAAGAAAAATCTTGAAAAATACTTGAGAGTCACATCCCCCCTCCCCCATCTAATCCACATGCTCCTACATACAATTCAATTTTCGAGTGCATCGAGAACTCATGAATCGAGGGAAAAAGAGAGAGAGAGAGAGAGAGAGAGAGAGAGAGGAAATGTGTTCCTTCATCGGGATTGATTTTCTGGGTCGATTGGCGCGCAAATTGATTACTGTACTCTTGGTGTATGTTTTGAGACTTTGGAGTTGCAAATCCGTTGACCTACTTGTGCCGCTGAAAAATGAATCCTTTCACTCCATTTTGCAGAGTTTCAAACGTTATTTAATCCAAAAGACTCGGAATACAGTTTTCTTCAAATTTTATAGAATCTTTTTTTCAGTAACTTAAAAAAAGGGTAGGTCAACTCTACGACATCACCTCAAAATGACCAAACTAATTTTCGATCGGTAGATCAATTGGCCTGGTAGATCTGATCGATCTGGTGGATCAAGTCGACCTAGTGAATCAAATTGATCCAGTAGATCAAAAAGGCCTGGTAGATCAAACTAGCCAAGTAACTCAAGTTAATCCGGTAGTTCTAGTTGACCTGGTAGATCAAACTGTTTTGGTAGGTCAATTTCACCTGGTAGATCAAATGAACTTGGGAGATCGAGTTGAGCTGGTATATCAAATTCACCTGTGAGATCGAGTTGACCTCGTAGATCCGTTCAACCTAGTAGTATGAGTTGACCTGGTAGATCACACACACGAGGTAGATCAAAATGACTCAGTAGACTGAATCGACCTGGTAGCAAGTCTGACCCAGTAGGTCAAGTTGACTCAATGAATCAAAACGGCCTGCTAGATCAAACTGCACTCAAGAATTCGACTGACCTGGTAGATCAAATCAACTGCAAATACATTCTCCATGATTCTTATAGAAAACATTTCAAATCGAGCAAGTAGTTTTTCCGAAAATTCCTCAAAATCTGCTCGAAATGTTCATATTTTTCGGAGGTGCACCTCACAAGATTCACCCTTATTTCTATTCCCTTCCTCTTTCATTTTTCACTTATTCTTTTTTTCCGCTCTCTTCTGTCCACTGTCTTAAATATTCTCATTCTTTTATCTTCCTTTACCCCCTCTACTCCCTCACCTCTTTCATAGAAATAACAGAGAGAAAAGAGAAAACTTCATTTTTTTCTTTTCCTTCTTGCTCACGGAGCATCCATCTCCAGAGAAGAACAAAAAAGACCCGCTCATTTCCTCTTTCTGCAAACGACACTCCACTCAGCAAAAAAATACCGTAATCCAATCAGATCCCAAAAAAAAGAGTTGAACGAAATAAGCCAAAAAAGCGACAGGAAATTGGAGGAGAATGAAATTTCGCATGAGTTCAAAATAATGAGTTTAAAAGTCGAAAAAAGACCCGCTCTCTGTTCGAGAAAAAAAAGTTAATTGGAAAAATGGCGGGGGAAAAAATGGGCGGTGGGTGTGGCATTGGGGGGCCAAATACGGAACTTTTTGTTTTCTTTGAGGGTCCTGCTGAAAATGGCTAGTACTCCTTTCAGCTTACCGTTGGCCTAGGATTTGTGAATTGCCAAATGTTCATATACCGTATTTCCCTTGATAAACCCTTTTACTTTGACCAAGTTTATCTCGATTCCTGAGACAGTTATGAAAAAGAAGTCAAATATCAAAATGATGTTCTTTTATCATGAGAAATTTGTAAGTTGGCCACATTTCGATATTTTTCGCAGGCAACGAGATAAGTCTGGTAATAGAGCTGGGAAGGTGGGACCGGTTTAGTCGGAGAAATACAGTAACATCCATGAGGCCTACTGCTCCTGGAGACCTGGAGACCTTTTAAGTCGACCTTAAAACCAGCAATAACGGCTTGCGTTGTTCAAAAGAGAGGTGTCTAAAACCTATACTACAGCGTGTTCAAATACTGCTTACAAGAATTCTAAAGACCAGTTATAGACCCTGGTCTGTTTTTCATTGGAAATTCTACGTACGCACGGCATCCTCGATTGGAAATAGGTTTCACGTCTGCCACGTATCTGGGACAGTAACTTTTAGCTAAATTAGCACTGAAAAAACATGTTTTCGGGTCATAATTAACCAGCATGCCATCTTTAGGGTACCTCTGAGAATTTTCTCTAAATTTGCTCAAATATAGAATCGAATGTGGGCTTTCAGATGTACTAGGTGGCTATCTGCGCAAACTTCTAGAACTCGAGATATTTAGCTCCAAAGTTTGGTGCATTTTTCACCATATCCGCCCTTCAAACGGCTTCCTCTCTCCCCCTCTCTTTTCAACGCCTTACGTGAAGTGAAGAAAACATGGAAAAGTGGCCGAGTGGATAGCAGAGATGGGTACGAAAAGCGTGGTGTTGGTTCGACTCTCGGCAAAACTGATTTTCTTTTTTTCATTATTTTCAAGACTTTCTGAAAATTTTTCCAAGTTTTTTTCAAGTTTTTGAGTTTTACAGATCCCAAAACAATCATGATTTGCTACCAAAAAAACGCTGCTTGATGATTTTGTTATCAAACTTCGTCAATGCTGCTCACTTCAGCTTCATGATGTTTTTTAGCAGAAAATCATGATTGTTTTGGGATCTGCAAAACTCAAAAACTTGAAAAAAACTTGGAAAAATTTTCAGAAAGAATAATGAAAAAATGAAAATCAGTTTTGCCGAGAGTCGAACCAACACCACGCTCTTCGTACCCATCCCTGCTATCCACTCGGCCACTTTTCCATGTTTTCACTACTTCACGTAAGGCGTACAAAAGAGAAGGGGAGAGAGGAAGCCGTTTGAAGGGCGGATATGGTGAAAAATGCACCAAACTTTGGAGCTAAATATCTCGAGTTCTAGAAGTTTGCGCAGATAGCCACCTAGTACATCTGAAAGCCCACATTCGATTCTATATTTGAGCAAATTTAGAGAAAATTCTCAGAGGTACCCTAAAGATGGCATGCTGGTAAATCACAAAAATTAAATTCAAAAATCGGCTCTGTGGGCGATGTTCATAACGTTGCTAGCTACCTTATGACATAAAAAACGTCTCTGAACATTTTCCGTCAATCAAGGAATCCCAACTCAAAGTTTGCACAGAAAATGTTCTGAAGAGCACGGTTTTCTGGACCTAAAAAAATTATAACGACCTAATTCAAAATTCGACTCTTGGTGGGATGTGGCAAATTTCATTGGCTATCTGAGGATATAAATGGTGTACCTGTATGGTCAGCGCCAACAGCGTTATTCCGCCTCAAAGTTTTTGAAGCAGTAGAAAAGCGAATTTTAGGCAAATCAATAATAAAGAAAAAACCTTGAGTTATTTATATTTCTGTATTCCAGACACATTCCAAGAATCTTGGGCATTTAATTGTAATCTCAGGTCAATTTCGCGATCCACTAGGCTCATTTAACAATAGGACATATAAACTTTGCCCCTCTTGCTTTCCACTGCAATTCACATTTCCTCTTACGTAAAAAAATACAACTTTTAACGTCAATTTTTCTCGTTTTGCTCTATTTCCAGTCGAGGATACCGTGCACCGATAGAAAAGTTTCCGAGACGCGAAACCTGGCGTGCTCTCCTTTTTTTAGTATCCCTATCAGTCTCAATAACCTTGACATGCTTCCCCCGGAAACTCATTGGGTGGGTGGAGAAGAGTCTCTCTCTCTCTCTCTCCATCCAGAAAGGAAACATGCCTAGGCTTCCGGCGCCCTTGTTTCCTTGTCATAATGTAGCGAGTACTATGAGTATATGACGAGGGCTTTGAACTTTAGTCGAAGGGTACCATCTTTTTCGCGCATTGTTACTGTCTATACGATAAAATGTCGGCGCGCCGCAGCTGGAAATTGCGTTTCAACGACACGCCCCTTTATGAAACGTGTGGAAAAAGTTGAATGTGCACGCATTGCAAAAAGGGGCGTGTCGTTGCGCAAAGTGCGGCGTGCCGACGTTTTATTGTACAGACAGTAACACTGGTAGATCGAAAATCCGTTTCTGTTCTGTTGAGTTTAACCTGATCGGCTAGTGCCAATTTTCTCGCATAAAAGATAAATCGGGTTCTTCAGTACATTGTTACGTAATGCATCAGATTTGACGACAATATTTTCACTTTTCCTGTCGTCGAATCCAAAGCCGGGTCCGCAACTGACAACACCTGCTGTCTGTACAAAAAAACGTCGGCGCGCCGCAGTTTGCACAACGACACGCCCCTTTTTGCAATGCGTTCACATTCAACTTTCACCACGCGTTTCTTAAAAGGGCGTGTGGTTTAAAGGCATTTTCAAGTCTGCAGCGAGCCGAGGTTTTATTGTAAAGACAGTATCCAAAAAAGAAAAACTACTCAAGTCGAGACTGTGGACCCGGCCTGAGGTGCCAGACCACCTGGACCTTTCATGGCCGGGCTTTAGGTTGAAATAGGCAAAAATTGGCACCAGAACCAGTTGAATATTTCAAGACTCCGCCCCTCAAGAAAAGCACTTTTTTGGATTACTGTGAGCTGAAGACTTGGGACTTCCAAGTATTGGTGAGCGGTCTTTGACTCATTTTATCTCGGTTCCTGTGACAGGTATCGAAAAGTGGTCAACTAACTAATTGCTCATGATAAACTGAGTAACATTTTGATAGCTGACCACTTTTCGATATCTGCTACATCCACCCAAATAACGCAACTTCCATGACAGCTCACTTCCGTCTAGACCCTCGCGTGTGCTCATCATCTCCAGCAGAATACCATCTGATTCTGTGTGACGTCTTCTTCTGGAGACCCTCTTCTTCTTCTTCTCCACCCCTCAATTGAATACTATCAACATCATCCATCGAGAGAAGAGCCCTCTCGCCTTTTGATTCGATTTGGAGCCTCACACTAAATAAGAGTTATTGTGGGGCGCCCGAGAGAGAGAGAGATGTCTTGCTCCGCCCCTTTCTCTAACAGATAGAGCCAAGAAAGAGAGGGTCCCCCCTCCTTTCCCCCATCTGCCTAATGCTTGTTTTTTTTTTTCTCTCACTTGATATTTTCATGCTTGTTGTTTGTTTTTTTTTCCTTGTCGGGAGGTCTGTTGGCTAATCGAACTTGGGGGAGAGGGGTTCGCTAATACTGATTTGTGTTCCAAGGTTTTCTTCCTCATTTCCTTTTTGTGATGATGATGTCAAGGGATGGGATCTGTGGGACTGGTATGATCGGGTCGATGAGCTTTGAGCCCTATAGTTTTAAGGTGCAGATTTGAAAGGGGGTCCGAGTATATTCCAAGATATTCTGGCACATTCTGGATTCTGGTTTTTAAGAAAGAATTTTGTAAAAGATGCTCCAAAAAACGCCGTTAAAGACTTGATAATCAGTATGTTCTACACCTACTGTACCGTCCGATAAGATATCCAATTTGACCATTTTCAGTGCAAAATGAAGATAAACTTTGAGCAGTTGAAAAAGTATGTTCCAATCATTCGATTTTTGTAAAATTTGATGAGTGTATTAAACAACTCTAGACCTTCATTTTTGTAATTGACAGCTTCTTTTGAAAATTGCTGTGAAGTGAGTTACATCGCATCAAAAATTGGTACATTTCAGTGCAAATTTCAAATTTTTTTCTAACCAATGATCTTAAACACGACATAACTGACTTGATTGTGAATTTCGCAAAAAGTTGTCAACTACAGAAATGAAGATCTAGAGTTGCTTAATACACTCACCAAGTTTTGTAAAAATTGAATTATTGGAACATACTTTTTCAACAGCTTAAAGTTGATCATTTTGCACTGAAAATCATCAAAAGTTATAGAACTATGTATGGCCATCGATGAATTTCAAAACCTGTTTTATTTTCTTGGAATTCTCCAATTTTTCTGCCTTCCCTTTTTCCCCGTTCCCCAACTCATTTTATAAACTCTCCTGGGACCCCTTTTGGGTTCATCAAAATGGTAATCATCACCAGTTTCAAAAGTGCTATCTCGTTTCGAATGTTTTCTCAAATTTTGGACGAAAAATTTAGAAAGTGTTCTATTAGAAAAATAGCCTCCTCCGCCCCAAAATCGAGCTCCGCCCCATTTGCAACCTTGGCATGTCGATTTTGCTTTTCTTTTCACTGACTTTGAAGTCAACTAGAAATCAACTAATAAGGAGAGAAAAGTTTCTAGCCGAAATGAAATATGATCATCTTAAACCATATCGGAGACAAAGAAGATCAGAAGACATCACCTGACCCCACAATGGATTCTCAATTCTCAAGTGGCTCCGATTCCTGGAAAAAAGAGATTTAAAGAAAATCTACGCGACTTTTTTGAATATAGATATGTGGTTTGGGTGGTCGTGGGAATGTAGCAAAAGAGCATTTTCGGAAGTTGGAAACGTTATGATTCTGGTTCCAACAGGCTTCCGGGTACCAAAGGACCATCTGTTAGTTTTCGACGAATCGGTTCGACCGCAGCCCGCGGATAGACCGTCTTGGTCTTGGTTTGCCGTTTCCCAAATTTATGAACTTCTGAAAGGCCCCTGTGTTCCAGGAATAAGCGGAGTTCCATATTCCGATTTCCGTCTTTTGCTAATCAGAGCATGCGCTCTTCTTCTATTATTCCCACATCCTTACCTCCATGAAATAACTATTTCCCTTGAAATTTTGTTTCCGAGCAGAGATGAGCAGGAAAAATAGATAGCATTTTTGGAAGACGGTTTATCTGTGGAATCAAAAATTCTACAAAAAAGGTGTTAACAGATGAAATTTAGCTCACAATGAGATCTATCGATTGGTACAAAAATTAGCTGAAACTAAATACCGGGAGTTGAGATATGCCGTGTTCCGTCTTCGGTGTGCTAAACCGAAGCCGGAAGAAAAATGACACCTCGGCTCACTCTCAGTTTTTCTAGTTGACTTCTGTACCAATCGATAGTTCTCATTAAGGTCTACATTTTATCTGTTGACACCTTTTCTGTAGCATTTTTCATTCCGAAGATAAACCGCCCTCCGTAAGTTTCCCATAATCTCTTGCGCTCCAAGTTCACAACACAAACCTCTTCTGACCAGGATTTTCCGTTTACCTACCCATTTTCCTTTCATTTTTCTCTCTCCTTATTATCTTGTCCCTCTAATGTTTCGTGACACCTTCTGAAACCCCTTATTGACGTATGCGTAGTTCAAGCTCACTTGACACCGAAAAAAGAGAGCACATTTTTGGAGAGCACATTCTCATTCATGGAATGTGCAAGGAAGAAAAGGGATACCACAATCAGTGACCATTTATCTTCCCCTCTTTCTTTTCTCTCTTTTCCTTGACCACAAATCCTTCTTTTTGTCTCTTTTGGAGAGGTTCACCCCCTCGAGTTTTGATCTGGTTTTGGGCGGGAAACTTTTCTGGGTTTGGGGTTGGGTAGATCACTTTTTTTTGGTCTAACTTTCATTGGAGCCTTTTTGGGTCCCGCAACGAAAACTTGGTTTTCATGGTAATGCTCATTTTAAAGCTCTTGACAAGCTGATTCTTTGGAATCCAATAACATTGAATTTGATGGCCTAGTTTTCAAGATAGGAGGATTTCTAGGTCACCAATTCATTTCCGAGTTTCTCTCTCTCTCTCTCTCTCTCTCTCTCTCTCTCTCTCTCTCTCTCTCTCTCTCTCTCTCTCTCTCTCTCTCTCTCTCTCTCTCTCTCTCTCTCCCTTTCTCCTCCCTTTTAAAAAATTTAAATTAAAATTCAGATCCATAAAGAAAAACGCAACATCCACCCTCCCATTGCTATCTTTTAATTGAATTTTGACTCCGCCCACTTTTTTTTTTGAAAATTTTCCCCTTATGTTTTTTCTCAACAGACCACCCGGAAATCGAAGAGATGGCTACTACATCAGTTGAGGGACCAACCGATGGCTATTCATACGAGGATGAGTGGTGGGAAGAGAACTGTTCGATTATACCGCCCGAGTTCAACAGGTACAGAAAACGAGTTTTTGATCTATCGAGGATAAAAAATGCGATGTTGCTCAGCTCTTCCTGAGCAATTTTCAGTATCTTGAATACACTCATGATTAATCATAATAAGTGCCTCTGAAAGTAGTTATACATGCACCATGTATGCTTTATTTATGACCAAGATGATGTCAGTTTTTCAACACTGGTAGATCAAAGCAAATTGAGTGATGACGTCATGGGTGACTGAGTATCAAACCAAGGGTTTCAAATCGCACTTTTTTGATCTACCACTGGTAAAAGCCGACGCGCTTCATCGTAATCTACCGGAGATCGTTTTCAACTCTGGTAGATCAAATATCGGCAAGTTCCACTTTGAGTCGATTTTGATTTCGATCTACCAGGTCTAACAAGCGTGATTATAATCTACCAGGTCTAACAAGTAAACCAGATTGGCCGGTAGGTCAAAGCGACCCGGAAAGTCAAATTGTGGGTAGATCAAATTGGCCCGATAGATCAAATCCATCTGGTAGATCAAAATCACCTGTGAGATTAAATCAGCCTGGTAGATCAGTTTAACCCTGATAGATCAAATTGGCATGGTGGACCAAAATGCCCTGGTAGATCAACATGAGCTTAATGGTTAAGTGAATCTGGTGGATCCGATTAACCGGGTAGATCAAACCGAACTGATCCGGTAGATAGTATAGACCTGGAGGATTAAGTTCACCTGGTAGATCAAGTTAGTTCGGTAGATCAAGCTGACTGGGTCGATCAAATACAACTCAAAAATCGAGAAAGTCGAAAAGTTGACCTACCAGGGGGCATCTGATTACAGGTGACACTATAATGCCGATTAGCACCGGTAGATCAAAAACCCTCAAAAAATTTCCAGACTAATGCTCGTTGGGGTCGTCGGCGCGGTCATCGCGTTCGTCTCGGTCTGCTTCAACACGTTCCTCTTCGTCGTGCTCTGCCGCAATCCCCGCCATCGACACTCGCACCTGGTGTATCTGATGTTCCTCTCTGTCGCCGACATCTTCCTATCGGCCGCCTACATTCTGCTCTTCTCCGTGAACCTCTACATGGACTACTTTGCGTCGGAACTTCTGGCGGCCGCCTGGTGGTCGTACATGCGAATCGTGATCACAATTTCGCACGTCTTCATTTCAACGTCGGCGTTTTTGATCTGCGCGGCGGCGTTCGAGCGGTACATAACCATCTCCAAAATCGCGTGCCAATTCGCCCGACACCACCGCCTCATCATCATTTTCGCGTGCATCTGCATCGCCGTCATTGCCAAGGGACCAATGTATTTTGAAGTCGAGGTAAGTATGATGATGGTAGATCAAAACCTTCTTGATCTATACTGAGTTTAGGTGGTACCAAACGCGAACTGCACCGGTGTTACATCTCTCACCGCAATGCCATCCAACTTTTCCGAGTCGGAGCCGTATAAGACTGCGTATAAGGTGAGTGATCAGCCTGGTAGATCAAAAATCGATTTTGATCTACCAGTGCCAAAAGTGACGTGTCAAGGTAAACCTGAAATGATACTCCACATTTACCAACTTTTATGTAGCTTTTGAAAAATCGGCGCGCAGGAGTTGCAAAAGGGGCGGAACTTAGATGTGCAAAGATGTGCAAAGATGTGCAAAGATGTTCAAAAATGTGCAAAGATGTGCAAAGATGTTCAAAAATGTGCAAAATGTGCAAAGATGTGCAAAGATGTGCAAAGATGTGCATAAATGTGCAAAATGCAAAGATGTGCAAAAATGGGCAAAATGCAAAGATGTGCAAATCTTAGATGTGCAAAGTGTCTGAAAAGGTGGTTCATAATAGTCAGTTAGGAGATTCCCATCAAAACTAGACTTTCGTGGTGATACCCAAAAACTTCACCATTTTTAACCTTTTCAATTAAAACTAGCATAACTCGGTCAGTTTTGGTCCAATTCCGGTGGTTTTTGTATTTTCAAATTTGTCTAGTTGAGAGCTTCAATATGAGTATAATCATGACCAATTTCGAAAAATTCAAAAAAATGATCATTTTCAGTTCTGGTTCCGAAACCTGCTCACCATCGCGTTCCCCTTCATCGTGTGCTTCTACCTAAACTTCGCCATCATGCACCGCCTCCGCATCCAACACCTCGGCGCCAAACTCTTCCGCTTCGCCACATCCGAACATCGTCAAAACATTCGAGCGGCGACGCTGATGCTGGTGGCGGTCACGTGCTCATATCTCGCCTCGAACCTGTTGAATGTGGTCGTCTACACTTGGGAGTTGGTCGACAAAGAGTCCCTACTATCCGAGAACATTCGACCGTTGTATACCCTGTCCTCGGATCTGGTCTCCTTGCTGACGGTGGTTGCGAGCGCGTGTCGCCTGCCGATCTATCTCGTGTGCAATGCGAGAATACGGTGTGAAGTGTTGGATTATGTCGACAATTGTGTGCTGACGCATTTGAATGTCAAACCGTATACGGTAGGTGATCATGAGGGGCTTGGTTGAGGATCTGACACCGTGGCTATTTTTTTCGATAAAATGGGCGTGTTTTTCGAAAGTTTTGAAATTGGAGAGAAATTCGAGAAATTTCGAGAAACATTTCGAAGTACTTTTCGAATTTTTTTTTCGAGAAGTTGCTCGAAAAACTTTTGACAGTTTTTTCGAAGAATTTTCGACTTTCCGCTAAATTGAGCGCAGTGCGTTATTTCGGAGTGTCGTAGTCTGCTTGGCAGTACTGTAACTTTAAAGGCGTATTTGTTTTTTTTTTGAAGTTTCGTTTTTTCTCGAAAAAAAAATTTTTCAAAAATGTTTTTCTCAAATTTTGTTAAAAAAGACTAGAAGAAAAAAACCGGAACTGGAAATTTTTTTTGGATTTTCGAAGAAAATTCAGATAGAATTATAAAATTTTTTAGGTCAAAAATTTTTTTTGAAAAAAATCAAAATTTCGAAAAAAAAAACCAGTTGTTTTGGTACTCGTTGATTTTTTTCGATTTTTGCAAACAATGCATTGAAAAAATTGACTCAAAACCACCATGTCCCTTTAACCTACAGTACCAACTACCCATCTGTCGAGATACTAGCCGAATTGTCGGATCCTAGGCCACCATTGCCTCTTGCTCTGACCTATATCAGTAGAGCGCATTTACCCCACCCACTTCTCCGCATGCCCCTCTTTCTCATTCCTATCGCTTCCAGGGTCTCGGCAGTAAACGGTGCCGCGCCACCACCGTACGCTACTGCGACACCGGCAGCGGCTACATGATCTACGACGTAAGTTTCACTTTTTTTTCCCTCCGCGGCCTAACTTTCTCCTATTCGGCCACCCTAGAACAGACGATAGCAAAACAGAGAAATACAGATTCAGACAAAACCAGACGAAGTGATACCGAGTCCAGTGGTAAGGCCCCTCGAATTTGCTCACTTGTTTTTTTTTTATGACTTGTACCCTTTCGATTTTCCTTTGATCTACCGTAACCCTGTAGTAACTTCTTGCTCTTCTTCTCGGCATGGGATTACTGTACCTTCATTTTTTTTTTCGGAATTTTCAAACCGATAATAAGCATTTTCAGGCGCCCAACAAGAAGGGCGAACGACGGGTCCGATCGGTTGGCACTGGACTGGATCGAGTGGTTCTGTCGGTGGCGATGGGCAGTATACAAGCGTCGCAAAGCACCGCCCATTTAACAGTACCCCTTAATAGTAGTGTCATGCTGATTCAGGAAGAGTAGGGACCTTTTTTTTTGTTGCTCTGTATGTAATGCAAACGAGTCATTGAAAGTGCTGTAACTTTGCCAGTTTTGCTCCAATTGAAATAAAATTTTTATCATTCGATTTGACTTAGAAAGAGCTTCAAAAAGAGTATAACCATGAAAAAAAAATTTTCCGAAATTTTTTTTTTTGACTTTTCTGTCATTTTCGGACCTGAAAACTAGATTTTATAAACATTTGTTTGTTGCATTTTATTGCTGAGTGGAAAACAACGACACTCCGTAAAGCCACTCTAAGCTCCGCCCACTTTTGCAAGCCTGGCGCGCGTGGGAAATTTGTTATTTTCACAGTATTCGAAGAATTTTTTTTCCGTTTTTTTTGAATTTTTCTACTTCCCGCCAATTTTCCGCTGATTTTAAGATGTACGCCCCAAAATTGTATAATCGGCGCACAAGAGGCGGAGCCTGCTTGTTCGATTTTTCGTGGACTTGAACAAATATGAATTTATGGATGTTTGAAAGATGGGTAGATCAAATTTTTAAAAATCAAGTAGTACAGGAAGAAAAAAGTGGCTAGATAGGTCGAAAAAATGTGATAAGCATATGTGTTTGAAAATTATAGAGAGGAATTGAGCCCTTACAATATGATAGGATAGAGGAAGAATGACAAGCAAGGTAGATCAAGTGATCAGTGATCTACAGGTGACAGAAAAGCGCGCGCGAAAAAAGTTTGCACAGGAGATAGAGATGGAGCGCATTTTCCACACGAATAATACAAGATGTACAAAATTTTGAGAGCTCAACGAGAACGACGTGAGCCCCTTGCCAAAGTACTGAACAAGAAAACGATCTCCTCGAACATCTCCTCGTCGCACTCGGCACACCGACCCGTCATCGGATGTCCACAGCTTCGTATCGACGGACTCTTCTCGCCGGCCGCTTTTCTTCTTCTCTGCTTCTCTCGCCTCTCACCAATCAGACTGATCAGACTGTAGTTGACGGGGCACTGGAGACGACCGTCCACAGTGGGTGCTGTGAGAAAACATTGGGTGGAAAGCTGATAGGAGAACTTTGACTAGGTGTCAACTATACAGTTGGAATCAGCGTGTTAAGACGGTCAGAATGAGTATAAACATGACAAGTTTTGATTTCGAGTTTTTGGGTACCATCGTCTTCCTGTCACTCACTTTTACTCAATTTATCCTGATTCCCGTGATAGGTATCAAAAAATGATCCACTAACAAAATGTTTCTCATAGTGTCCTCAACATTTTGTTAGTTGACAACTTTTTGATATCTGTTACAGAAACCGAGATAAATTTGACCGAAGGGCAATAAAGAGGTGGCACCAAAAAATCTCGAAAAATCGGAAGTGGTCATGTTTATATTAATTTTGACCGTCTTAAAATGCAGATTCTGACTTTATAATTTTTGCAGATTTTGGGTGAATTCCTTCCCGTCTTTTGAATTTTCATATAATCAAAATTAAACCGTTGGAATTTGCATGTTAAGGCGGTTCGAATGAATATAAACATGACCAGTTTGGATTTTTCGAGATTTTGGGTACTCTGTCAAAAAACCAATATTATCAGTTCCTTTGGCATATATCAAAAAGTGGTCAACTGCCAAATTGCTCACCATAAACAGAGCAACGTTTTGTTAGTTTACCACTTTTTGATAGCTAATACAGGAACCGAGATACAAGTGGTCAAACGGACGATAAAGGGGTGGCACTAAAATCTCGAAAAATCAAAACTTGTTATGTTTATACTCATTCTGACCGTCTTGAAATGCTGATTTTGGGTGAATTCCTAACCGTCTCTCGAGTTGTTTTATAATCAAAATTATACCGTTGGAATCAGCGCGTTAAGACGGTTCGAATGAGTATAAACATGACAAGTTTTGATTTCTTGAGATTTTGGGTACTTTGATCAATTTGAACACAATTATCTCGTTTTCTATGACAGATATCAAAAAGTGATCAACTAACAAAATGTTTCTCATGCTCTTCTCCATACTTTGTTCGTTGACAACTTTTTGACAACGTTCACGAAAACCGAGATATTTTCGCTCAAAGTGACCCCACTCACCAAGAATACAATGTCGACACGTTGGACAATGTGGCTGCATCGATTTCCCGCTGCCGATCTTATTCAGTGTCTGCAAGCACTCATCACATATTGTATGACCACACGGCATGATTAGCGGCTTCTTTTTCTGCAGAACATCCGAGAATTGACAGACGCAGACTGGACACTTGAGAGCGTCGATTCTGAAGAGAGTTCAACAAATGGTCATACGTGTGGCCTAGAATCCGACAACGAAGCCACCCCAGTCTCACTCACTCATCAATCACATCGAACTGAACCTTGACGTCAACATTGAACGTCTCCTTTTTTCTGCTCCCCCTCTCCAGGTGAAAACGAAGTGTGACGGGATCGTTGGTGAGTTTGAGATTCGGCTCGGTGTTGACCATGATTCGATGGCATTTTCGTGCCATGCCTGAAAATGGATTAGGCTTAGGCTCTTCCAGACTCCGCCCCCTTTTTCCACTGAACTCCTCTGGCTCTGATTCGATAGGATCACTGTAGCTCCGAGATTCAGAATGAGGTTTGGAACATCATCCGAGACTCACGTGATGGCGAGCATTTGATCCAGTCGGGAAGATCCGAGACCAGTCGGATTGTGAACGACTCGCGGTCCCAGCACACATCGACCCGTTTCTTCGCCTTCTCGTACTCGTCGAATATCAGAATCTTGTGGTTAACATGTGGGAAGGTTGGCATACCTGGAAGTTAGAGAGAGTGGCGGGGGTACTGTAGGTAACGAGGAAGAAAGAATTCGGCAAAAAAAAGAAACGATGAACTACTTTATAATAGAATCAAGGTTTAAAGAATAACATGTACTTGCAGACAGGGCAAATTTCGGCCCGGCCCGGCCCGTAGCATGTCTGGGGACTGGCCCTTCGTCAAGAAACCTTATGGGATGTTGGGTTTAAAGGGTCTTCTGAGGTAGGATGACAAGGAGCGCGTGTCTCAGGTTTTTGCCCAGTCTTGAATGGAAGAGGAAAACCGACGTGGTGGCCTAGTTTTTTTCCAACAGCACTCCAAATCAAAGACTGATTCACGCCTCACCTACCGTGTTTTCCTCAATAAACCGGCACTCTCGTCCCGTCACTTTGACCAAATTTATCTTGATTTCTGTAACAGTTATCAAAAAGTTGTCAACTAATAAAATGTTGCGGACAACATGACAAACATTTTGCTCATTGCTCACTTTTTGATATCTGTCTCAGGAACCGAGATAAATTTGGTCAAAGTGACGGAACTAGGGTAGTACCCAAAATCTCAAGAAATCAAAACTAGCTATGTTTATACTCATTCAAACCATCTTAACACGCTGATCCTAATGGTATAGTTTTGATAACGTAGAAATTTAAAAGTGTTAAAGATGTTAAAGAACACGAGATACAGTTAGTCAAAGTTTGGATCCATGCTCTTAAACGCGTCATAACTAACTGGATTGTGATTTTAGTAAAAAGTTGTCAACTACAAAAACCAAGATTGAGAGTTGTTTGATACATTCACCAAGTTTCATGAAAATAAGGTAATTGGAACATAGTTTTTCAAGTGCTCAAAGTTGACCATTTTGCACTAAAAACCACCAACTATAGTTGACTTGATTGAGGTTTCCAAATTTCGCAGTTTCCTTGTCAAAAAGCCTTAAAATGTGGAAATTTGGCGTCAGATCTGATGCCAAGTCCGCAGCCAATGCCGACGCAAAACTGCAGAAAAATCTTCACCAGTCATTTCCACGGGGAGCTCGACCGAGAGCCCACAAGCTGAAGACATTTCGACTCATCCCATCTATCAATGCTCCTTATAAGCACAAAATGTACATGTACTATAATATACACGAAATCAAAACGCAAAAATGCAAATGCGACGGGCGGCAGGCAGAACAACACACAAATACACACACTCTGCTCTGGCTGGAAAGAGAGACGGAAAGTTGGTGGAGAAAGAGTGTGGTGAGTGAAGAGACGTAGACAGTAAGTTGGGGAATAGAGACATCGAATTATTGAGGGGAGAGGAAGAAAAACGAGAAGCGGAGGGAAAGAGAAAGAGGGAGAATAAGGGGCAAAACAACCTAGAAACGTGGTCACAGAAAGAGATGTTTAATTAGGGGAAGATGAGGGAAAGTTTGCAATATCGACGCTTGGATCTTCTTATACGGCATGGGATTTGTGGACTAGGATTCTCAGGTGACCGAGGTTTTGCACACAGAAAAGTATTTCTTTGGAAGAATAGAGCACATACCTATTTTCCTTGACCAACCGGCCCCACCCTTCCTATCACTTTGACCTAATTTACCTCAATTCCTGTAACAGATATCGAAAAGTTGTCAACTAACAAATTGCTCATGATAAACAGAGGAACATTTTGTTAGTTTACCACTTTTTCATAACTTTTACAGGAATCGAGATAGATTTGATCAAAGAGATTGGAGTAGTGAGCTTTGAAAACTGGAGAGAACCTCTCCTACTTTTCTTTTTTGATAGCGATTTTCCAAATAAAAAAAGTTGGAGCGTCGGATAAATACGGTAATTGTGAGGCTAATGTAAACTTTTTTTTTTTTACTTTTACAACGAAGATTTACGCAGTTTCATAAAGATAGACATGGAAAACCACTGCCCATGTTTGACCCGAAAGAAAGTAGGAATTTTATGCGTCAACTTTGAGCAGTTGAAAAAGTACATTCCAATCACTCGATTGTTATAAAACTTGGTGAGTGTATTAAACAACCCTAGATCTTTATTTTTGTAGTTGACAACTTTCCATGAAAATCACATTCAAGCTGGTTACGTCTCATCTAGTCCTTCGGAACACCAAGTTATTAGTAAGAAGCATTTTTTGAGTCCTCAAAAATAACCGTTTTTGACCGCTTCGTGCTGAAAATCACTAACTATTAGAACCCCATAGACGAGAACACCTGTTGCAGTGGTTTTGCTCAGTTTATAATGAGCAATAAGGCTATTGTGCTTTTAAGGTTCTCTACACTGCAAGCATACGATTATGAGCGGTTCCAATCGAGAAATGGCCAACTTTCAGCCCATGAAAAATGTGTTTTTATCACTTGATTTTTATAAAACATTGTGAGTGTATAAAACAACTCTAGGTCTTCATTTTTGTAGTTGACAAGTTTTTACGAAAATTGCTGTGAAGTGAGTTACGCAGCGTTTGAGAAAACTGTCCGAAAATGAACGAAATCAAATTATCACCTTAATACGCGGCTTGACTAACACAATTCCGGTTATAACATAATGTTGACGACTACAAGAATGAATATCCAAACAAACTTCAGGTAATATGAATGACTGGTACCCATTTTCGAGTACCCTACATCCCTGCTTACTGGAAATTGCAAAAAATAATCACACTTTTGTGCTGCATCCTGACACCTCGAACATCCAAAAGGAAAACTACAGTAATCCCTTTTGTAATTCTAATCTATTTCATTCCTTCATTCTCTTCGTGATTATTCTTTTCTCTCTTCTGACTTCGGACTCCAAAATCCAAAGAGATCTCACGAATAGCGCTCCCAAGCCAATCGACTATAATTCTAATGTCAAACTTCGATTTCCCTTGGGGCACAATAAGGATAAGACTCATCTTTAGCACCACGGACTACGGAAATCTAATTTCACGGAATACGGTAGCCGAATGTATTCTTCGTGCGTCATAAAGTTTCAGAGGCTCCGCCCACTGCAAAGTTTCCAGACGGGGCGGGGACTTGGCGGACTATATATATATATATACGAGACTCTGAATAAGGTACTCAGAGTCCGTCATGACCTCTATTATCGCTCTCCTTTTTCTCCTTTTGTTGGTCTTGATTCCAGCCACTCCTGGCATGTTCTACGTCGTCGAGTATATTCAGGTGAGAGAGTCTGAATCTAAGAGCAGTTTTAGATAAAGTGGAATTTTGAGATGAGCAGTTGTAAAACGGACAGTTTTTTAGCGGATATTCAGTGCTGTCTAATAAGATACAAGTTTTCAGTGGTCACCTTTGAGGAGTTGAAAAATATGTTCCAATTACCCAATTTTTATAGGACTTGCTAAATGTATTGAACAACTCTAGATCTTCATTTTTGTAGTTGACCACTTTTTATGAAAACTGCTGTGGAGTGAGTAACGTTGCGTATAGTCACGCGACATCAAAATCTGGTACAAACTTCCAACTTTTTCGGACCACTGATCTTCAACATAACTGACTTGATTGTGATTTTTGTAAAAAGTTGTCAACTAAAAAAATGAAGATCTAAAGTTGCTTGATACACCCATCAAGTTTCATAGAAATCGAGTGATTGGAACATACTTTTTCAACCACTCAAAGTTGATCATTCCGCACTGAAAATTGTCAAATTGTGTATCTTACTGGAGGGTACTGTAGTTATGTGCCATTTTCAGGTAATGGACGCCCGTGAGCGTTTGGGTCTGCACATCCCCACTGTCAACGACACTTTCAACACTTGGTATAAGTAATCATGGACCTTGGCCAATCGGCACCTCGACTCTTCCTCTAACCACGTCTCCTCATTTTCCTTTTTGGTTTTCAAAAAACCTCTCGATTCACTCTTAGCGTTCCACAATTGTTCACATACTTTTGGCGCACTTTTTTGACACTGGTAGATCAATCAAAACGAACGAGGTGGAGGTTTTGATCTACAAAAAAGCGCGCCAAAGTTTGTAATTGAGATTTTCCGACTATTTTCTTCGCATCCTCTAACATTTCATGTTTAACTTCTGATAAATCATGGTAATATTCGTTTCGTAGTTCGAAATTTTGAGTTCTCAGAGAAATTTCAAATGTATTGTTGCCTACTTTTAATAAAAGTTTTTACCAAATTCCATAATTTTTTGATTTTTCGTACAATAGAAATATAGAAAATCCGAAAAAAACCCATGAAAAACGAGCGAAAAAACGGTGGCCACAGTCTCGAAAAGTGACGCCTTTGAAGCGACTTTTTGTGCGTTTTGAAAGTTTTCACTGTGATAATTGGAATCTACACACTTGATCACATACACTACAAATCAAAAAAATTACTTTCCCGAAAAAAATTCCCGAATTTCGGAAAAAAAAAAACTTTTTGTTCAGTATTAATGCCAAAGTCTCGACGGGTCGATCTAAGATTTTTTGAGTACTGAAGTTTTTTCATCAAACTTTGGGTAAAGAAAAAAGCTTTCCTCAAATAAGCATCTAGGGATTCTCGAAAAACCCAAGGAGTTTCGTGAAAATCAGATTGCAGCAGAGTTGCGCGGAAAAGATTTACGGGAATTCCCGGAAGACGGTTTCTCTTCGGAATGAAAAAGGGTACAAGAAAGTTGTCAACAGATAAATTGTAGATCTCAATGAGAGCTCTCGATTGGTATAAAGGTCAGCTAAAAATGTTGATGATCAGTTGAGATGTGGCGTTTCTTCCGTCTAGCACACAGACGACAGAAGAAGGAAGACGGAAGAAAAACTATATCTCAGTTCTTCGACAAAATCTTGAAACAATTTTTGTTCCAATCGATAGCTTTCATTAAGATCCACATGTTATCTATTAGCACCTTTTCTGTAACATTCCTCATTCCAGAGGTAAACTCTCTTCCGTCAATTTCCGTAAATCTCTTCCATATTTCTTTCGTGTTTTCTAAGTTGACCGTTTCGCACTGAAAATCAAATGATTGAAATTTGAATGCTAAAAAAATGGATTAAAGACGTCGTAAGGCATCCTTCGTCATGATTTAATTTTAGACATCCCTAAAATCCATCGCCTTCTATTCTCGGCAACATTTTCCAGAACCTGCGTAATCAAAGAAAGTTTCTCTTGGATCTCCTGACGTCTCCTGACGTGTTTCCCGTTTCGGCTACAATTCGAGCTGCCGTCCATCTCATCATCTTCTGAATATACTTCTTCTTCATGTTTTTTCTTCTTCCGTTTCGCCTACTCAAGTACAATTTTATCATTGTCTTCCAGATACACATCATAATACGTTGGGGGAACTTCAAAACTTTTCACTTTCGATTTTCTCTGACAAAGATCTAGGGGCTGAACTTTTTCAGTCTTCGATGATTCTGAAAATCAAAATGCCTAATAACATTTTTCTCTGTTCTCTGTTTACTGACAATTGAGACTTCTCTAATGAAGAAGGAACAGGTGGTATTATTGATTTTTGGCCAATTATAAGTCAGACTGTTGCTGATGGATAGGGATTACGGTGGAACGAGTGTGAGAGGTCAACTTGCGGACAGGCAGATGTTAATTAGGAGGAGAGCAGAAGACTATTCCCCTTTTGACCCCCCTCCACCATCTAATTTGTGTTTCTATCTATCTATGGAACTGCCGAGGATGCTAGTAGAAATACTATATTTTTTCAAGTTTCTATGGACTCTGTTCACGGTGGACACCCCCAAACCATTTCGTCTTCTCGACCTTCCATCTCTCGTCCATGATGTCATATTATCAAAAATGTCTACCGAAGAATTGTAAGTCAAGTCAGGAGTCTGTCAACATATGTAATTTTATGGGGTAAAAAAAACTAACAAAAAAGGACAAAGCTCCTCGAAAACTCAGAGACTTAACCGATCTGGCTGAAACTTTGAGGAAAATTGGACAAGACTATAGGAAACAGATTGGCAAAATTTGGAGTTAGAATATCGACTTTGAAAATTTGGCTGGAATTGGCTGCAATTTCAGACAACTTTTTGAAGTGGATATTTTGACCACAAAGTTTGCCAGTGTGTTTCGTATAGTTTTTTTCAGCTTTTCACAAAGTTTCAGCTGGTTTGGATCAGTCTCTGAGTTTTGGCGGAGTTTTGTTAATTTTTGGTACATAGTATTTTGCCGGTTCCTTGAATAAGCCCATTGGAGGGTTCCAGGCGAAACATGTTTTGCTTCAAAATATACGTATTCAAGCGTGTAGGTTCCGAATATTACAATGAAAACGTTCAAAAATTGCCCTAAACACCCGAAAAATCGGCTCAACGAGGCTATAAACTGAGACAGTGGCCTCTGGTGGCCTAGTTTATTTTTTAGTCCGGCCACCGAATTTTCGCTCATTTTTTTTTCACTAAATTCGGTAACTTATCAATTTTTTCATACTTTCATACTTTCATCATGTTTTAGTGAGAAAATTGCGGAAAACCCCATGAAAAATGAGCGAGACACTCGGTGGCCGAAGTAAAAATTCCTAGGCCACCGTAGGTTACTTTTCAAAAACTGACCATTTTGTGGCGGGTTTTCGGGTGTTTAGAGAAATTTTTGAGCATTTTCATTATGCTATTCAAAATCGGCATACTTGATTATTAAGCAAATGGCGCAAAGTGCGACCGCGCTCCACCGAACTAGCACGTTAAAAACCGTTTCCCTTCAAAGCTGTTTTGCCATTTTCGAAAATGTTAGGCAAATAAAGGCAAAGAACTCAACCTCAATTTCTCCCCCACTTCCAGATACCACCTGTCCAAGTGTTCTCGTAGAACACGATATGCTGTGAAACGGCTCACACGTCGTCAGACCTACATTTTCAATATCACCGCCGGCGAATCATTCTTTCACCTCAGCATCTCAAATTTTCTCCGGGGCAAAACGTTTTATCGCGAGTTGAGACCGATGGGCAGCATAATGCCGCCTGAAGATTCCTTTTTGATCACTTATCATTCGGAGGATTTATGGGCGGCGACGAAGGCGGAGATCGTCCACTTCTTCGATGTGTTCACAAGGGAAGTTATTTGTCTTACCTTTTACGGTATTACAAACGTCACGAAGATGACAGAGTTCCTGAAAAGCGCCACATCTTTGCCGAGCGATTTCGTTTTTTACAATGCCAGCGAGATTGACGATGAGATATACACATATGTGTTGAGAGAGTTTAAAAATGTGCACACGTTGGTTATCAGAGCAGCACCTTCTGTCGACTTCCGATATGATGATATGGAGCCGTTCACAGGAAAACAAATAACGATAGAAGACGCCGATTGGCTGACGTTTGATAACTTGACTCGGTGTTTCGTGAAAGTCGAGAGAGTGCGGCTGTGGGCCTACTCGGAAAGGTGTCTGAATGTTCGTGTGTTCAATCGATTTTTGAAGGCATGGAGAAAAGGTTTTAGAGTAGGGAAATTGGATTTGGTGTGTGACAGGACTAAATCCGACTTGCGATCCGTGCTCGAGAACGTTCCGACGACAGAGGTGAAGCGTGTTGAAGTGGGAAATTGGTGAGTGGGAACAGTGGCTGTTTTTCGGAGAACATTTTTCGAAAACAACGAAATTCGAAAAAAATTCCGAAAAAATTTTCGAAAAGTTGTTCGAAAATTTGTTCGCCAAACTTTTTGAAAACAACGAAATTTGGAAAAAAAAATCCGAAAATGTTCGAAGAATTTTTGAAAAATCGTTCGTTTAAAGGAGGATTCCGAGCAAAAATTTTTTTTGCTTTAAAATGTGTATTCAAATGTGCTGATTCCGAATATCACAATGAAACTGCTCAAAACTTCCTCTAAGTACCCGAAAAAACGCCTCAAAGAGGCCGTTTTTTGCCAACCTAGGCACAGGTGGCCGTGGCAGAACTCCGTCAGAAAACTCTTCCGCGGCGACTCTCCACCAATTTTTTTGGCGACTTTCAGCGATTTTTTTGAGCTTTTCTCAGTAAAAACAAACGGAAAGCTCAAAAATAAACAAAAACTCATGGAAGATAATTATTTTACTGAGAAAAGCTCAAAAAAATCGCTGAAAGTCGCCAAAAAAATTGGTGGAGAGTCGCCGCGGAAGAGTTTTCTGACGGAGTTCTGCCACGGCCACCTGTGCCTAGGTTGGCAAAAAACGGCCTCTTTGAGGCGTTTTTTCGGGTACTTAGAGGAAGTTTTGAGCAGTTTCATTGTGATATTCGGAATCAGCACATTTGAATACACATTTTAAAGCAAAAAAAATTTTTGCTCGGAATCCTCCTTTAAACGAGCTTTTGACTTTCCGTTAAATTGAGCGCAGTGCGTTATTTCGGAGTGTTGTAGTGAAAAAATTTTTCGACAAGTTTTTCGAATAAAAGTTTTGTAAACAACAAAATTCGAAAAAATTTTGAGAAAATTTGTTTCGAAATTTTTCGAAAATGTTTTCGAAGAATTTTCGACTTTCCGTAAAACTGAGCGCAGTGCGTTATTTCGGAGTGTCGTAGTCTGCTTGGCAGTACTGTAAATTTAAAGGAGCACTCGTTTTTTCTAGAAGCTTGGTTTTTTTTCTCGAAAGTTTTTCGATAATTTCTCAGAAAGATGATTGAGAAATTTTTCCGAAAATTTTTTTTCGAAAGTTTTTCGATAATTTCTCAGAAAGATGATTGAGAAATTTTTCGAAAAATTTTCGAAAAAAAAATTTCGAAAACTTCTTAAAAAAATGGTTCGAACAACTTTTTGGAGAAAATTTTTGAAAGCTTTTCGAACAAAAATTTTTTGAAAAAAAAAGGAAACTTTTTTTCGAACGTCGTCGAAAATCACACACTGAGTGGTGGAACCATCGATCTAATAATCAGAAAGATTTCATTCATTTTCAGCATCATTTCCAGCAAGCTTGTGTTCCGCGACGGACAATGCTTCCTCATTCGACAGGAAGCATCTGGAGTGGAGGGAATCGTTTATTCGAACATCGAAACTTCCCCCATTAACCACTCGATCTGTTTCACCACAAATTTCCGATTGCTCAGGGATGATGAATCCGATTAAGGAGAGATGATTGATTAGTTCAATTATGCTGACCCTTTTTTATAATAATTTTCGAATAACTGACTTCATTCCCATTCTGTTTGCATGTTTTTCTTTTGCCATAACCTGTATTGTACCAGGTCGGCCCGTTTTCGGTCGGCCCAAATCGTCGAGCCGACTTGAAAAGCTGAGGTCGACCAGCTGGTTCGCTTTCAAATTTGAAATTTTCTATCAATCCTATGACACAATGCACTTTTTATTTGATAGTGTTTTTTAGGTTTCTACAAAGCTATATTATCCGTTCGGCAGGTTTTGGCTACCCGCGCCAGAAAGACAGGCTTGAAGCATTCTTACCAGGAGTTTTGTTACAAAGAGTTCGCACAAGTTCTTAGGATGACCTTTTTCTCATAACTTGGTCCGTGATAAAATCGGCCCTATAGATTCAGATTCTGAAGTCAAAATCTGCGAAATATCGATGTGCTTCAAGATATGACGCAACGAAGTTATCTAACACAGGAAATTTCTCGTATTTTGACTTGATGATCTGAATCTATAGGATCGATTTTACTTTGTACCAGATTTTGAGAAAAAGTTCATCCTAAGAACTCGTGCGATCTTCTTGTGAGATTCTGAGATTCTGAAACTCGGAAATTTCAAGATTCTGAAAATCTTGTGATTTTTGTTTTGAGATTCTGAGATTTTGAGACTCTGAAGGATTCTGAGAATCTGATGGACTTCGAGATTCTACTTTATCGAGATTCTGGGATTATGAGATTTTGAAATTCTGGAGATTCTAAAGGTTCGGAGATTCTGGAGATTCTGAGATTTTGAGATCCTGAAATTCGAAAATTCGGAAATTTCGAATTATGAAAATCTTGAGATTTTACTTTTTTGAGATTCCGAGATTCTGAGATTTGGGGATTTTGAAATTTTGAGATTTTGAGATTCTAAGATTTCGAGATTCTAAGATTTCGAGATTCTGAGATTCTGAGACAACCCAAAAAAAACCAGTTCTCTGCACGCTACACCCTGACCACTGGCTATTCTCTTATTATCTCTTTCTACCCTTCATCTAACAACCAACACGTCACGTGTCCGTGAACGGACACTGATTGCAAAAAAAGCAACAAAATGAGAGAATGATACTGCAAAAATGCACGTAGGCCCCGAGTGAGATGGTAGATAGGGGACGAAGAGACTCGAGACAGAGAAAGAGGGTTCCGGTGCTTTTTTTTTGTTTTTTCTTCAGGAGAACTAGAACTCGCAACAAAAAGGACACATGGTCTGGGTTGGGTTGTTTTCCGTCAACACGTGACTGGACTTTGAAGGGAAGGTGAATAACAACTGGTCGCTGAGTATTTCTATTTTCATGTCCAGAACTTTTTTTGAAAAAAAGATCTTTGTTTGAATTGTGAAAAACTGTGATCTATGATAATTGGATGAATTTTTTTGGAAGTTTCGAGGTTGTGCAGGAGATTTTAGGAGATTCCTCGACTCCTGCAACTTGATGATCTGAAATTCCAACATCATTGAAGTTTCGAGGTGGTGGCCTAGAAATCTGAAGATTGGGTTCTCTGAGCCACTAGGTTTTTACTAGCCTCTACTTATGCATTGAAACATGAGATGTAGTCAGAATCGAAAAGTGTTCATCTTAAAACGAGTTATGATGAATGGACGGTGGTGGCCTACAAAGCCGATTCTCGGATTTCTAGGCCACCAAAACTTCTGGAACTGAATACCTTCTCTATGAGTCCCGAATTTGATGGTTTTAAGGTGCCGGCCTAGAAATCCAAAATTTAGATTTCTAGGCCATCGTCGGACCCCTTTTCCCTCGACAAAAACGTTTTCGTAGTCTCCCACGAAAATGAAAATCAAAGTTTTCTCTTGTCTCTTCTCAATTTCCTAAATCGGACAGAATGACCACATCTAGATGATAAGTGTACAGAAGATGGATCGACAGATAAGTGGTTCAATCGGTTCATTGTCACGAGGAGAGGGGAGGGTGCTACTATCAGAGAAGATTGATTATCCTTCCCTGAGAAAGTTGTTGGTTTGATAACAGAATTTATTCGCGTATAGGCAAACATGAACAACACGTTGTGAGAGTTAGGACCACTGTATCCTTTTGACACGGTTTCGAGACATTTTTCGAGTAAATTTAAGACTTTTTCTGATGAAAAATCTGAGTGCCCTCCAAAATTCTGCATTTGTATACCCCGAAAATTCGTCGAAAAAAGTTTGTAAAAAATTTTTTTTGAAGAATTTTTTTCCGAAAATTTTTTTTCGGGAAATTTTTTGAAAAGACACACTGGTCATGACTCCATTTATGGGAAGTTTTTTTTCGAATCTTGATTTGTGACAGCAACAAATTTTGAGGGCTTTAAAATGAGCCAAATATCACCTTCAAACCCTAACTTTGAGCGACCCCGCCCAGGTTCTAGGTATAACCCCTCACAGTAACGTTGACCGAAATTATCTCGTTTCCTGTTACAGATACGAAAAAGTGGTTAACAAACAAAATGTTGCGGACAACACGAGAAACATTTTGTTAGTTGACCACTTTTTGATACCTGTCACGGGAGCCGAGATAAATCTGGTCAAAGTTTTGCCCCTTTCAAAAACCCAACAATCTTCGCAACTTTTTGCACCAAGAGAATTCACCGAAACGAAGATCTTCTCATCTTTCCCTTACCCCTTACTCCTTGTTCTTTTAGATCAACACAACGTGGGAGAAATGCAAACAAACAAAACAAAAACGTAATGAGTGTGCAGAGAGAATGAGAACGAAAAAAGTGATCTTCAGCCGCCCTCTCCGAACTTCACTTTAGGAAACATTGTGTGCACTTTGTACCGAGACACTAATCTTTAGTTTTGATTTTTTAGAGATCAAACCTCTGTTCGTGATGGGTACCATTGGAAAGAAGATGCTCTGAAACGTCTTTCCATTTTTCGAAAGTCTGCTAATGAACTTCAGAAATTTGCAGCTATCAACGCGCAGAAGCTTATCCAGAGTGTGAAATTTTCGAAAAAAAAGTGCAAATTTTTCGAACATTTTTCGGTAGGTGGCCATGTTGAGCCTTGGTCTAGAATCCGACACATTGGCTTTTTTTTCGGTAAAATGGGCTTATTATCCGAAACATCGAAATTCGAGAATTTTCGTTATTTTCTCTCGAAAAATCGTTCGAACGTTTGTTCGAAAGTTTTTTCGAAAAATTTTCAACTTTCCGCGAAATTGAGTGCAGTGCGTTATCTCGGAGTGTCGTTGTCTGATTGGCAGAATTGTAAATACATATACTGTAAATTTAAAGGCCCATTTGTTTTTTCTTGAAGTTTCGTTATTTATTTCTTGAAAAATGTTCGAAAAAAATTTCGAACAATTTTTCGAAAAATTTTCGAACCATTTTTCGAACAAAAATTTTCGAACAGTTTTTCGAAAAATATTCGCTCAAAAATTTTAGACAAATTTTTTGAACTTTTTTTCTCGGAAGTTTTTCCAAAATTTCTCGAAAATTTTTTCGAACAAAAAATTCGAACAAAAATTTTCGAATAATTTATCGATTGTCGTCACAACATTCCTCAGTAACTACCGGTAGATCAAAGATCCATGGATTTGAGTTAGATTTGATCTACCAGTGCTGTAAAAGCTGAAAAAGCGCTCCCCCCTCCAAAAACTTTCAATTCTTTCTATTAACAGTTTTGTTTTCCGTTTCCATGAAAAGTGAAAATCGTGTGCTGCGATTATCATGCTGTGCTCCTCGCTGACAACCACACTGTTTTGTTATCACCCAGCACCACTTTCCATAATGACTGTGCATCATCACCAACCAACCAAAGAACCGCCCCTTCCAACCGCTTGAGCTTTGGTCGACCGTTGTGTGTTTTCTCTAGCAGAGAGAAAATGAATGACAGAGATCACACTCGGAATAGATACTACCACTATTAGCGAACACGTTTTGGCGCGGCGATTCGGGGAAAAAGATTAAGGAAACGGTCTGATTCGTTTTGGTGTTTATGTATGTCCCAAATCTTACGAAGGAAACTAGACTGTAGAGAGACTGCGTTGACAGGTTTAGGGTTACATCCTTAAATCGTGTTATATCTCTAGAACGGCGCTAGATATGAAAAAAGTGCTAACTACAAAATTGCTCAGCATAAAATTTCACATATTTTTGTAGTTGACACCTTTTGTTTAGCTCTGCTAGTTTTCGAGTTATGCGCCTTTATAGTCGAGCCTAGAGATTGAGAGGTGCAGAGAAGTGGGAAGGTGTGCTTCTCTGCGTCTCTTAACTTTAAGCGTCCATATTTCTTGAACCGTCAAAAATTTTAAAAACGTGTCAACTGCAAAATTGCTCAGCATAAAATTTCACACATTTTGTTGTTCACACCTTGTTTCTAGCTCTGATAGTTTTTGAGTTGTGCGCCTTTAAAGTTGAGCCTAGAAAATGTGAGACGCAGAGGGAGAGAGACTGATTCGTTTTTTTCAAATTTCGGGGGTTTGATGAGCAACTCTAAATTATCATTTTTTGTAGTTGTCGATTGGCGCGAATCTGGCGATAGGCTCCTCCCCCTTTAGCAATTTTGCCGCAAAGTCTTCCTTAATTCCAATGGCAAGGCGATTTGATCTACTCTCCAGTTAAAAAACGTGGCGCCACTTGAAATAGCCAAAGTGGGAGGGGCTAATGTTTTTTTTTCGAGATTCTCCTAAATTGACTATAGATTCAAAGGATTCTAAAACGTTTTGTAATTTTTCAGATAAAAAACTTCCAAAACCTTGAGAATCCAAGAAACTCCAAAAAGTACAAAAAAAGAAAACTGACGATCAAAAAAACAGGAAACCTTACATCAGTGCATGTTATTATTAAGTTTTCTAGCCAATGCTATTATCCATCCAAAAAAACATATACATTCCCACACCAACACAAATACTATACCCCCAGCCGATCTCTCAACCAACGTCCCACGTGATATCACAGTGTCGCGTGTGTGTGTGTGTTGTTCGCCTTCTTCTTCTTCCTCTCCCAATTGCTACATCTGAGTCTCTCCAGTGTCCTCCAGCCAACCAAGTGCACTCTCTCTCTCTCGATCATCACCACCCGAGAGAGAGAGAGAGAGAGAGAGAGAGAGAGAGAGAGAGAGAGAGAGAGAGAGAGAGAGAGAGAGAGAGAGAGAGAGAGAGAGAGAGAGAGAGAGAGAGAGAGAGAGAGAGGGAGAGAGAGAGACGCAGAGAATCAGAGAGACGGGAAGCGCGTGTTGGCTGCCCTCTCTCTCTCTCTCCTATTCTATACTCGTTTTTTGCTGTTGCCTCTACACATTTTTCTTTTTTTTTTTGAATTCCCTCCCTCCCTCTATCTATGACGGCTGAGAAACGATTGCAACTCTCTCTGGGGGCGACATCAGAGATTGGGTTTTGCTTTTTTGCTTTTTTTTGCTTGATTATCATTGACTCGACCATAGAGATAGAGCAAAGAGAATCTGGGCGGGTTGAAGAATAGAAAATTAAAATTAGCGGGGTTGAAGATTTCTGTTAATCTTTTTTGAGCTGAAATTTGAACAAATCTCAAAAGTTGATTCCACTTCTTTCAATGAAGCCCCTCTTGTTGGTAATTTTGTTTGTCGTTTAACCTCGCTTTTTTCTACACCATAATAAATGGATAATAACGGCTATTAACGGTTGTTCAAAAATTGAAATTTCCTCTTCTCAACTGACCCTTAAACTAGGAAATTTACTTATAAGGAGGTTGTATGAGTTCTTGAGTTGAACTTTTTTCTCATGATATGGGTCAATGTAAAGTCGACCCTGTAGATTTAGATTCTGCTGTGAAAATTAGCAAAATGTTCACGTGATTCAAGTTATGATCTCGCAAAGTTGAATCCTATAGTGATATTGAAGGTTGGTTTTTGGAGAAGATGAAATTTCACCTTTAGAGAGGTCATAACTCGAAACAAGTTAGCCCTTTGTGGATTTTTATTCCAGATTCTGAATCTCTAGAATCGATTTTATCTTGACCCAGATTCAGAGAAAAACTTCAACCCAAAACTTCCTCGAAGGAATAATTACAAATTTCGGTTATAAAATTTTCGATTTTTTCTAACGAACCCAAACTTTTTCGGAGTTAAGAAGTGCGCTAATAGTAAATTTTTCCTTTCGATAATTTTGCGCCCTTCCTAACACTCGTAGATCAAATCGACGTCAAAATAAACTTGATAACAAAAAAAGCGAGCAAAAAATTATCCAGTAATGTGTCAAAGAATAATACATCAATGATTATAGGTTAATCTATATGGAAATTTGGAAAATTTTCATCATCAACTTTTTCACTTTTTTGAAATTTTCTCCTAACCTCCGAAATCTTTGATACCATTTCCTTCGATTCCCTATCTCTCTGTGTATTTTGTGCTTCTTCTTATTTTTCTCTGTTGACCCTGTGATTTTTCATCAATCTTTGACCCGATGATGTCAGCAGAACAACGTGTGTAGGATGTACTCGATGTCAATACCCGAATGTCCTTCTTATTTCCCATTTTCTCGGCTTGACCAAGAAAACAAGACGGATAAGATTTGAGTTGTAGATTGAATCATTGTTGAGAGGTTCCGCCAGGTTTCGCGCCTCTGGTGATGATGATGGAAGGAGGTTGATAGGGATGGTACGACAGAGAACAGTTTTTGGAGACATTTCTCGAGGTTTTTTGGTTTTGTAGAAATTTACAAACTTTCAGATTTTGAAATTTTGAAGGTTTGAAGTTTTCAAAATTCTGAGATTCCGTAGAGTTAGAAATGCGAAGACTGTAAGGTTTTAGGTTTCTATGAATTAACAGAAATCTGTTTTACCATTTTCAGAGCAAAACGATCAAATTTGAGCAGTTGAAAAAGTATGTATCAATCACCCGATTTTTTTGAAAATTTGTGGGTGTATTAAGCAACTCTAGATCTTCATTTTTGTAGTTGACAACTTTTCTCTATCTTTTTTTGTTTCTGAGTTATGCACCTTTAAAGTCTAAAGACAGAAGACTGAAAAGCGAGAGAGTCTCACTTTCCAGTCTCAACTTTAAAGGCGCATAACTCAAAAACTAATAGAGCTTTAAAAAAGTTGGACGATACAAAAATGAGTAAAACTTTATGCTGAGCAATTTTGTAGTTGACACTTTTATAATAGCTAGTTTCGTTTTTGAGATATAGAGGATTACAGTCGGTTAGAAAATTTTGACTACGAGCACCATAACTAGCTTGATTGTGATTTTCGTAAAAAGTTGTCAACTACAAAAATGAAGATCTAGAGTTTCTTAATACACTCACAAAGTTCCAGAAGAATTGGGTAAATGATAATCAAACAAATCAAGTTGACAAGAAATTTGTGTTTCTGAGTTCTTATCTAAAACTTTTGAAGCCTCTGTGAGCTAGGACTAGATCAGAAATTGCTATTTTCGAGGACTCCAAGAATCCACAATCTTCAAACCTCAATCCCAGAGCATTCAAGTACTTGAAGACTCTAAAACGATCCCCATAAGACTCTGTCGAAACACCTGTAGGGCTCAGGGGTACTGTATTCAGCTCAACCCGGGACTCTTCCAGGTCATTTTTTATTTGAATCTCACGGAATCCGAATCCCCGATTCCTATCTAACCATTCTTCGAAACTATACTCAATTCTTCTTCCCAACTTGTCTCCCCCAAAACCGATCGTTCGTCGTCACCCCGCCAACAAGAAAAACATGAGAACAAGAAAGACCCCAAAGATCTACCTCGTGGTGTCACTCCCCTTCCAATCGTCTTTCTCTCTACTGCCTGTCGTCCTGCGAACAAAAAAAAAAGAACCGACACGTGACACCTTTTCGCTCTCCAGCAAAACACATTTTTATCATTATCACCCTCCCCCCACCGAGAACAAAAAGTGTATGTTGCTATTTGTGTGTTTGTGCCCCCTGGTGACAAACTTTTTGGAGTCTTGGAATTTGAGCGTTTTTTTAGATGAGTTTTGTGAGTTCAGTTTTCTAGCTTGCTCAAAAATATGTGCAACCATACCATGTTCAAACTGAAAACGGCCATCTACAGTACCGCCCAAAAAATGTGAAGTTTGACCGTTTTCAGCGTAAAATGAGTCAACTTTGAGCAATTGAAAAAGTATGTTCCAGTTATCCGTTAATTATATTTTTATAAATTTTGGTGAATGTATTAAGCAACTGTAAATCTTCATTTTTGTAGTTGACCACTTTTTACGAAAATCTCAAGCAAGTCAGTTATGTCGCGTTAAAGATCATTGATCCGAAAAAAATTGTTCACAAACAACTTTCGTAAAAAGCTGTAAACTACAAAAATGAAGAATTAGAGTTGCTTGATACACCCACAAAATGTCAGGAAAATCGGATCATTGGAACATACTTTTTCAACTGCTCAAAATTGATCACTTTTCACTGACAATGGTCAAAATGAGTATCTTATTGGACGGTACTGTAGATCAGTTAAAAAATGACTTCCTACTATTCATTGACTTGTGAAAATTTCTAGTAGTATAGAGCAAGTTTAGATCTTCAGGTTTGTAGTTGACAACTTATTACAAAAATCACAATCAAGTTAGTTATGGTGCTTGCAGTAACGCGACTTCAATTTTTCTATATCCCTCTATATCTTAAAAACGAAGCTTGCTATCAAAAAAATGTCAACTACAAAATTGCTCAGCATAAAATTTTACACATTTTTGTAGTTTACAACTTTTTTCTAGCTCTGTTAGTTTTTGAGTTATGCGCCTTTGAAGTTGAGACTGGAGAGTGAGACACTCTCGCTTCTCGGTATTTAGTCCCAACTTTCACGGCGCATAACTCAAAAACAAGAAAAGCTAGAAAAAAGTAGTCAACTACAAAAATGAAGATCTAGTGTTGCCTAATACACTCACAAAATTTTAGAGAAATGTAATATTTTTGAACCACTTTTTCGAGCTCTCAAAGATCCTGTACTATAATGTTAGCCCGAATCGCTGCTTTTTCGCTGATTTCAACGTGGTATGGTTGCAAAAGGGGCGGAGCTTAGCGGAGAGTCCCTCCAGAAATCACTTAAAAAACGCCTAATTATCTCCTTTCATGGTCGTCCATCGTGTCCAACAACGTGTTTGTGGCATGTGTGTGAGTAGAGTGTAAAAGTGTTGTAGATTGTGTATCAGAGATTGTCACGATGATATTCGCCTGCTTCTCTCGCCGGGCCCTCTCCACTCGACACACTATTTCCTCTCACTTTCCGTCCTTTCACCATCAGCGAGACGATCGACGCCTCGCGTTTCATTTCCCCGTCTCCACCACCCGTGACCATGGGGGACTGATAATCGTGTGAACATTTCCCCGCACTTCTCCTCTTTCTTTCAAATTTGATAATTTTTTTTGGAAAACTAAACCTTATTTTCTCTCGTCCAACTTTGAGGGTACCGGCCTTCCTCATTTGAGACTTTTTTCAGAAATAACGGCGCCCGCTCGCCAGTCAATGTCTACGGCATTTCAAAAAATGCCCACATTCACGTCGGTGATCAGTGTGGTACCCAGCATTGCCTCCATCGCGCCCCAACTTGCTAACGTTAAACATGAGAAGGGTGGGTTTTTTTTTGTTGCAAACTCCGCCTCTTACATATACCACATTTCCCTTTATAAACCGGCACTCCCTGTCCCGTCACTTTGACCAAATGTATCTTGGTTCCTGTGACCGTTATCAAAAAGTTGTCAACTTACAAAATGCTCATGATAAACTGAGCAACATTTTGTTAATTGACCACTTTTTTATAACTCTCACCGGAACCGAGATAAAGTTGGTCAAAGGGACGGGACGACCGGTGCTAGTTTACTGCGTTCTGAAGTAAAGTAAAAGTGGGCGGAGCTTGTGAAAACTTTTCAAAAATCAAATTCGCGCCTTATAATTGCGATCCCTAGAAAACGGGGCGGGGCTTGTAATTTTAGATTTTTGGAATTGAAAATAGAGGCATTGACATTTAACCGAAGTTGGTCGAATGCTTCAAAACTGCTCCTCGCAAAAAGGAAAGTGGGCGGGGCTTGGGACGGATTGAAAAAATTTTCGTATCTAGTGGGCGGAGCTTGCTCCGCGAGCAAACTACAAACTACAAACTGCTCCCCAAAAATTCTCACACACAAACACTTACGCAAACTATCAGTTTTATCTCCCCCCCCTGAAACCACATGGTTTCACTACTGATAATGGAAGAAAAAGTGAAAGGAAGCAAAATTTTTTATGGCTTTGAAGCAAAGATCACTCAACAAGAAATGTTGCGTTTCGATGATAAACAAATTTGGGAAAATTTCGAAAAAAAAAAATTTTTTCGGACGAACAATTTTTTTCCCCAAATCTATCATGATTATACTCATTTTGAAGCTCTTTGCGAGCTGAGCACAAATATCTAATCAGTTTCTAAAAATTTCAATTTTCAGGCGTGATTGGACAGTGCTTAATATGCGGAGAGCCGTCGACAGGCAAGCATTATGGCATCGTGGCGTGTCTCGGATGCAAGACGTTTTTTCGGAGGTGAGCCTTTTCATTTTTTTGGTACCATTTTTTACTCGACTCTTCCAGAGCAGTCGTCCAACGACAGGATACCGAGTGTAAACGAGAAAAAGCGTGCGATACGACGACGATGTGTCGAAAGGCGTGCCGCGCGTGTCGGTACAGGAAGTGTCTGGAGAGTGGGATGAGTAAAGAGGGTGCGTTTTTTTTTGGAGATTTTAAAGGTTGGAGGGAATTTTTGAATTTGGGAGGTTGAGAGCTTCAAAATGAGTATAAACATGGCAAGGCTCGTGAAGTTTTGAAAAAATTGAGGAAAAATTTTGGGTTGAAAAAAGTTTTTTCGAGCAAATTCGACTGCCTGAAGGGGTGTGATTTTCGACGACGTTCGAAAAAAGTCAATTTTTTAAGAGAATTTTTGTTCGAAAGATTGTTCGAACAATTCTTCGAGAAATTTTTCGAATTTTTTCGAACACATTTTCGAAAAATTTTGGTTCGAAAAATTTTTGAAAACTTTTCGAAATTTTTTTAAAAAAGAAAACAAATGCGCCTTCAAATTTACAGTACTGCCAAGCAGACTACGACACTCCGAAATAACGCACTGCGCTCAATTTCACAGAAAGTCCAAAAAACTTCGAAAAAAACCTTCGAAGATTGGTTCGAACAATTTTTCGAGAAATTTCCGAAGAAATTTTCGAGATTTGATCCTTGCCAATAACACACTTACAAACATGGCTAGACTCGCAAAGTTTCAAAATTTTTTCCTCAATTTTCGGCTTTAAAAAACTTTATCGAGAAAATTTTCGAGCACAAACAGCTGAGCACAAAAATTCAAAAACTTATCGGAACATTTCAGCGCTTCAACCGCGTCGAGACCTCATCGGATGTCGACGAATCCGCTCGAGACCCAGCTGCTCCCACTCGACACCCACACCCCCCAGGCCGCAAGTGGAGGACAAATCTCAGTACCTGACACTTTTGGACAACTTGACGATCATTGACGAGAGGTTACGGTAGGTTGTGAGAGAGATTCGTGAGACAGAGGTGGTAATAGAGGAAACGCGTTTCAGGAAGAAGAAATTGGAAGTGGTGTCGTCGAGACAGGCGGCGATCGACCTGGCCAAACTCACCAAGCAGGGATGCATGAGTGTGAGATTTGATTTTTTGAAAATGGAGATTGTGCAGGATGTAAGGAGACGGAGGAATGGAGAAAACGGGGTTCATGAGTGTTTTGATGAATTCTTGGAGATTCTCAAGGATTTTAAATAATTCAAAAAATCCCGAAAAGATTCTGAAGGATTTTGGAAGATCCAGAAGGATCCAGAAAAAATCCGAAAGATTTGGAAAAACTCGAGAAACTCGACAGATTCTGAAGCATCGAGATTCTGAGTTTTGAGATTCTGAAAATTGTGAGATTTTGAAAATTCTGAGATTCTGAGATACTAAGATGCTGGAGATTCTGGAGATTCTGGAGATTCTGAGATTCTGAGATTCTAAGATTTTGGAATTCTCAGGTTTTGTGATTCTGAGATTCTTAGATTCAAAGGTATTTTGAGATTCTGAGGGTCCTGAAATTCTGAGATTCTGGAGGCTTTGAGATTCTAGAAATTTTGGATGTTCTTGGATTCTGAGATTTCGAAAGATTCAGAGTTTCTGAGTTTTTGAAAATTTCAGATTTTGAGATTCTGGACTTTCTGAAGGGTTCTGAGATTCTGAGATTCTGAGATTCTGAGATTCTGAAATTCTCTAAATTCTGGAAATTCTGAAAATTCTGAGATTCTGAAGGATTCTGAAGGTTACTGGAGATTCTCAGATTATGGGGATTCTTAGATTCTAAAAGATCGTAAAGGATTCTAGAAACTTTGAGATTCTGAAGGTTTCCGAGATTCTGGAGATTCTGAGATTCAGCGATTTTGAAATTTTGAGACTCTGGAGATTCCGAGATTCCGAAGGATTCTGAGATTCTGAAAATTGAAATTCTGAGATTTTGAAAATTCTGAGAATTCGAGATTCCGGAATTCTGAAATTCTGAGATTCTGGGGATTCTGAGATTTTGAGATTCAAGAGATTTTGAGATTTTGAGATTCTGAAGAATTCCGAGATTCTGGCGATTCTGAGATTTTGAGATTCATAAGATTTTGAGACTCCAAGATTCGGAAGATTCTGAAATTCTGAGATCCATTTTTTCCAGGCCACCGACACCGCAGGACCCTCCACCTCCCGATACATCCCGGGCGGCACCTCCCCCAACGGAGGCGACCACAAAATGATGGTCATGCTAGGCACCGACATCTCCGTCGCCACGCAGACCGAACTTCTGATGATGTTGGAGTGGACACGGACGCTGCCCGTGTTCGCCAGTCTCCCCGTCCAGGATCGCACGGTGATTCTGAAGCGATTCGCAGTGCACTGTCTGATTCTGGAGCACGGCTATTACACGGCACAGGCGAACATCGACGACGTCTGGCTGATCACCAACGGAACTTGTATGCCCCGAAATGTCGAGAAGTTGGAGGAAGGGAGTAGGGTGAGTTTTTGGAATGGCTATACTGCTCGAAGTTAAGCTCCGCCTTGCTAGGCTTAGGCAAGGCTTAGGCTGGGCTTAGGCTAGGCTTAGGCTAGGTTTGGGCTAGGCTTAGGCTGAGCTTAGGCTGGGCTCAGGCTAGGCTTAGGCTGGGCTTAGGCTGGGCTCAGGCTAGGTTCAGGCTAGGTTCAGGCTGAGGTTAAGCAAGGCTTTAGGATTGGACTTGCAAGAAGCCAAATGGAAGTGAGCGGAGTTTTCACAGTGAAACTAAGAAACAACACTTAGACAAAGCTTTTTCTTCCAGATTTCCGTCTCCGCCGATCGTCGATGGCGTCAAGAGAAACTGTACAAACAAATGACCGACTGCTGCATAGACGAGGTGGCCACGCCCCTTCGGAATCTGAAATTGAGCCCTCAGGAGATTGTGGTCATCAAAATTATTGTGCTCTTCAATTGCGGATGCTCATCGGGTACGGTTTTCATTTATGGTAGATCAAATCTGGATCCTTCCATCTTCCAGACTATTCGGAAATTTCCGAAGCCTCGCGACGAGTGGTTTTAACTTTCCGGAACAAAGTGATCTCCGCTCTGTTCGCCTACTACGAGAGTGTTGGCCAGCAAAACTATGCGGAGAGGTTCGGGAATCTGGTCCTGATGCTATCTGGCGTCTCGTCGGCGGCGTCGACGATGTTAGAGGCGTACCAGGTAGGCATCATTTTTGATTGAGCCGGATAATAGAGCACAAGGAGCAGTGTGTGTTTTTTCGAAATTTTTTGTTCGAAAGTTTTTGTTCGAAAAATTTTTTTCGAAAAATTTTGTTCGAAAATTTTTGTCGAAAATTTTTTGTCCGAAAAATTTTTCCAGTTTTTAAAATTATTTTTTCGAAAAGCTGCTCGAACTACGTTTTGAGAAGTTTTCGAAAAATCTTTCGGAAAAATGTCTTGAAAAAATGTTCCGATAAAATATTTCCGACAAATTTTTCGAAGAACGAACATTCGATCGAAGAACTTTCGACTACCCATGAAATTGAGCGCATTGCGTTATTTCGGAGTGTCGTAGTCTGCTTGGCAGTACTGTAAATTTAAAGGTGCATTTGTTTTTTTTCTCGAACAACTTCTCGAAGTTTTTTTTGTTCAAAATTTTTTTTTTTCGAAAATTTTTTAGAAGTTGTTCGAACAATTTTTCGAAACATTTTCGGAAAAAAACTAAACTTCAAGAAAACCAAATGCGCCTTTAAATTTACAGTACTGCCAAGCCTTCTACGACACTCCGCAAGAACGCATTGTGCTAAATTTCGCGGAAAGTCGAAAATTCCTCAAACGAATGTTCGAACGATTTTAGGAAACATTTTCGGACAAAAATTTTCGAACAAAAAAATCGATAATCGATAATTTCAAAATTTCACCGTTTCAGGTCATGCGACTTTTCAAAATCACACCATTCGACCCGCTGTCCCAAGAGCTTCTCTTCAATATTTGATCTGTGTACTTTTTTTCGTGTGGCCTAGGATCTGAGGCCGAGTTCTCGGATCCTAGGCCATCCCCTTCGTTTCTTGTTGACTATTATCTGTTCTTTTGTTTCGTTTCCCGCCTTTTCTCTTTCAAAAACAGTTTCCCCCAGTGTAAATATCGTTGCTCAAAACACCATTTCCCCGGCTGAAATACCTCATCTTTCCCGCCTTCTTCAAAATTCTGCAAACCCCTCCGACCATTATCACTTGTCAATCTGAAAAATGCTACGGGTACTGAAAAATGAAACAATGATTATTTTTTTTGTTCATCTTCAAAACGCAACCCGTTGAGCACAGCAACAGACATAGAGCTAGCAAATAGTCTAGAGAAGACACAGAAAAGTGATAGAATTTAGTTGTTTTTCTTTCCCTTGGACACAGACGCCTTCGGCGCTCCACGAACTCCATGGATCACGGATTCAATCGCTCGAAGTACGGTACGAAGTGCGATGACGAGCAGAGACATTGTGCAGAAGATGATGAAGAAGAAGAAGGCGATGACGTCGACCAGGAAGTATTGCAGGAAGTTCAGATGGTCGGCGCCGCTTCTCGCGTGCGGCACCTCTTGGTGTCGCTCGATGAACTCGACCCAGAAGGCGGCGTGGTAGAGCTCGGTGTATGGCACGTCGATGACCATGTCTTGGAAGATGAGCATCTCGTTTTTGTAGCTGGAAAAAAAAAGAAATGAAAGGATCGAGGAGGATTTTTCTTATTATGTATCTTCGACTTGCTGCTGCCTAAACTTTTGTACATATCTAACATCGAGGGCGGCGAAAAAAAGGCGGTTTGTATCATTTGCCGAACCAAGTCAATCCAAACACAGTCAAGCCCAATTGAGCCCAGCCGAGCCTAAGGCCCAACCGAGCCTTGTCGAGCCAGCTGAGCCTAGCAGACCCCAGGCGTACCGAGCCAACTCAACCGAGCCCAGCTGAGTCTAGCTGAGTCTAGCCGAGCCCAGCAGAGCCCAAGGCTCAACAGAAACTGACAGACCCCAGCAGACTCTAGCAGCCAAGCCCAGCCAAGCCCAGCCAAGCCCAGCCAAGCCCAGCCAAGCCCAGCCAAGCCCAGCCAAGCCCAGCCAAGCCCAGCCAAGCCCAGCCAAGCCCAGCCTGTCCTTTTAGACTGCGAGGCCCAAAGTATTTCTCCGGGCTACTCCCAACTCACCTCTCATTTCCGGTCACCTCGCGAATCGCCGCCGCCAACGTCTCCCCGTTAAACTCGGCCTTCTCAATCATCACTCCACTATCCCTCGCCGTCACCCTCAACAGGTTATCATAACCGCTCGCCGTCAACGGCACTCCCACCACCGGCACTCCGTGATACACCGACTCGATGACACTGTTCAGACCGCCATGCGACACGTGACACTTGCACTTCTCATGACCCAGAAGGTCTTGGAGAGGGAGCCATGGCTTGGCGAGCAGGTTGGGCGGGGCATCGTTGGGGAGGTTCTCGCCATCGAATTGCCAAATGAAGAGAAGCTTCGGGAGGGACTTGAAAGTGGTCAAGTAGGATCGGCGGATGTGCTCGGGAGACTTGGACCATTGCGCCGTGAAGCCGGAGGAGATGACTACAAAGCCGTCGGGGTGGGCGGAGATCTTGTCGATAAACTCCTGGAAAATTTGAAATTCAAATGTATGGGTTGTCGTTTGAAGCCTAACCTTCGACAACTCCTTGGCCTTCCGACACTGAATGGCTCCCACAAAGTTGACACGTGGCATGTATGGTCTCGAGAAGTCGAAGATGGGCGGTGTGTTGACAAAGTTGATGGAGGCGTTACGCTCGATGTCGAACATTGGGGCGACGCCGGGGTAGTGCTTCTGAAGAATGGGAGAGTATATGGTACCAACTTTAAAGCCAATTATCTCGGTTCTTGTAAGAGATATCGTAAAGTGAACAACTAACAAAATGTTCAAGACGTTATAAGAAACATTTTTACAGTTGACCACTTTTCGATATCTGTTACAGGAACTGAGATAAATTTGATTGAACAGTTTTGGTTTCTGACCAGTTTTGGTTTCTTGATGTTTTGGCTACTACCCTCCTTCCATCACTTTGACTGAATTTATCTCGGTTCCTTTAAAAGTTATAAGAAAGTGGTCAACTAACAAAATATTGCTCTGTTTATCATGAGCAATTTGTTAGTTGACCACTTTTTGATATCTGTCACAGAAACTGAGATAAATTTGATTGAAAGGGCAACACGCTCAAAATCTCAAAAAATCTCAAATGGTCATTATACTCATTCTGACCGTCTTGCAATGCTGATTTCAAATTTGCGAATCTTGACTGAATTTCTTTCCGTGTTTTGGATTTTGGTATGCTAAAAATGGTACTATTGGAATCAGCAATTTATCCCGGTTCTTGTACTAGCTATCAAAAAGTAGTCAACTAACAAAATGTTGCTCAGTTTATCATGAGCAATTTGTTAGTTGATCACTTTTTGATATCTGTCACAGGAACCGAGATAAGTTTAGTCAAAGTGATGGGAAGGGTATGTGACTCATTCACACCTGAAACACCGCGTCGACTCTTGGCTGCACAATATGCTGATGAAGGTAGAGCTGCTTCATGTACGACGCCACATTGTAGATTCTTTGGGAGAACGTCAGATCGTCAGTTAAACCGGTGCCAGCGACTGGAAGGTAGCTGGGCGGCGAGGGGGACTGATTGGCCCAGGCGGATTCGGTGCGGAGGCCGGTCATCGACCAGTAGATGTAGACGGATTCTGAAGCGAAAGATTACGGCTGGGAAAGAATAGTGGGAAGGATTTGGGAGCTCGCTGGGTGGCGAGCGACTTTTGTTACGGTTGGTTAGTACCAGAGTTGAGTTGAAGAGATTTTGCAGCAGACGATTTATCTTCGGAATGAAAAGTGCTCCAGAAAAGGTGTCAACAGACAAAATGTAGATCTCAATGAGAGCTATCGATTGGTACAAAACTTGTTTCAAAATCTTGTTGGAGAACTGAGACGCACCATTTCTTGCGTCGTCAATCTGCTAGACGGTAGACAGAAGGCAGAAGAAACGTCATATCTCAGCTCCCCATGAATATTTTTAGCTGATTTTTATACCAGTCGATAGCTCTTAATAATATCAACATTTTATACGGTGACACTTTTTGTAGCATTTTTCATTACAAAGATAAAACGTCTTTCGTGAATCTCGTCTGCTTAACAGTTTGACTGAATTTATCTCGGTTCCTGTAACAGTTATCAAAAAGTAGTCAACTAACAAACTGTCCAAAATAATACGACAAACAATTTATTAGTTGACCACTTTTTGATAGCTATTACTGGAGCCCTGATGAACTTGGTCACAGTGACGGTAAAACCCAAAAACTCGAAAAATCCAAACTGGTCATGGTTATACTCACTCTGATCGTTTTGAATTGCTGATTCTAACGGTGTAATTGGGAGTTTATAAAAATTGAAACACGGTGAAGAATTCCCCCGAGAACCGCGAAAATCGCGCAGTTGAAATCAGCAATTCAAGACGGTCAGAATGAGTATAAACATGACCAGTTTTGATTTTTCGAGATTTTGAGGGCCATCCCTTTATTGCCTGTTTGACCGCCTGTATCTCGGTTTCTGTGGCAGATATCAAAAAGTGGTCAACTAGCAAAATGTTGAGGACATTAGGTGAAACATTTCGTTAGTTCGCCACCTTTTGATAACTCTCACAGGAACCGAGATATTCTTGCTCAAAGTGACGGAAAGACTCTCTTTCAAACTGTTCAAGTTCCATTGATCTTAGCTGAAAATTCGACCCCAAGTCAAAGTTCTCCTAACAGATTTTAACCCAATTTATCTCACAGAAAAACTATGGACAATTGCCAATAACAAAAACTCACTCTTCAACCCGGCCATCAACACACCACACGGATTGTACAAGTCGTCAACGATGACAGTGGAAAACCTAAAACTTTTTGCATACAAGATTTGAGGGCTCTCCAAAAACCTTACCGCTTCTCCACAAGTCTATCAAACTTGCTGCGACTCCTCGTCAGCACCGAATCACACAGACGAATCGACGCCAGCCAGCCGGTGGTCTGCTCGTTCTCGTTGAGGTACGAGGGGCTCCAGAGCTGAAAATGGCAGTTGAAAACGATCAGACAACTGAGCAATGTCACTCCTTTGAAAGATTGCTCATCATAAACTGAGAACTCACCTCCGAATGCGACGAGTGATTCCTGAACTGGTAGATGTCCTGAAGAGTGCGATCGCCGAATTGAGCCGGCCAGAATTCGCGCGTGACTTCTGATGGGAGCACGACATCGGACTGAAATGTGCTGGATTTTGTTTTGAGTTAAGCCAATTTTTCCTTGGCGTTCGAAACTGGCCAGTAGATCATCAAAATTTCCGGAAAATTCCCTACCATAGTTGATCGAAGAGATTTTTACATCAGACGATTTATCTCTGGAATGAAAAATGCTACACAAAAATTGACAACAGATAAAATGTAGATCTCAATGAGAGCTATCGATTGGTAAAAAAACTGTGTCAAAATCTTGTCGGAGAGCTGAGTTATAGTCTTTCTTCCGTCTTCCGTCTAGCACACGGAAGCAGAAGAAACGCCATATCTCAACTCCCCATCAATATTTTCAGCTGATTTTTATACCAATCGAAAGCTCTCACTGAGATCTATATTTTATTTTTTACACCTTTTTAGAATCATTTTTCGTTCCAAAGATAACCCGTCTTCCGTAAACCTCTTCCGCTCAACACTGCACCCTCACCTGCTTCGTTCCAATCTCCAACCACGACACTTGATGTCCTCGATTCACCAACTCCTTGGCCAACACGGCCATCGTCTGCCCGTGGACCGGATAGAGGGTACTGGGAATGAAAAGGACATCACCGGCGGCCACCCAACCGACTAGAAGTGCTAGCAGCCAGGTTTCAAGCATTTTGAAAGCGCCTGAAAATGGGAAAAATTCAATTATAAGGTGTTTGATCCAACTGTGTGATTTTCAACGATCTTCAAGAATGTTGGTTTGAAAATTTTTTTCGAAAAAAAAGAACGAAACTTCAAGAAAAAAACGAATGCGCCTTTAAATTTACAATACTGCCAAGAAGACTACGACACTCCAAAATAACGCACTGCGCTCAATTTAACGGAATATCGAAAATTTGTTCGAAAAATTTTCGAAAAAAACAGCGAAACGAACATTCGAACGACTTTTCGAAAAATATTCAAAAAAATATTTCGAATTTTTTTTTTCGAAAAACACATCGTCTATCAGTGCTTAAAAAGTAGCCACTTATAGCAACAAAAACTTCATAACAAAAGAAAATTGAAAATCTAAAAACCCAAACTGTGTTATTTTATACCCGCCGAGAAATCGAGTGATGTTCAGAGAAAACGAGAAACATCGATAAGAAAAAAGTATACCATTGATGGATACAACAGGAAAGAGAGAGGTTAATGAGAGAGATGGGAGTGAGAGAGTGTGGTCTAGGAGGACACGCAGAGAAAGAAGAGAGACTACAACATACAGTTGTATGTTGTCGTTTTGTTCTAGTGACTATATTCTGATAATGATATACAGATATTTTTTTGTATGAGATATACAGATTATAATTGATAGTTTTGTAGAATGGTTGAGAAAAGGGAAAATTCAGAAAGTGGTATGATCGAAAGTACCCATTGAAGTAGGGGGGTAATGAAATACATTTATTGTGGGAAACCGGTTTTTAAGATGTTTTTTTTTGTTTTGGTAGGTTTTTTTGGAAATTGATTGAATATACCGTAAAAACTCTATTAGAGTGCCATGGCACTGTATTGTTCGGAGATGATTTGGGTGGCACTGTATTAGGGGCTGGCATTCAAATAGAGGCTGGCACTTTATTGTTCGGCACCAATTTTCCATTTGAACTCATCACAAAAAATAAGAAGTTGTACTTGAAATCGTTGAAAAATGTTCTTCCTTTCCAGCACTGCTACAGTGTGAAAAAACCAAGTATTCAAAAAAGCATAAAAACCCGGAAATTCTTCAACTTTGATAACTTCTACCACAGTAACATTAAATCAGCACTATATTAGGGACTGGCACTCAAATAGGGGGTGGCACTCTATTGTTCAGAGGTGATCTAGGGTGGCACTATATTAGAGGCTGCCATTCAATTAGGGGTGGCTATCTAATAGAGTTTTTACGGTAAGTTGAGTTTAAGAATCTCCAGAACTCATCGGAATCTCAGAATCTTAGAAATTCAGAATATCCAGGATCTCAGGATTCTTCAGAATCTCAGAATTATAGAATCTCAGAATCCCCAGAATCCGAGAATCTTATAATAGAATCTGAAAATTTCAGAATCTCTTCAACAGATCAGACGTATCCAAAATCCTTGAAAGCTCTTCAGATTGCTCTCTAGGTGTTCAGAATCCTTCGGAATCCTTCCGGACGCTTCAGAATTTTCCAGACTGTTTCTACATCCTCTAATAAAATATAATAGAATATATATATATTTTTTTTTTGGGTTTTCAACTTTTAAAAAGTCGATAAAAACCTAACAACCAAAAAAAAAAGAAAATTTCAGCTTCAAAAACAGTCATCTTCCTCTAAAACAAAGAACATCAAGACAACCCTGGCTAGAAAAAAAGGGAAGAAAACCAAAACCAGATCAATTAGAAGAAGAAAAAGTTGGTCTAAAACAGAAAAAAAGAGTACAATTTTCTCTCTCTCTCTCTCTCTCTCTCTCTCTCTCTCTCTCTCTCTCTCTCTCTCTCTCTCTCTCTCTCTCTCTCTCTCTCTCTCTCTCTCTCTCTCTCTCTCTCTCTCAATCTATTCGTCTCTTATCTACCAAAGAATGTCTCCTCACACAAGTTAAGATAAGACACTGAACAAAATCAAGGACATTTTGGCGACTTTTTTCTTCTTGCAAAAAGTTATGGAGATTCGAAAAGTTTAGGTGAACTTCTTATAGTGAAAATTCAAAAAAAAAGTGTTACTTTTTTTCAGAAATTCCTCAAGATTCTTCGATCCAAAGCAGGTTCTGAATTTCGACTCTTTGGAAAATTCCGAGTTTCAAAATTTCAAAATTTCGGATTTTTCCAATCTTTCGATCGTTTCATTTTTCACAAAATGATCTGTGCAAAACCTTCGAAAATTCATTACCAAGATAGTTCCACTTCTTCTAAACTTGAATTATGGGGAAAGTTATATATGGAAAGTTCAAAGAAACGAAATGAAAAGTGAATGTGCGAGAGAGTTTTGGTGTGGGAGAAAGTTCCAAGAAAGTGGACTTGCCTTTCTTTCATTATGTGACCTATATATTCGTCACTCTTTCCCTCTCTCTCTCTCTCTCTCTCTCTCTCTCTCTCTCTCTCTCTCTCTCTGTCCCGTTTCATAATTGACAGTATACTCTTGGGCGCGGGAAGAGGGCTATAAGGAGGAAACGGGGAGAGAGGTGACGGTAATTAGCTTTTGGAGGGGGTTTATTTGAGATACAAGCGTGGTAGAGTGGAACAGTGCGAAATCTCGAGACAAAGTTTCTCGAAATAGTTTCGAGACTCTCGAAACCTTCTCGAGATTAGGCACTTGAGTGGAACAAGCTAGAAGAGCTACAGTACAGGCCATAATTCTAGCTCTTTTGGTGAGTTTCAGTGTACGATAATCAACTTTGAGCACTTGGCAAAGTATGTTCCAATTACTCGATTTTCATGAAACTTGGTGAATGCATTAAGAAACTCTAGATGTTCATTTTTGTAGTTGACAACTTTTTTCGAAAATCACAATCGAGTCAGTTATGTCATGTTAAAGATCAGTGGTCCGAAAAAGTTGGAAGTTTGCAACAAATTTGATGTCCCGTGACTATACGCGACGTAACTCACTTCATAGCAATTTTCATCAAAAGTTGTCAACTACAAAAATGAAAATCTAGAGTTGCTTAATACACTCACAAAGTTTCATAGAAATCGAGTGATTGGAACATACTTTTTCAACTGCTCAAAGTTGACTCATTTTGCAATGAAGACGGTCAAAAGGGATAGAATTATGGCCAGCACTGTATGTTAGTCTTCAGTCACAAATGTGCGCAGAGTGTTCATTTTGTCGACGGTATGAAATTATATCCATACGCTCAAAAATACATAATTGGCTATCATAATATCGCTGTCTTTTGGCACACTTTTGAAGGAACATCACGTGATGGGAGGGTATCTCCCGATTTGATAATCTCCTTCCAGTTCAAATTCGTGGCGCCAAATATAACCATTCAATTCACGCCACGAATTTGAACTGGTAGGAGAGAAAATGTTTCTTTAAAAGTGTGCAATGAAAAATGACGCTTGAAATTGATATGACTCCTCGAGGATTGTATCTGCAACTCCCGGTTGATCTACAGTTCTATTATTCGAATTTAGAGGATGATTTTTTGTAAGAGAAAAAATAAATCAAGAATTTCAAAATTCTCAACTTCAAGATTTTCAACAAGAACGAGTAAAACAACTTGGAGTCAAAGAAACAACAAACTACACTAGTCAAAAATTGAAAACAAAAAACAACATATATATTATCATTTCTCCTGCGTGATCAGCTTCCCGTTATGTGTCACAATGAGTCGCGCGTACAACTGCCGCTGGAACAACGAGTGTAGATGCTCGTTGACTCTTCTACCAATCTCCGAGATCCTCTTTCCGCCCTTGCCGATCACCAGCGATCCGTCTCGCTGCTTCTGACACCGAATCTCGCCGACGATCTGCAGCACTTCTCCTTGCTCCTGCCACTCGGCGATTCGCACCTGCACCGAGTAGGCCACGTTGGATGGGGTTGTGTCGAGCACGGCGGCGCGGATCGAGTCCAGACACAGTTGTTGGGCGGTCTGGAAATGCTTTTTTAGATTCGGAGATTTTTTGGGAAAATTTCAGATTTTGGGGGCATTTTTTGGGAATCTGAGAGAATTTGGAAGGATTTGTAGGTTCGAATTTTTAAAAAAGTATTTTGTGCTTCTTTGAGATTCTGAGATTCTGGGATTCTGAGATTCAGAGATTTAGGGATTCTAGGATTCTGAATTTCTGAGAATCAGGGATTCTGAGTTTCGAATATCTGGGATCATGAGAATCTGAGATTCTGTGATTTTTAGATTTTAAGAATTTAAAGAATTTCGCATTTTGAAACTTTCAGATTCAGAAGACAAAATTTGTGATTCTAAATTTTCGAAACTTTTGGCATTTTGAGATTCTGCAGAACTTTAAAAGTCTGAGTATTTGAAACAATCGACATTCTGAGTTTCTGAGATTTCAAGAGATGTTTTTTATCCTCGAAATTCTAAGATTCGAAATTCTTACAATTAGGTTTTGAAAATTTGAGATTCCGAAATTCTGATTTCTCGAATTTTTCAGAAATGCCCGTCTGCGATTTTTCACTTCTGACATTCTGAGGCTCTAGGATTCTGAATTTTCAAAGTGTTGAAAAAATTTCAAGCTCCGTGATGCTTCGAACTCGAACGATTCTGACTATGAGAAAATTCAAACTTTTCGAGACTCTGAAGGTTTTCTGAACTTTGGATTCGGATTGTTTGAAAATTTGAGATTCTGAAGACGCATTGAAGTTCAACGAATTCTAGGATCTAGATTTTGCCAGAAATTTTGTGAAATTTTGCTTTTTTTGAAAATTCAAAAAAGCGAAATTGCTAAATTTTCCGGAAAATCTAAGTCCCAGAATTCGTTGAACTCCAAAGACTCGTCAGAATCGTTAATTCTCGAACAAACCGGAACCCAAAGTTCAGGGAACCTACAGAATCTCGAAAAGTTTGAATTTTGCGAACAATCCGGAATACCTTCTGTACCTCTAACCCAAGCACTTCCAGTCCCCCCCTAAGCCCACACCCCTCCCCGTTCACCCCTCCACACCTCTCCCGTCGGCATTCCATCCTCCATCCTCCACTCCCCACCCGGCGAGATCTCCATCAAATGGCTCCGCAGAGCATCCACACCCTCCCCAGACAGCGAGCTGACAAAGAACACACGCTCGAAGCCAGACCATCCGCGAATCTCGCGGAACAAGGCACGCGTCTCCGCGAAGCCACACTTCCACGTCGGCTTTTGGATGAGCTCGCGGAACTTGCTCTGCCACTTCTCATCATTCGGATCGAACTGTGAGACGTTCTGCTGATGGATAGCGGTGGTGTGGAGGGATTTTCCAAGACGGCCAATCTGCGCGGGTTTGGTGGAGATTTGCTGGTTGTCCGAGAGTTGGCCATTGGTTAGAATCTGAAAGCTTGGAATGGTGATGGGCGGAGCCTCAATTACCCACCTCCACCAACGGCAACAGATCCGTTCTCCTCATCACCAGATCGATCTTGTTCATGACGAGGGTGCTCGGCACGTGAGAGTAACGGTGCAGCATGTGGAGCACACGATGATGGATGTAGGTGCCGGGCGCCGTGGAGTCCTGCACGACCAGAATGTGTTGAGCTTTCTGGAGAGCCTTCTCGGGGTCCTGAAGTACGCGGTCTCCACTCGTCGCACTCGTCTTTTTCATCGTCGAGCGGACGTGAGACGTGCTGACGGCGCCCGGCGAGTCGACGAACACGAGCTGGGTGTCGTCGGTGCAGATCGAGGCGGAGATGTTCTGGAATGCAATGAGAATGAAAAGTGGAAGATTCTGGAGAGACTCGAGTCTTTAGAAGGCGTCTGAAACTTGTTAGAGGTTCTTGGAGGCTTCTGATGGCTCAGGAAGTTTCGCGGAGACATCGTAAGGGTTCAGGAGGCTTCTGAATTCTCCTAACGTCTTCTGAGAAGTTCTGAAGTCTTCTAAAGACTTTCGAAATCTCCGTAAAGCTCCTGCGAACTTCTAAGCGGCTTCTAGGCTCCTAGAACCTCTCGAAAGCTTCTGAAGTCTTCGAAGCGCCATTGAAAGTACCCGAAGGCTCAAGGAAAACTCCAGAAGACTTCAGATGTCGTCTACAGAACATTGACGGATTCTGAATGCTGCTCGAGTCATTTGGAGCCTTTTTCAGGCTCATGGAATCTTCTGAAACCGACGTTGGGATTCTGGAGGCTCCCGAAAGTATCCGATTTCTTTTCGAATCCCTTTTGTCTCGCTATAAGATGCCTGAAGCCTGCTGACAGCTGCAAGATGCTGTTGAGAGCCTGACAACACTGCTAAACGCTTCTGAATCCTTCTGAAGACGTCATAAGCCTTCAGAATCCTCGGAGGCTTTCGGAAACTTGATAATTCCTAGCGGAAAGCGTCTACCATATCCCGGAGGCTACTGGAAGTTTCTGAAGAATTCTGGAGGCTTCTCGACGCTCCGAGGACTTCTGAAGACACCTGACTGCTTCTGAAGGCTCCAGATGTTCCCCCATCCCTTCTCTCACCCTGGTCGTCGTGTCCATCTTACTGCTCACCGCCGACAGAGGACACCGAACCAGCTGATTCGTGAGCAATGATTTGCCGACGTTCGGCGCGCCGATCACGGCGAGTTGAAGGCATCTCGTGAGCGGTTGTTGCGTGGGCGTTTTCTGCAACAAAAGTCAATTAGACAAGCTCCGCCCAGTCGTCTAAAAGGGGGCGGAGCCAACCTCAAAACTCGTCGAAGCCGTCGAGAAGAGACGGCAGATGTGGAGCCGTTGAATGAGCATCTGCAAGTCTGAAAGTAATAAAAAGCCTAATGAATATCTTTGAGGAATAAAAAAGTGGAAAATGCCATAAAAATTCGAAATTCAAAAATTGCAAAACTCAAAGCTGAACAAACGATGTTTTCATATACATACATATATGAGGATAACGAGAAACAACAACAACAACGAAAAAAAGAGAAATTTTTAAAAAATTGCTCAGGACAAAAAATGGATATCGGCTTTGTTGAAGGCCAAGAGAAGCGCCAAGAAGTCCTCGACACGCATTTTTCGGGCTCGATTCTCGGCGTATCCGGAGGCGGTGAGCGTTTCCTCGATGAGCTTCTTCATGTTCAGATCTTTTGGGACTGGCTGAAGAAATGGGATGTTGAGGTACTGATTTTGGATTTTGGATTTCGAGGGACGTTTCGAAACCCTACATTTTGGAACTGAGTTCTCTCAACATCTTCTCGGATTCAAAAAAATGAGTCGTTCAGCTGTCTTCAGAAACCTCCAAGAGCATCCCGGAGCCTTGAGAAACCTCTTAAAGCCTTCTGGAGACTTCTGAACTTCCCAAAAATCCATTGGATTATTGTAGACACATTCTGACATCTTTCGGCGACCTCAGAAGCCTCCTGAAGCCTCTTAGAGCCTTCTGAAGCCTGCAGAATCAGTTGATAGCCTCGAGAAGCCTTTTGAACTTCCCAAATGTCATCGGAAGATTCCAGAAGCATTCCGACGTCTTTTGGCGACCTCAGAAACCTCCGAGAGCTTTCTGAAGCCTTCAGGATTCTCCAAACACCATCGGAAGATTCCAGAAGCGATCAGACGTCTTACGGGGTACTCAGTAGACTCCTGGAGCCTTCTGAAGCCTTTAGAGACCTCAGAAAGCCTTCTGAAGCCTTCAGAAACTTTCAAAAGCGCTTCATGACCTCTCAGCAAACTCTGTCGAATTTCTGCTCTCTCGAAACCAAGGAATTCCGTTTCTCAACATCCCCTAACTCCAAAAACCCCATACCTTATTCTTCATACTGCACACCTTCTTGTAGTTCGTCTCGATGACCTCGATGACGTTGGAGAGGCGGAAGATGGCGAGGAGCGTCTTGTTCTTTCGCATGAAGCACAGGCGGAGCAGTCCTTCCCATTCCTGGAATGAGAGGTGTATAGGGGGTGTATAGAGGGTGTCAAATTCTCCAGAATCCATCAGAATCCACAAAAATCATTCAGAGTCTATCAGAATCCTGCAGAATCATCCACAATCCTTCAGAATGCTCCAGAATCGTCAAGAATACATTCACACTATTCCCAACCTCTTCAGGCCAGTTTTCAGCTCGAGATTTTTTCAATTTTTGGCCTGCTTAACCTCGAAGCCTCTATCTCAGTGACACTCACCACAAAATTCACGGGCGGTGGCGGATTCTTCGGCGCGATTCTCACTACTGCCGAGTCGACTTTGGGCGGTGGTCGGAACTCGGTGCGCTTCACCTTCATCAACATCTCCACCTTGGCCAGCAGCTGCACGTTCACCGACAGTCGACTGTAGTCCTTGTCGCCGGGACGCGCCACCAGACGGTCGGCGAACTCCTTTTGGAACATGAGCACGGCGTATCTGGAAGCGAGAAATTGAAGTTTCAGGAGCTCAAATCGGCCTCCAGATTGGAGGGTGGCATTTTTGATCTATCAAGGCTCAAATCTGGTAGATCAAGTAGAGATGTTCGTTTGATCTACATGTATATATAGTGAGTCTTTCTGAAGGCTTCAGAAGGCTCTAAACTGATGCTAAAGGCTTCAGAGGGCTTCTGGAGGCATCTAAGGACGTCGAAAGTCGTCGGAATGCTTGTGCACTCTTCCGATGGCTTTCGGAGAGTTCAGAAGGCTTCAAAAGACTCATGAAGGTCTCTGAAGGCTCTAACACCGAAAGATGATGCAAATGATGATGCTCTGTACCTTGGCAGTGGTCGATGCAGGAGCAGCTTCTGTACGAACGGCGAGGAGATTTGGTAGGGGAGATTGGCGACGCAGACGTCGAAGAACGGCCACTCCTGCTTCATCACGTCGCCGCCGTTCACCTGGAGCTTCGATTGAAGGGGTCTGGAAATTTTGAGGTTTGGGTTGATTTTTACTGATTTTTCACAATTTTTTCACTTTTTTTGACATTTTTTACACCTAGAAAGTGTCATCTTCGAAGATCCCTCAGCAGATTGTTTCCAGAAAGTGAATAATGTTTTTGGATAGATTTTTTGCGATTTTTCCAGTTTTCCAGTTACTTCAAATTGATTTCAAGGGTTTTTATGAATTTCTGGCAATTTTTTACCCTTGGAGCGTCATTCTCGAAAATTTCACCCCGCTGGCTGTTTTCAACGAGAAACGACTTTTCAAGATCAATTTTTTGCGATTTTTTTAATTTTTCACACTTTGCGGCTTATTTTTGAATGATTTCACAGGTTTTTCGGATTTTTAAGGCATTTTTCACCCCATGGACCTTAACATTATGCTCTCAGTTGCTCTCAACGAAAAAAAAACTTTTCCAGATCAATTTTTCGCGATTTTTCTGATTTTCCCCTCCATTTCCACTCTACTTACGTCCCCATCACTCTTTTCTTGACCTCGGCAATCATTCGCGGGTCGATTTCGCACGCGATCACCGTCTTCGCCACCTCCAACATTTTCACCGTCAAATTTCCGGTTCCCGGACCCACTTCCAGCACGGTGTCTGTGGATTTTAGCGCCGATTTTTCGACAATTGCATTCACGACTCCCGGATTCTTGAGAATGTGCTGTCCTTTGTCGGTGTTGAATGGAAGGGCTGAAAAAATTGGAGATTTTTTTCCTGGATTTTCGAGTGAAAGATCTCACATTGAACATTTCCAGTCGATGAGCCTGCTTTCGTTTTTTTGACTTTGCTAGTTTTTCCCATTTTCTTGCTTTAAAATTGAGAAAATAGGTGAAAAATCAGTGGAAAATAGAAAAATGTGACGAAAATCTGCTTGTCCTCGAGGACTACACGACGCGTGGCCTAGAAAACTCGTTGCGCAATTTTCTCGGCCAGCAGCGAAAATTGTGCAATTTTTCCACATTTTTGAGCTTTTTCCAAGCAAAATGACCACAAAAAGACCGAATTCCGATGTTGAAAATTTAGTAAACGGTAAGAAAATGTCCCTAAATTCAAAATCAAGTCGAAAATTTCAGTTAAAAAAGCGAAAATCTTCGATTTCGCCGCCCATCCAAAACGGAAAATCGCCATACAATTTTTCTATCTCGGCTGGGAGCACGATGGACTCGTACAACAGCCGAATACACAGAATGCAGTGGAAAATGTGAGAAAAATTTATTTAAGAATAAAAATTGAATCTTTTTGCAGCACCTTATGGAAGCACTTCTGAAGACTCATTTGATCGACGATTGGACGAAATGCGCCTTTTCGCGATGCGGTCGAACCGATAAAGGTGTCTCCGCGTTTCGGCAGACTGCCGCTTTTCTGGCCAGGTATTTTTGAGGATTTGAGTTCAAAAAACCGCCCATTTTTCCAGATCCATCTGCCCCAACTCCTCCCACGTCTTCTGGGACGACGCGACACCTGAAGACGTCCGAAATCGATACAAATCGAAGGAGGAGGAGCTTCCCTATATAAAAATGTTGAATGGGGTGCTGCCCAAAAGCATTCGGGTCTTCGCATGGGCTCCAGTGGCCCCAAATTTCAACGCGAGGTTCGACTGTAATCGCCGCACCTACAAGTACTCGTTTCCAAAAGCCGGGCTGGATTTGGAGGTTTTTATTGACTAAAAATGCCTAACATTGGTAAAAAATCGATGAAATTTTCCAGAGAATGCGAGCCGCCGCGAAGCTGCTCGTCGGCGAGCACGACTACTCCAACTTTTGCCAGATTGACATGAACAAAATGCGTTTGGAGCAGTCTTATACCCGCAAGATTTACGAGGTGACCGTGGAGCAGGTCTCCACGCATCCCGATAATGATATCTACTCGATGGTGGAGCTGACGGTCTCGGGAAGCGGATTCTTGTGGCACATGATTCGCTACATTGTCACGGTGCTCCATGAGATCGCAAGGGGCAATGAGCCGACGTCGCTAGTCTCGGACCTTCTGAACCTCGAGAAATACCCCAGTCGACCGCACTACACGCTCTCCTCGGACACCCCGTTGTGTCTGTTCGATTGTGGCTATGGTAAGGGCAACGTCGCATGGGCGGTTCATGAGCCGACGCTGACGACGACGATCGCTGGACTTCAGAAGACGTGGGCGGCGTATCAGACGAGGAGCCGGATGATGGAGAATATGATTGGAGAGCTGGCGGGAATGGCAAAAGATTCCATAGACCTATCCAAGGGGCTGCGAGAGTTTGTGCAGGATCGACCGATTCCCGCCAACTATGTGAAGTTTGAGCGCCGACAAAAGTGCGAGAGTTTGGAGGAGAAGAAGCGGAAGGTGGAGGCGAAGAACGGGGAGAGACTATAATTTGGCTGTTTTTGTTTTCGTTGTTGTTATTTTTTAAATTGTTGTTCATTGAATTTTGAAAAAAATTGCTTTGGCTTTTTTTGCTCATTTTGAACTATCGGTTCTCGACACCGGATTTCGTCTATTTTTTAATGTTTTCGATGGTTTTTAGGTGGAAAAGTTTTGGTTTTTGAATCGAAAAGGGTCGGTTTTTTATGACCACGGTTAGATAATCTAGGAGGATAGAGAATTTTCAAGCGGAACCACTTTTTCTCGACGGAAAACGATTGGAAAAATTCGAAAAAATCGCCAAAAAAGACTGAAAGGAAAATTTTTCGCCCGAGCTTTAGGCATGCGCCTTTAAAGTACCGTAATCGAATTTTTGTTTTTTTTTGGTGGTTTGCTCAGTTTTCGCCAATTTTTTTGAGCGATTTTAGCGAGAAAACGTCACGAGAATGAAGAGAAATCTCACTTTAAAAAACAACAAAAACAATCCTTTGAAAATCAACAAAAACTTAAAATTTTCAAAAACAAATGTAATCGCTTCGAGACAATTTTTCTAACTTCCAGCCCCTCCCAGCAATAACCAGCAATGTCGCTGCTGAACGACGAGAACGGGAAGCCGTACAAGGTGCACTTGTGCAAGACGAACATTGCGCAGAACAATAATAAGTTCTATGATATGGAGCTGCTGGACAACGGCGGCAGTGGAGGGCAGCGATTCTCGTGAGTTTCTTGGGATTCAACTTATATTCAACTTATAGGATTCAACTTATAGGATTGGAAAGCTGAAGACGTGACGATTCTGAATATCCAAGATTCGTCTACGGATTGCTCATGTCGGCTGAGTAATGGTCATTGGAAGGTTCGAGAACCTAACCTTCAAGAGGCTATAACTCAGTCCACATGAGCAATCCGTAGACGAAACTTAGATATTCAGAATCCCAACGTCTTCAGCTTTCCATCGGTACCAAATTCAATGATTTTCCAATAGCTAGATGCCCAAATTTCAGCGTCAAACTGATCAACGGTCGCATCGGCTATCGAGGAGTGACCAACTTCAAAACGTTCGGAGACGTCGCCAAAGCAAAGTCCTTCTTCGAGGCCAAGTTCTACGAGAAAACCCATTTGCATTGGGAGGAGCGCGCCGAGGAGCCGGTGCCCAATAAGTATGCCGTCGTGGAGCTGGTGAATAGCTCCGAGGAGAAGGAGGTGGAGACAAAAAAGGAGGTCAAGGAGGAGGCGGAGCCAGAGCCCCCAAAGAAGACCCGGGGCAGAAAGAAGAAGGTGGAGGAGGTCAAGGAGGCGGAGCCAGAGGAGGAGGAGGTGGATCAGAAGGTGAAGGATCTGATGAGATGCATCTGCGATGAGGACGTCCATTTGGGTCTGCTGAAGCAGCTCAAGTTCAATGAGGCCTATGGAAAACCCATTGGTAAGGAGAGAAGCCACTTTTCTCAGTGGGCGGAGCCTAATTATTGTCTTACTAACCCTGTCCTCGTTTTTCAGACTGTCTCTCGCTGGCGCAACTACAAACTGGCTATGAGATTTTGGCGACGATCGAGAAGTCGATTGGGGGGAAGAAAGGTGAGAAGAGAATGGAATCATTGGTACCGGTGGAAATTTACGAAAGACCGGTTATCTTTGGAAATGGAAAATGCTATGGAAAAAGTGTCAACAGAGAAAATGTAGATCTCAATGAGAGCTATCGATTGGTACAAAAAGTGCGGCGTGATCTTGTCGGAGAACTGAGATATAGGGGCTTTCTTCCGTCTGGCACACGGAAGACGGAAGAAAGACTATATCTCACAAGGGGACTGTACGAGTTCTTGGATTGAACTTTCTCTCATTATCTGGGCAAAGGTGAAATCGACCCTGTAGATTCAGAATCTAGAATCAAAATCCACAAAATGCTCAGTTGATTCGAGTTATGATCTCGTAAAGTTGAATCCTTAAGTGATATTGAAGGTAGATCTTTGGGAAGATGGACTTCAAATGTCACTAGAGAATTCAACTTTGAGAGGTCATAACTCGATTCACGTGAGCATTTTGTTGATTTTGATTTCAGATTCTGAATCTACAGGGTCGATTTCACCTTTGCCCAGATTATGAGAGAAAGTTCAATCCAAGAACTCGTGCAATCCCCTTGTGAGATATAGTCTTTCTTCCGTCTTCCGTGTGACAGACGGAAGAATGACTATATCTCAGTTCTCCGGCAAGATTTTGCCACACGTTTTGTGCCAATCGATAGCTCTCATTGAGATCTACATTTTATCTGTTGACACTTTTTCTGTAGCAGTTTTCATTCCAAAGATACACCGTCTTCCGCAAATCTCTTCTGCTCACCACTGATCGAGACACCTAGAAATGGGGATAGACTCTGTTTTTAGCACCCTGGAGATGACTATAAGCCGAGCAGTAAGCTGTGTGTAGTGTAGTGTCGTGAGGTTTTTTTCGTTGATTTTTGGTTTTGCGTGCTCCCTTGAGTTCGTCGATTCAATTCTAAACATACTAATAACGGCTCCAGAACGCTTCAAATCCGCAGACTTGTGATTTGCTGGGCCGAGACGGTAGAAATCGCCAAACTGACTCGGCCCAAGTCTGCAAACCCGGAAATTTTCAATACATTTCATCTTGTACACTGCCAAATGTTTTCAGCGCGCACCACAACTCGCTCGCGATCGGCTCCCGCCGTCAAAGCGCCCGGCGCCTCTATCCACGACACCAACAAGTACTACTCGCTGATCCCCCACTCGTTCGGCTTCCAAGTTCCCCCGAAAATCGACACTCTGGCCAAAGTGGAGGCGGAACGAGAGCTACTCGACGCTCTCAAAGGATCCATCGAGGCGTCGATGGAGATGAAGAATTTGAAGAAGACGGAATCGGCGAAGGACATCTACCAGCGGCTCTACGAACGTCTGCCGTGCGAGCTCTCCGCGGTGAGTGCGGACGTCGCCGAGAAGATTGGAGAGTGTTTGAAGATGCGTGGACCCACGCACTTCTTCAAGCTCTCCTACCTGGACGCCTTTGAGATTAAGAATCCGGACGAGGAGGAGCAGGCTCCGAAACCCAAGAGAGCACGGAAGTCCGTAGCAGCTCCAACCACGACGAAACGGCTCCTCTGGCACGGCACGCGCGTCACCAACGTCTTCTCGATTCTCATGAACGGACTTCAGATGCCCGAGGGCGATCGGTGCGGACTCATGTTCGGCAACGGGGTGTACTTTGCGAACGTGCCGACGAAATCGGCGAACTATTGTTGTCCGGAGGTCTCGAAGCGTGTGTTCATGTTGCTTTGTGAGGTACGAGATAGTTTTGGATTCTGGCATTTTGAAGCTTTAGACTTCTCCCACTAATCTCCCCTTGTGCTTCCAGGTTGAAACCGCCAACCCGCTCGTTCTCTACGAGTCCGAAATCGAGGCCGACGAGCAGATGGCGAAGCAGAAGAAGTTATCGGTGTACGCCGCCGGACAGCACACCCCGAAGGAGACTGTGGAGATGTGGGTGGTGTTGAACTTTAGGACTTTTGAAGTGTTGAACGTTTTCTCATAACCCAGTCCTTGAATCAGATTTGGAGATAGAGTTCTGCTGAAAGAGTCGTGAAATCTCTGTATGTAGGGTAAAAACCATCCGAAAACCATACTCCAGGTCGTCTTGATCGCTGCGAGACCCTTTTTTTTGAGTTTTCAGAAGCGTATGGATAAGTCTCGAGAGCGAGATGACCGTCTTCTTTGAATTGACGATCTGAGCGTTTTTAAGCCAGGTTTTGGAGACTTTGAATACCTTTTTCACGGTTCCAGCGAGAAGTCTACAATGTTCTCCCTGAAATTGGTGGTGTACCTGTAGAATCAGCCAAACATGGTAACAGAAGTTGAAAATTTCATGTTCCCAGTTGAAAATGAACTTTCAATTTGGCAACTACAGTGCTGACCATAATTCTGTCCCTTTTGGTGATTTTCAGTGCAAAATGTGTCAACTTTGAGAAGGTTGAAAAAGTATGTTCCAATCACCGGATTTCTATGAAACTTGGTGATTGTATCAAGGAGCTCTAGATTTTCATTTTTGTAGTTGACAACTTTTTACGAAAATTGCTGTGAAGTGAGTTACAAGAACTTTTCGGATCAACGATTAAAAAGTTGTGAACTACAAAAATGAAGATCTAGAGTTGCTTAATACACTCACCAAGTTTTATAAACATCGAGTAATTGGAACATACTTTTTCAACTGCTCAAAGTTGACCATTTTGCACTGAAAATCACCGGAACGGGTCAGAATTATGGCCAGCACTGTATGAGCCTTAGAATCCTTGGTGATTAACTTTTTTTTTCAGCAACGGAATTCCGGCGTTTAAATCAGGCCTCGAGAGAATCGAGCACGAGAGCCAACTGCTCTACGATGAGTACGTCATGTTCGATGCGGAACGATTCAGGATCAAGTATGTGGTCGAGGTGAAGGTGGAGAAGATCACCGCCGCCGAGATGAGAGCTATGTAGATCATATGATAAAGCTGCTGAAAATTCTGAATTCTGAGGTCTTAAAATGTTATAATCTCACTCATTTCTCTCATTTTCAAACCCCCTCAAATTTTGACCTTTTTTTTTCGAAAATTCCACCGAGATTCTGGACGATTTTCAAGCTTCTAATCCATCTGTATCTCTATGTACCCTTGTTATAATCTTTTTCATTTTTACCGAAATTTTTTTTTCTTTTCTACAGTAATCCCCACATTTTGATACTCAATATTGTCTATCTCCCATCATCATCGCCATCATCATTCCTCAGCATTGCTCAGCTTTTTGAAAAAATAATGAATACGGTTTATTTTTATTTTTTTTTCACAGCTTTTTTCTGGGTTTTTGACCCCAGTTGCTCTATCTATGTTTTTTCTTTTCTATAGTTTTTTTACATTCAAATTTCCCGCCGTTTTTCCCGAAAAAATTTTCAAACTCAGAATCCCAGAGAAAATGAGCAGACGAAAGTTGCGAGCTGTGGAGTACGATCGGGACTATGTGAATTTTGATGGTGAGTTTCTTTTTCGAAATCCGTGAAATCTCAGAATACTCAAAAATGAGAATCCATGAAAATCCGGAATTCATAAAAATTCAGAACCCACAAAAACTCAGAATCAAGGAAAATTTAGAAATCGAGAAAATTCAGAATCCATGAGAATTCAGAGTCCACAAAGACTCAGAATCTATGAGAATTCAGTATCTCCGAAAAAATGACAATTCCGAGAAATTCTGAATCCGTGAAATCTCAGAATACTCAAAAATGAGAATCCATGAAAATCTAGAATTCATAAAATTTCAGAATCCAAGATAATTCTGAATCCATGGAAATCAGAAGTTCAAAAATCATGAACCTCCATAGATTTCCGAATTTCAAAGATTCTGCAATTCCATGGATTCTGAAAATCAGAATACCCCCTTAAAAAACGATTCTCATCCACTTCAGACGACCACGAGATCCGCCGCCTCATCGCCACCGTCGAAGAGCTCCATTTGAAGCATCGTGGCGAGCACTGGCCATCGCAAATGCTCGACGAGCCGGATATCACGAAATGGACGACAGAAATGGAGCAATATTTCAGAGAGTTCGGAGCACCGGACGGATGCTCTCGCGCCGCCGCCGTCGACTACGTGCTCAGCGCGGCGGTGGCCAAGATTTACGAGAGAAATGGTACGATCTCGAGACCCTCAAGCTGCTCAAAATGACATAGAAATCCCCTAGTCCTCAAAACTCAAAAATTTAGCTTGGAAAATCCTAGCCTAGAAACCTCCAAACTTTGAAAATTCGGTCTGCAGTTTCTAGATGGCATAACTTTTTTCAGATGGCCTAGCTTTCCCTCGGCTGGCTTAACTTTCCCTCAGATGGCCTAGCTTTCCTCCAAATGGCCCATCTTTCCCTCAGATAGCCTAGCTTTCTTTCAAACGGCCCAGCTTTCCCTTAGATGGCCAAACTTTCCTTCAGATCGCCAAATTTTCCCCTAAGAAGGTCTAACTTTCCATCTGATGGCCTAACTTTATCTCGAATGGCCTAGCTTCATTCCAAATTGTCTACCTTTCGACCAGATGGCCTAGCTTTCCCTTAGATGATCTAAATTCCTTTCAAATGGCCTAAATTTCTCTCAGCTGTCCTTGCTTCCCCTAAAGTGGTCTAGTTCCATTTCTGATGGCCTAACTTCATTATAGCTGGCCTAACTTTCCCTCAGATGATCTAAATTTCTCCGAGATTGTCTAGCTTTCCACCTGATGGCCTAGTTTTCCCTCAGACGGCCTAGCTTCATTTCAGATGGCATAACGTTTTTTTCCCGCCAACGATTTTCTCGGTCATCCTTCAAAAACGAAAACCCTCCCGTTCTTCCAGGCGGCGACACGGAACTCTCAACATCCCGCCTCAAGACCAAAGTCGAAGAGGTGCTCGAAGCGCATCGAGACTCGCAGAATCCGCTGAATCGGCTCGACTGTAAGTGCTCTTTCTTCCCCTCGACTCAAAAGCATCGAAGCACTCTTCCAGACACGTCGCCAAAGTTTGCTGAGAACGCGCGAGCGCTGTGCTCGATGCTCGGCATCTCGGCGCATCACGCGGATCCGAAAGTCTTGATGAAGGCCGCGTGTCTTTATATTGTCGAGAATCTCGCGCAGGACGTCATAGACGAGGAGACCGAGGAGGTGCTGAGGGCAAAGGTAAGTTTTTGAGCCCGAAAATGAGTTAAAATGAGCAGAAAAAGTGGGAAATTCGAGGGTAAAAACTGGCCAGAACACCTTGATGGCCTAGAAATCGCTAGTTAGGCCATCATGAGTGAAAAAGAAGCACCATAATGACCACGAAATCATGGCCTAGAAATCCATCCCGAGCTGAGAAAGTTAGGCCTCCGGATGTCCGGATCTTAGCTGAGAGCTGAAGTGTCGGATGTTGAAGAATCTGATGACCTAGGGATTCGAAAATTCTCGATGATTCAGAATCAAGGAAAATCCAGAAACTTCAAGGATCCAGAATTAAGGGAAATTCACCGCTCTCTTATTAAATGCGGAACGCAGAGCGGAGGCATTTTGTGGGCGGAGTCAGAGCGTGGAAAAAAAACGTGGAAAAACCTGTCACACACTTTGGACGTTAATAACTCGGCTCAAAATGAAGCTTTTCGAGAAATTTTTTTTTGTTTCACTTGGAAATTTTATGGCCATTTTTTCTACAAAAAATCAGATACTTTGGAGCATTTTGGGCTACGCGGTGAGCCGGAAAGCACGGGGCATCCGAAAATCAAAAATTTTCTTTCACCTCTTCGTTTGAGAGAACCAGTTGACCAATCAACTTGAAAATTGGAATTCCCACTAAACTTTTTACGCTCTATCGATCTATCACATTTTTTTCAAATTTTAGAAAAAATTTTGGTTTTGGTTTTTCGCCCATAACTTTTTTCGTTTTGGGAGTTGAGCGGATATTCCGTTAAAAATGGACGTAGACTGGAAAAATCCTGCGATCTATTTAAGATTTGGACGACATTTAGTGGAAAAATTTTTCAAGCTGAGCGATATGACAAAATTTTGGCTTGAGAACATTTTCTAACGCTCTGTACTGAGACATTTTTCAATGAGGATGATTGAATTTTGGATATATGTTTTCTGAGAAAGTTATCTAATGGAATATCAAGTTTGGTGAGATTAACTTTAGTTTCAGCCAACTTGTGACTTATGTGAGATCGATCCTGTCCCTAAATTCTTCTACAGCTCGAACTCGAGAAAGGAAAAAGGAGGATGGCGAGGGGGAAGCATCGCCAACTCATACGTAACCACCTCTTGCAACACTGTTGCACGTTACAGGTGTGGCGCAGTGGCAGTGCGCTGGGGTGGCGCTCAACTGTTGGAGGGTTCTACTCCGAGACGTGTTCATTCTTTTATTAATATCTTTTTAGTGCTGGATCTTAGTTTGGGCCGGATGCCCACCAAGTGAGGGGCCGTAGGCCTCGAATTCAATCTTATTTTGGGCCGAAGGCACAACTGCGCGGCGCAGCCGCGCCCAGCGGAACCGGCCGGAGGCCGGGGACGCTAGTCAGAATCTTCGAAAATCCAGAAGATATGAAAATTAGAAATCTATGAAAATCTAGAATCAAGGAAAATCTAGACTCAATGAAAATCTAGAATCTTGGAAAATCCAGAATCTTCGAGAATTCAGAATCCACGGGAACTTGAAATTCTTCCAGAAGCTCCTCGACATCAAAGAGTTTCCATTGGGCATGGAGGCGCCCAAAAATGGAGCCGTCCACTTCTCGGCACGCCTCCTTCGACTCATCTCGTTGCGGCAGCTGAGAGAGGTGTCTAGGATGGTAAGTCACCTATTTTTTTGTCTGGCAAAACGGTCAATGGTGGCCTAGGATCCTACAACTCGGCCATCACGAGCACATTTGGTGACGGTAGCTTCGAGAACAACACGCGGTCGAAAATTTGAGTCAGCTGATTGAAATTTTCCGAACTTTCTGTCCATTTCTCGACCATTGCAAAGCTCTTCTTGCTGACTAGGGAATGCTGTGAACGGGAGATATAAAACTTCAGTACAGGTGATGGGTATCATTGGAAAGAGCAGGTTTTGAAACGTATCATGGCGTTTTCAGCAACTGCTGTCCACCTACAGAAGTCGAGTTATGAGCTTCTGAAGTTCGGCATGCGCAACAGATTGTGGAGGAAGCCAACTTCAGAAGTTCATAACTCGGCTTCTGAAGGTCTACAGCAGTTTTTGAAAGCACCATTATACGTTTCAAAACCTGCTCGTTCCAATGATACCCATCACATATACTGAAGTACGACATATCCACCGTTCACAATCTTCCTTACTACGGAATGGTGTGAACGTGGGGATGGAACTTCAGTACGTGATGGGTACCATTTGAAAGAGGAGGTCTTGAAACCTGGAAAACCATTTTCAAAATCAGCTACAGGTTTACAGGAGTCGAGTTATGCGTTTTTGAAGTCTGCATTTGCAATTGACATTGCGCGCAGGCGAATCCCCCTGTTGTGCGCTGCAATTGCAGACTTCAAAAGCTATAACTTGACTCCTGTTAGCCTTAAGCAGATTTTGAAAATGGTTTTATAGGTTTCAAGATCTCCTCTTTCGAATGGTACCCAGCACGTACTGAAGTTCCATCCCCACGTTCGAATCATTTCCTGGTTAGTCAGAAGAGCTTTGAAATGGCCGAAAAATGGACGAGAATGTTCGAAAATTGGACCATGCTCCTTAAAACCACCGATACCAGCTGCAATCGTGATATGTGCTAGGTGGCCGAGTTGCCGGATCCTAGGCCACCACTGAAAAAAACTGAACTCTGGAACTCTAAGCCTGCGAACAGGAGGGAAACCCCACAGATTTCAGGGGAAAGAAATTAAGGCTTGACATGAAAATTTGGGAATTTGATTTTCAAAAATCTTTCCCAAAAAAGAAGTTCAAAACATCAAAATTTTCCCTCCTCAATTTCCTCTAGCCCAACTAGTCTCCAGCACACACATTTTTTCTGCTGGAAAAAGTTCAAGAAACCAGGAAAAAACGATTTCCTTGGACTCTATTATTAACCATTTTTAATCAAACCTAGCCGTATATGGTAATGGCTATACATATAAGATTACATTTTTTAATCAAGCCAACCCAGTACTATTTTTTTTCGTTTCGCTTGGTTCACACTTCATTTCCCCCTTAGTTTTTAGTTTTTCGGCGACCCGAGACGCACAAACAAGCACCGAGAGCGGTTTCCATTGGCAACCGGGGGGCACGAGGTGAGAATATAGGCTCCGCCCACTTTATGCTTCATATGAGCTGAGAAAACCTGAGGAAACAGTTCGGGCTCTTGTTCTCTCTCTCTCTCTCTCTATTTTGTGAAATTTCTCAGAAGGTTGGGAAACAGAGGCTCCGCTCACTCTTCCAGACGTTTTGAGCACAAGCTCCGCCCACTTTTCGTCGCTTCACGCACCATAGCCCTCGGGCCAGAGACACACCTCAGGCTTCTGAAACTCTCCCAAGAATCTAAAACAGGCATACCCTTTTTAGCTGTACGGCAGCTCCGGCTCTCTTTCTTCTCCTATAGTCACTCCCCCGGATGAGAAAAACAGGCTCCGCCCATTATTTTCTTACCAGGAAACCCGTTTTAGCGTACCTCTGAGAATTTTCTACAAATTGGCTCATAAGTAAAGCAAAATCAGGCCTTTCGAATGCACTATATGGCTACCTCCGCAAACTTCTAGAAATCGAGATGCAGCCTTCGAAAGATGGTGAATCACCGTGGGCATGGTGAAAAAGGCCATCTTTCGAAGTCTGTATCTCGATTTCTAGAAGTTTGAGGAGGCAGCCATATAGTGCAATTGAGAGCCCTGGCTTTGCTCAGTTAACCAGTGGTCCTGGTTCAGCGGCCTTTTAATGACGAAAAATACAATTTTGTACAAGGGATCTCTACTTTATTCTAATCCAAGAACAAAGAAGCGTCACAAGAACCAAAAAAGATAAACAAAACAATTAGAAACACCAGTTAAAGCAAAACTCTCAACTAGAAACCAACACCAACTCTAAGCTTATCGGAGAGATGGGCGGTGCGCGAGATTGCCACGTGGCAGCGGGATAGCGGAGCGTCGTTGCGAGTATGTGCGTGTACCGTAAGAATGGGGTGCGAGTCGGCGGGCATGCCTCCGGCAACTTCCCCCTCCTCTCAAAGACCGGACCCCTGACCGGTGACAGATAGACAGGCACACGACAACTCGACTTACATTCTACTCATAACCCTCATTGCACTCGCTTAACCCTACTCCTTCACACCAAACTACTACACATAGAATCACTTATTTTGTCCTATTGACCTCAAAAAGCAAAATAATTGTTGTCCTATTGACCTTAACTCATTAAACAACACAACATAAATTGATAAATATTCGGCTCATTCGCCTCCTAATATCCTCGGTGCTCCTTCATCTTTGGCTCCGAATCCTCCACGTCTGATCTCAGACGATCCACCAACGGGTGTCCTGGAATCGCCTTCTCCAAGTACTCGACCACCTGCTCCAAAGACTGCGGCTTCCACTCCGATCGATCCAGCGGAGTCTTCCTCGTTCCCACTAGCATCATCGGGTCCACCACCGTGATGTTCGCAACATTTTTCCATTGGTCTGTGACTTCTTGAACCTCGTCAAATCCACATTCCATTTTCGCTGGCACCACTACCACCTCGCGAACATCCTTGGCTATCTCTTCTACCAAATTCACGAGTGCCTTCAACTCCTTCTCCTTCTTAGTCCATTCCACCAGCAGCACAGCCTTCTCCACTTTTTCCCATCGAAACTTCTGTTTCCATGTCGGAATTGCTGACGTTCTCACTTCGAAAACCGCTTTACTCCTCAAACCCATTCTTTGTCCAACGAGAACATACTTCTCTTGGATCATCGGCTTCTGTGGTTGGCTCCTCAACATCACTTCCTTCTTCAAGCTTTCCGCTTTTATGTCTGAATGAGCATTATCCAATGCACTATTCTTTTCCTTCTTCATTTCTCTCGGTTTCACTCTCTTCACTCCTTGTTTCTTATCCAGAGATATCACATTGACCACATGATTCTCTTTCTCCTCCGTCGCCATCATTTTCTTTCCCGCACCACAGTCCTCTTCCTTTTTCCTGACTTCAACCACGTTGAGCCGTTTTGAAGTACACTGTTTTGCGATGTGTCCAACACCTCCACAGTTGAAACACTTCCTCCTATCCCCTGATCTACTCCATCCATTGCTGGTATTCCTCCACTCTTCCTTCTGCAACCTTCTTGACCCCTTGAACCTTGGCGAGTCTCTCTGCAGACCCCTTCGGTTTTCCTTCTTCCTCGACTCCTTTCTCTCACTGTCCACATGCTCGATTCTGCTCCTCAGGTCCTCTGACACCTTCTTTTCCTTTGTCATGACCTGCTTCAGCTTCTCGACCAGCTTCTCCGCTTCTGTCAACTTCTTCCGAATGCTCTCCACTTCGGCTTCCGTTCTCTCCATCTCGTCGGCTATCTCGAGATTCTTGTCCTCCAAGAGTCTCTGCAGACATTTATTTGTTTCCCTCAACGTCTCATTTTCTTTTTCCAACTTCATTTTTTCTTCCTCGTTTTCATCTCCCGCTTCATCACACTCCTCTCTCAGCTCTTCAACAGTATCCACTGCTTTTTCTTTCATCCATTTCAGCACTTGCTTCTGCCACCCGTCACAGCGAACTTCCTCGAATCGCTCTCTCAACTCCACACAGTACTTCTCCACCGGTGCCACTATCAAGACCTGCTTTCTCGCGCTCAACGCGGTGTCACCTAGCGCACTCTGCAACTGCTCCACCAATTCTCCAGATTTCTCGACGAACTTTTTGAATCCTCTGATTCTCTTCCTCTTTTCCCTCACGGTCACTTTCGTGTCCACCATCTCGGTGAGCTCTGACCCTAGCGACCCATCAGTTGTGCTGCCGGCTCCTCCAGTCTCCTGCTGTTGATCCGCTCCAGCCCCAACCTTCTCTGCGTCGCCCATGTCCATCCAGTTATACGATATTCCGTAAAATTTTATCCAAATTTTACTTCAATTTCGCCCCGAGTCTGCTCTTCCTGGACTTCCAAACGTTTTATACAACTTTGGTCTTTTCCTCGCCAATCAATCGATAAATACGCCAATTAATACAAATTTTCGTAAAATTTATCCAAATTTCACTACTAATTCTTGTCTTTCCGCCGCAAATTCCAAAATCGATCGAGTTTTATACTCGCTCAATCGATTTATACGAAAATTCACAGACAAAAATACGAAAAAACGGTTCGGCCCCCAAGTTAACCAGTGGTCCTGGTTCAGCGGCCTTTTAATGACGAAAAATACAATTTTGTACAAGGGATCTCTACTTTATTCTAATCCAAGAACAAAGAAGCGTCACAAGAACCAAAAAAGATAAACAAAACAATTAGAAACACCAGTTAAAGCAAAACTCTCAACTAGAAACCAACACCAACTCTAAGCTTATCGGAGAGATGGGCGGTGCGCGAGATTGCCACGTGGCAGCGGGATAGCGGAGCGTCGTTGCGAGTATGTGCGTGTACCGTAAGAATGGGGTGCGAGTCGGCGGGCATGCCTCCGGCAACTGCTCTATATATGATTCAATTTATGGGAAATTCTCAGGGGTACTCGAAAACGGGTTTCCTGGTTAACTTGAGAGCCGAAGGAGCTCGAGCTCGTTGTCCCTTCTCGAAACTCTCGGAATTAGCTCCGCCCACTCGTGTTTCCTTCAGACCTTTTCCCTTCAAGCCGAGACGGGAGCTCTGAAACTCACCCAAGTGTGAAAAATTTGGCTCCGCCCACTTGGCTCTTTTTTGCTCAATTTCGTGTTTCCAGATCAATGAAACGCTGGTGGAGATTCAGAATCTGACGATGGACATGTCGAAGAAGGCCAACTATGAGCAGGTGCAATACGGACGTTGATTTTTGAATTTTCTCTGTTGATTTTTTTCTTCAAATTTTTCGCCGGTTTTTTTTCCTCCTCCCACCAATGAGTCACATAAAGAATTCATGTGATTTTTTTTTCCAGATTTTTCTTGATTTTTTTCTCATTTTCCTCTCTCTCTGTCTCTATTATCTGTTCACTGAACCGCAGCAGCTTTTTCTGGGCTATACCTCTTGAATTTTTGTCTTTTTAGCGGACCACTTTTTTCTCTCTGACACAAAATGGCTCTTCCGTACAGCATGGCCACACCGGAGACGCGTGTCAAGCCGAATATTCTCGTCACCGGATCGCCGGGAACCGGGAAATCGACGCTGGCGCAGCAGGTCGCCGAGCGACTCGGATTCGAGTTTATTGAGGTACGGGGAGATTTTTTAGACGTTATTTTTGACGTTTTGAGATTGAAATTTGGAGAAAAATGAGCATTTTTTCATGGTCTCTGAATTTTCTAATAGATTGAGACAACAAAAAAAAAATCAAATTTTTGCAAGTTTCGAAAGTTTGACGTCTTCTGAATGTCGGGATTTCCAATAGGAGCGACGTTCCGATTCAGAAGACGTCAGATTTTCAGAATTCTCGAAATTCGAATTTTTGGACGAATTTCTAATGTTTGCAATTCTCTCGAATTCCGAATGCTCGAAAACTCTGTGTTCGTGAAACATCAGGATCCCCAAAAATTCAGAATCCTAGAAATTTCAGAATTCACGAAGATTCAGAATCCAAAAAAATCAAAATCTAAGAAAATTCGGTATCCACGAAAATTTCAGGTCTACGAATTACCAGAATCAATAAAAATTCTGAATCTCAAGTGATTCTGAATCTATGAGAATTCAGAATACAAAAAAATCCATCCAAAAAAATTCAAAATCCCCGAAAATTCAGAATCCGTCAAAAATCAGAAATCTTGAAAATTCAGAATCCATGAAAATTCAAAATTCCTTAAAATTTCAGAATCCTCGAAAAATCAAAACACCCGAGAATTCAAAATTCGAGAAAATCCAGAATTCCCAAAAGTTCTGAATCCATAAAAATACAGAAAGTTCAAAATCTGGAAAACCTCAAAAAAGTGCCCGATTTCTATGACTTTGGAGCTCATTTTCGAGTCCAGAATCTCCAAAATTTCTAACTCATTCCGCTCTCTGTTCCAGATCAGCAAAGAAGTGCGCGAGAACAATCTGCAGGGCGAGTTCGACGAGCAGTACAACTGTCACATGTTGGACGAGGACAAGCTGCTGGATCACATCTCGGATCGAATGGACAGCGACGATGGGGCCATCGTCGTCGACTATCACGGATGCGATCTGTTCCCGGAGAGGTGAGGCGAGGTTCTCGAAATCCGACGTCTTCTGAGTCTCAGAATCTGAAAAGCTCGGAATCTAAGAATCCTTGAGAATCTCTGAATCCATCGGAAGCTTCAAAGTGTGTATTTTGCTTGCGAAAGAGACGATTTTGGGCCTGAAAACTGAAAATCTACATTTTTAGAGGCTGAAACTAGCCATTTTGAGTAAAAAAATGCGCATTTTCAGAGTTGAAATATCGATTTTCGAAGCTGAATCCCCAGAATCTTGACTGTCGTTTTCCAGATGGTTCGACATCGTCGTCGTGCTGCGCTGCTCCACTGAGAAGCTCTACGATCGGCTCAAAGCGCGCGGCTACTCGGAGTTCAAGATCAAGGAGAACGTCGAGTGCGAGATCTTCGGATCGCTTCTCGACGAGGCCAAGGAGTCGTACAAGTACGGGAGGACTTATGGCTAGAAAAATGGTTGATTTTGAGCCGGAAAATGGAAATTTTGAGAGTCGAAAGCTCAAAAATGGCAGATTTGAAGCCTCAAAATATGCATTTTTGATGCGAAAAAGCCGATTTTGGGCTTGAAAATCGGCATTTTTCTGCTATAAATGACAGTTTTTAAAGGCTAAAATGAGTGATTTTGAGTCGAAAAATGAGGATTTTAAAAGAGTTAAAATGTCGATTTTCAATGCTGAAAATGTCTTTTTTCAGTGTAAAATAGTAGATTTTAGCTTCTAAAACGGCGATTTTAAGGCTAAACTGACGATTTTTGGATTTGCAGATGTCGAAGTTTTGAAGCTGAAATGGTCAATTTTCTGTCGAAAATCTGAATTTCGAGATTAAAACTATCAGTTTTGGGTCAAAATTTCCGATTTTTGGGCCGATTTTTTGGCCGACTTCCGGAGAATTTTCATTAAAAAAAAAAAAAAAATTTCATTTTTGGGCCAAAAATTTTGATTTTTAGGTCTAAAAACTCTCGTTTTCTATTAAAAATCCTCAATTTTGAGATTTGAGGCCCCGAATTTTCACCAAAAATAAAAAACCCTTCCAATTTTTTTTTCAGAGAGGAAATCGTCCATGAACTGCAATCCGAGACGCCCGATCAAATGGAGGAGAATCTGGAGACGATTTGCGCACTGGCCCGCGCGTTCAAGGCCGACGAGAGACATCAGCAGGAAATGGAGCAATAATTTTTTATTGTTTGATTTTTTTTTGCTCGAAATTTTTTTCCCCATCTCATTCCTTCCTAACCCCGTTCAAAATTTCAAGTTTCCCGCCCAATTTTCGAAATTAAAGAAAAAACATTTCAAATTTGTGTTCCCTCGTGATTTTTCGAATTTTCTCACATATTTTTTCTTTTTTTCTCTCGCCAAAAAAAATTTTTTTTCTTGTTTTCGAAAAACTTCGCCCATTTTCTTGAGGTCTTGCAGTCCTCTATACTATCTTTTTTTGGATTCTCAGATTTTTTTTCAGCGAAAACTATATTCCAGAGAAAAATGAGTCAACTTTGGTCGAAAATTCGCTACGGAGTTCGCTGGAATCCCGCCGAGCGGTTGGCGCTGGCGACGCGAGCGCTGAATTTGCAGAAGGTACCCACGGGGACTAGGAAATCCAATTTTTGGGGTTTCTAGGCCACCGGAAAACGAAAAAAATTCAAAATTCCAGGTGAAATCCATCAACATCTCCATGGACCCGCTGCACCACGACAACCTCTCGATTCGCACGTTCTGGCACTCGATCATGGCGCCGAAGGTGCGCCTGACGAACCCCAACGTTCGTGTCAAGACCGAGATTCGCAACGATCGACGGGCGCCGTTTCTCGTGGCCACACTTGGTATGGTGTAGAGTTTTTGGAGGAGGCGGGGCTTATTTTGAGGAAAAAATTATTTGCAGACGACGGCCAACAACTGCACATCGCCACGGAGAACATGTCGGCGATGGACGTCATCATGAACTTCAACCGACTCACCGGACAGCCGGAACTCGGAAAGGCGGGCACCCGTCCGAGATCGAAAATTTGAACTAATTTCTGGACTTTTTTCTTGTTACTTTTTGTTTTTAGCGCTGATTTTAGAGATGATCTTCGAATAAATTGTTCAAAAATTTGTGCGATTTTTTAGGTATAAATTTGAGATTCGATCTCAGCTAACAAAGCAGAAAGAAACGCCAAAGTTCGACGATTTTTGAGCAAAAATTCTGAAATTTTCGGCATCGAAAAATCGAATTTTCAACTTTCGTGGCGAGACCGAAACTAAATACAAAACTGTGGCATGCGCCTTTAAGAGTAACGGTACTCGCAGTCCAAAATGCAAATTTCCAGATTTTCACTCGCAAAAAACTTCCGAATCGGGTCGTTTTCCAATGAAATTGATCATTTCTCATGTAGAACTTGAAATTTCAGCTTTTCTAGCTTTTTCCCAACAAAAATCGCTCAATTACTTGCAAATTTGAGACATCGTGGCGAGACCCAACTTACAAAATTTGGGTGCGCGCCTTTAAGGAGTTACGGTATTCGCCACGTTGAAATATTGAGCTGCGCGAATCCGTGGATTTTCAGCTCAGATTCCTCTGGTTTTTCAAGAAAAATCTCCAGAATTTTCCAATTTTCAGACTGGAAACCATGCTCTCTCGCCTTTCAACCACCGGTCTTCGTCGAGGGCTCACCATCGCCAGTCAGTCTCGTCAACTTTCTTTCGGTGAAAAATCTTGATTTTCGATTAAAACCTCCTAATTTTCTGCATTTTTCAGACCTGAACGACACGCAAAAGGAGATCCAAGCGGCCGCTCTCAAGTTCTCCAAAGAGGTGCTTCTGCCGAACGCGGCAAAGTTCGACGAGAGCGGCGAGTTTCCATGGGAGATCATTCGTCAGGCGCACGGCCTCGGTCTCATGAATCCGCAGATTCCCGAGACGTACGGAGGCCCCGGCATGAGCACCGTCGAGACCACCCTTATCATCGAGGCGCTCTCCTACGGATGCACCGGCCTTCAGTTGGGCATCATGGGCCCGTCGCTGGCAATCGCTCCAGTCTACATCGCCGGAAACGAGGCGCAGAAGAAGAAGTATCTTGGCATGCTGGCCGCCGAGCCCCTCATCGCCTCCTATTGTGTCACGGAGCCTGGCGCCGGCTCCGATGTGAACGGGGTGAAGACCAAGTGTGAGAAGAAGGGAAACGAGTACGTCATCAACGGCTCGAAGGCGTGGATCACCGGCGGCGGGCACGCCAAGTGGTTCTTCGTGCTCGCTCGCTCGGACCCCAACCCGAAGACCCCCGCCGGAAAAGCGTTTTTCAGCACCAAGCCGTCCAGTACATGCTCGCTGAGATGGCTGTCAACCTGGAGCTCTCCCGTCTCATCACCTACAAATCCGCCACCGACGTCGACAATGGAGTGCGCTCCTCGTACAACGCGTCGATCGCCAAATGCTTCGCCGCGGACACGGCGAATCAGGCGGCCACCAATGCGGTTCAGGTTCGTCTGCGAACGCTCTAATCGGAAATATTGTCTGTGTTCCGCGCGCTTTTTCTGCACGGGGAAAAATGCCAAAATTTTTATATTTCAGTTTAATTTGATCTACCTTTCTCTTATTGGCGGCATATCAATCTTTGATTCTATTTTTCGCGGGCCTTTTGAGCGCTGGTAGATCAAATCGAGCTTGAAATTGGAGGCGTTGAATTTGACTGCTCCAGTGGTAGATCAAAAAAGTGGGATTTTGGAGTTTTGGATACAACTAAAAGTATCTGACATTTGGTGATTTTCAGTGCAAAAAATTCGAAAAAAAAAAAAAATTTCAAAATGGTCATTTTTCAGCTGTTGAAAAAGTGTGTTCCAATCACTCGATTTTTATGAAACTTGATGAGTGTATTAAGCAACTCTGGATCTTCATTTTTGTAGTTGACAACTTTTTACAAAATTCACATTCAAGTCAGTTATATCGCGTTTAAGATTATTGGTCCGAAATAGTTTGAATTTGCACTGAAATGTACCAAGTTTTGATGTGACGTAACTCACTTAACAAGAATTTTCGTGAATAGTTGTCAACTACAAAAATGAAGATCTTGAGTTGCTTGATACATTCACCAAGTTTTATAGAAATCGAATAATTGGAACATACTTTTTCAACTGCTCAAAGTTGACTCATTATGCACTAAAAACACTGAAATTCGTTCACTTTTGCACATCACTTTATTTGGCTAAAGAATGGTTTCATCTACCAAAAAATCTCCCCAATTTCCAGATCTTCGGAGGCAACGGCTTCAACTCGGAATACCCGGTGGAGAAGTTGATGCGCGACGCGAAAATCTATCAAATCTACGAGGGAACGTCTCAAATCCAACGAATGGTCATCGCTCGAATGCTTCTGGGACACGTCACCCACACGGGCACCAGCCGAATGTGAACGAGGCGCTAAATTTGGAAAACTACAATATGTGATTGATTTTTTTTTTAATGTGTACCCTTTTCTTGTGCAATATGTGTGTGATACTAGTGCCCATGGCGACAGAGAAGATGAATTTTTATTGTATGAATAGAAAAATAAAAACATGAACCCATTTGGAAGAAATTTGAAAACTGTAACACTTATTTTTTTTGTTGTTGTTTGGAAATACTGAAAAGTGACGGAGGGGGAGGAATTGGTTTTTTTTTTGGCATAGTTTGGATAATAACTAGTAGAACGTTTAAAGCTTTTGTGAAGGTGTGTGTGTGGGGGAAGAAAAAAACAGGGAACAATTGGAGGAAGCTCAACTAGAAAAAAGGGGCGTGGCTTAATCGTCTTTTTTTTACCGGAAATTTCAGGTTTGCTCACAGTTGTTGGGATCAGGGGTTGGGTGGGAGGGGCTTAATTTGGTTGTGACTAGGAAAAAAAAAATAATAATAAGGGAAAAAAGTGACTGGAATTGATGATTAGAAATCACATTTTCTTTGGTAATACTGCGGGGGGCGGGGCTTAGGCTCGGTACGGGGTGGAGGACTTGAAGACGACTTGAAGCGTCTTCCCGCCCAACGTCGTTCCGTTTAGCGAGACCATTGCGCTGTAGGCTTCCGTGTAGGTGCTCATGGAGACGAACGCGTAGCCCTTGCACTTTTGAGACACGTCGCGGAGGATCTGAAAAGAGAGAGAGTGAAATTGAGTAGAAAATTCAAATTTAGCGCGTGGAGAGCTTCAAAATGAGTATAAACATGGCTTGGTTTGACGGAAACAGCAAAATTCCGCTAAGCTCCGCCCACAAACCCCGGCGCGGCGATTTTGCCAGATTGCCGCATGCTTTTTGAAATCGGCGAAGATGAGAAATAATTTGTAAGTGTTTCGAGTTTTTTTGAGCAAATTTTTCCAATTTTTCGGCAAAAATTGAAAAAAAATCTGTAAAATGCACTTTTTTTTTTCTTGAGAAACTTTGTTTTCTGCTAAATTCGAAATGTACGCTGCAAAACTGCCAAATTGATGTGCCAGCGTTGCAAAAAGGGGCGGAGCCAAGTTTTTGTTCTAAAAATTTCTATTATTTTCAAAATTATCGGTGGAGCGCGGTCGCATTTTGTCTAGTAGCAACGAGTCTTTGATTAAAAGCGGCAGTGTTGCATGTGGGCGGAGCTTTTTTTTTTGCGATTTATCGACTTTTTTAAAAACAGAGATTTTGTTCCAGCTGTTTTTACAAAAAATTTTTAAAACCGTGCGACAACATTGCCATGTGGGCGGAGCTAAGTTCCCCAGGAAAATTCCGACACCATTGCTCACCTTAACATTCAGAATAGCGCCAAACTGCGAGAACAGCTGCCACAACAGCGTATCGTCCGTGTCCGACGCCAGATTGTACACAAACAGACAGTATCCGGCGGTGTCCGACGGTGGCAGCGTGGCCGCCACCGACGCGGATAGCGCCGACAGCTGAGCGTGGGCGGTGATTCCGGCGGCTCCGTTAGCCGCCGGGGGGCTTCCGGCCGCCGCTACTTGTTGTGCTTGGTGTTGCGCGGCCACCGCTTGCTGCTGTTGCTGATGAGCCAAAAGGGAGGCGGTGAAGTCGGGTACGGCGGTGGCGGTGAAGGGCGTCAGGCCGGCGAGAGCGTTCAGTTGAGACATCTGGATGAGGGCGGACGTGGTCAGGTAGTCGGCTGGAAGCGTGGCGGTGGGTTGGGAGACGGCGGTGATCGCGCCCATTGGCGAGTACCTAAAAGTGAATTTTTGGGGAACTGTCACTTTCATCAAGCCATATCTCGGTTACGGTTGCAGATGGCAAAAAGTGATCAACTACCAAAATGTTCCTCATAATTTTTTGAACATTTTGTTAGTAGATCATTTTTTGATATCTTTCATGTGAACCGAGATAATATGAGTTCAATTTTAATCGTGCAAAACAGGATTTGCAGTGGACCAAAAGGGCGGAAAAAAAGGTCCCCAGCTGTCCGATTTTTTGCGAGTTTTTGTGGGTATACTAAAAAACTCGAGATCTTCATTTTTGTAGTTGACAACTTATCGATTCAACCGCAGATAAGACGGCTGTGAAGCGTTGAAGACAAAGTTTCGAAAAAATGTTCAAAAAAAAAAACACACTCGCTGTTCACTTTAGTCTTGACTTTAAAGGCGCATAACTCAAAAAGAGAAGAGCTAGAAAGAAGTTGCAAACTTTAAAAATGTGTGAAATGTTATGCTGAGCAATTTTGTAGTTGGTAACTTTTTTCGAACTCTTCCAGTTATTGAGTTATGCGCCTTTAAAGGCAAGACTCCAAAATCGTCTTACAAGGAGGCTGTATGAGTTTCTGGCTTGAACTTTTTTCTCATAATTTGGGTCAAGGTAAAATCGACCTTGTAGATTCCGAATCTTCAATGAAAATTAGCAAAATACTCGAATCACCTAAACATTTCGCTGATTTTTATTTCAGATTCTGAATCTACAGGGTCGATTTTACTTTTTTTTCTATTTTGAAATCTTGACTTTAAAAGCGCATAACTCGAAAACTAAAAGAGTTAGAAAAAAGTGACCAACTACAAAATTGCCGAGCATAACATTTCATACATTTTTGTAGTTTACAACTTTTTTCTAGCTCTCCTCATTCTTGAGTTATGCGCCTTTAAAGCCAAGACATCAAAAATCGTCTTACTAGGAGGTTTCAGGCCTTCAAACTTTGCAGTTTCGCCACTCGAAAATCCAAGAAACCCTCACCTATACTTTGACGTCATCGGCGCATGATGCATTGGCCCAATTCCACCAGCAGCTGCTCTCAACGTCGGCGCTCCCAGAATCGTACTCAGCGGCACGAGTGTCGTCGCGGCTTGTTGCAGTCCTTCCAACTCTCCGAGCAGTCCCTTCGGATTGTTGCTCGCCGGGTTGTTAGCAAACTTCACCGTGATCTGCTCGGCACACCCGGGTGGTATACTTCCGTTGAGCGTCTTGATCGCCGTCTCCGCCTCTTCCTTCTTGTCGAACCTCACAAAACCGACACCTTTCGAAAGGCCTGTCACGTTGTCCGACAAGATTCGGGATGTGATGATTTGTCCGAACGGTCGGAAGACGGCCTCCAACTCATGTAGGGTCATTGATTTCGGAATTCCCGAGACGTAGAGATTGGAGCCTTTGATTTGATCATTTGACGGACGCGCGTAGGATACCTGGAATTATAAAAGTAATTGTTTTTCGATTTCTGTGTTTTTGAATTTTACAAGAGTATATTTGTGGGTATCGTTGGGAAGGGGAGATTTCAAGGCTGATTTCTGCATTTTCAAAACTACAGTAGACCTTGTTTAAGACAAGTTATGGGTTTTTGAACTTTTTCGCCCTGGTAGATCAAATTTAACTCGAAAGAAAAGTCAGATTTTTGATCTACCAGTGTGAAGTTTTGTGCGCTCTTTTTTTGCACTGGTAGATCAAAAATGAAACATGTGATCTCTCAGTGATATGAAGGCGCGCCAAAACTTTTCTTTCTCACTGTTAGATCAAAATTGGGATTTTTGATCTACCAGTGTTTTCAAAGCTTCTGAACGCATTTTCCAGCACCGGTAGATCAAAAAATGAAATTGTCAGAAATTTTGATCTACCAAGCCTTAAAAGCGCGCGAAAACTTTTCTTTCTCACTTGTAGATCAAACATGGAATTTTTGATCTACCAGCATTTTCAAAGCTTCTAAACGCCTTTCCAAACAACGGTAGATCAAAAATAGGAATATCGATTTTTAGATGTACCAGATCATAAAAGCGCGCGAAAAGTTTTATTTTTCACTGGTAGATCAAAATTGGGAATTTTGATCTCTACCAGTGTTTTGAGAACCGTTAAACACTTTTTAAACAGCGGTAGATCAAAAAATAATAATTTCGAATTTTGATCTACCAGGCCTAAAAAGCGCACGAAGAACCTTAAAAACTCTTTTAAGACCTCCCCACTTCCCAACGATAAACCCATACCATTTTCGTTTTTTTTGTTTTTCAAATGAAGTGACCTAATAATAATAATTAGTACTGAAAAAAAAAGAGAAAGACATGGACATTATTTGGAGGACACACACTTAAATGAAAAGCTGTTGGAATCAGTCATCATGGTCGTTCAAAAAAAAAAAAAAAGTTCTGGCGAAAATAAAAAAGTTGCACAACAGGGGAACGGGGCGGGGAGTAGATGCTAATAAGAAAACTAGACTATCACCCGAAATTAAAATTTTTGAGCGTTCGAAAAATTTTTCGGAAAAAATTTTTTTTCGAAAAATTTTTGAAAATTTTTTTGTGAAATTTTTTTGAAAATTTTCCGAACGCTCAAAAGTTGTTGAAATGAAAAAAGAAAAAAAGAGAGTGAAAGTAGGAGGAAAATGTAGCAAAAACTTAGAACACTTTTTGATGGAATCTTTTTTTGTTTTGAAATATATATATGAATAGACACCTTGATCGTCTTATTCTGCAGCCGGAGTCCGTTGAATGAGCTGACCGCGCGAAGGGCGTCCTCTTCTCGTACGTAATTAACAAAACCGTAACCAAGGGACTGTCCTGAAATGAAAAAACACCAAATGCCAGAAGACAGAGAGAGAGAGAGAAGAAAGTGAGAGATGGGGCGGAGATGAGAGGGGGCGGGGCTAGTTCTAGAAAATTTTGACTCAACGCAGGCTCAGTTATTTTCGGAGCGAAGAAAATTTTTTGCCATTTTTGAAAATTCGGCGAAATTTTAAAAAAAATGAAAATTTGGAAAATCTGGAGGCCGACTACGCTTTGATCTCTAAGCGTTATGAAAGCGCGCGAAAACTTTTTTTTCACTGGTAGATCAAGGTCTAAGGAGAAGGTCTATGTATGGCCGAGGTGGTTGGTTTGTGGTCGAAAAGAGCTATCGTGAGCTCTGGCAATAAGAGATTTGAGGTTTTTGCGAAATTTTGGACAAAAAAATTTTGGACGAAAATTTTGGGAAAGAAACTGAAATTGATGGATTTTGATTATTTGGAAAGTCATGAAAGGTTGTTTGAGAACTTCGAAAATTTGGAAAATTTTGAAATTTTTTGAAATTTTTTTTGAATTTTTGAAAAAAATTTTGAATTAAAGAAAACAAGCTGAAAAAAGGTTCTTAGGAAATTCTGAAAATGAAACTTTCTGAAAATTATCAGAAATCTTAAAAATCTCAGATTCAAGGAAAGGGAATCTCAGAATCCTTCACAATCTCAGAATCCTGAGAATCAGAAAATCTTGAGAATTTCAGGATCTCCAAAACCTCAAAATCTCAGCATCCTCAGAATCTGAAAATATGAGAATCAGAGAATCTCCAAAATTTCAGAATCTCAAAATTTTAGAATCCTTCAGAATCCATCAGAATCACAAAATCTCAAATTTTTCGAAAATATCGAAATCTCTTCAACTGTGGCATCATTCGAATCCTAATTTTCAGCTGAACTCAAAAATCTAGTTCTCTAATCTCCAAATCCAAAATTTTTACCGACAAAAAGTGAAAAAGTGTGACTGCGTGTTCGTGTAGCATGTGTGTGTGTGTGAGTTGATGTTGTGAAATCAAAAGAAAATCAACCGAAATCAAAAATCATCCGAAAAAGAAACGTCACGGAAATCAAATCGATAATAATTGTTGTTGTGGAACCGAGAAAAGGGGGCGGGGCTTATCGTCGACGGCGGCGGGCAGAAAGAGAGAGAAAGAGAGGCAGCACACACACACATTTACAGATTTACACAAAATCAAGAAAATTAAAAAAATCATCGAGTCGATCCGAAAAAAAAAGTATTGGGTTGTCTTCTAAATCTCTGTGAAAGCGTCCGATCTCTATCGGCTCGAAAAAATTTCATGCTACATTTAGAAATGTGGCGACAACGGTTAGAGCAACTAAGTTGGTTTTGAAGGTGGGCGGGGGGAGTTGGATTGGAAAAAAATGGAAAGAAAAAGGACGGGAAATTTGAAATTCCAAAAACCAGTTATCAGCAACTAACCTGTGACCTTGTCCCTGACCAGCTTACACGACTCGATTTCTCCGATGGACGTGAAAAGCGAGCGCACTTCTTCTTGTGTCATTCCTTGGGGTAGGTAGTTGATGATCAGGTTGGTCTTCGACTCGCCAATGTCCACATTCGGCGCCGTACAGTATCGTTGCGTACTTGTGTAGGTGTTCTGGAAAAAAAGGGGAAAGGTAATTTGAAGTTTGTAAGGTCTTTGAAGATGTTTGCGGATTCGAAATCTTGAAAAGTTCAGAATCATAGAAAATTCAGTATTCATGAATATTCCGATTTCTGCTTACTAGGGAGTAACCTGAGTAGTGGTTGGAGTTACGGGATGCGACATATATCATTCGAAAGCTAAAAATATTTGCAAGCGATATATGAAATTTGTTTCTGCGGAATACTCCGCTGTTTCGAGAAAATTGGGTCTGAAAATTTAGCACTGAAATCAGTTGATTTTGCACTAAAATCCATGCTTCGCAGCCACGACAACGGCGCCCTCAAATATGCAAAGTTGAGGAGTAGATTTCAACGGTTCGGTGGTGTAGGGGATAAGAGGAGTGAGTGAGGAACGGTGACTCCTTGGTTCGAATCCAACCTGCGGAAACTATTTTTTAATTTTGTTTTACATTTTTTCGATGCTTATATCTGCTCATAAAGCAAAATTTGGATGGTTTCCTTTCGATATCTGCTTTGAAAACACATCAAATTCACTATATTTCAAGTTTTTGAGAAAAAAAATTTTTTGATGAAAAATGAAAATGTCCATGGCTCATTTTTCGACTTTTCGGAAAATTTTCCATGAAGTAAAATTTAATGTCTTAATGATCGGGAATCCTCTTTTGGAAGTTTTGCAGAAGCATGAACATGACGTGACTTTTCTGATGCTTTGCAAAGGGAAAAAAGAACTACAAGAAGGAGCATCTGACTGATCAAAACCAAGAAAAGACATGAGAATCGAAGAAAAGCAAGCCAGGAAATCACCCTGACGCCCGAATTCAATTCCCGATCATTAAGACATTAAATTTTACTTCATGGAAAATTTTCCGAAAAGTCGAAAAATGAGCCATGGACATTTTCATTTTTCATCAAAAAATTTTTTTTCTCAAAAACTTGAAATATAGTGAATTTGATGTGTTTTCAAAGCAGATATCGAAAGGAAACCATTCAAATTTTGCTTTATGAGCAGATATAAGCATCGAAAAAATGTAAAACAAAATTAAAAATTAGTTTCCGCAGGTTGGATTCGAACCAAGGAGTCACCGTTCCTCACTCACTCCTCTTATCCCCTACACCACCGAACCGTTGAAATCTACTCCTCAACTTTGCATATTTGAGGGCGCCGTTGTCGTGGCTGCGAAGCATGAATTTTAGTGCAAAATCAACTGATTTCAGTGCTAAATTTTCAGACCCAATTTTCTCGAAACAGCGGAGTATTCCGCAGAAACAAATTTTATATATTGCTTGCAAATATTTTTAGCTTTCGAATGATATATGTCGCATCCCGTAACTCCAACCACTACTCAGGTTACTCCCTAGTTAGGAGGAATTTTTCGTTTCGGATAAAGTTTTGACTGAAGGATTGGGGATTTTGGGTTAGCCTGGAGTTTCGAGGACAAGGCATACTTTTAAGCGTTTGATCTACCAGATTTTTGATCTACCAAGCTTACAGTACCGCCCAATAAGATATACAGTGCTCACCAAAAGTTTATGAATTTTGATGATTTTCAGTTAAATGATCAACTTTGAGCCATTGAAAAAGTATGTTCCCATTACCCGATTTTGTTGAAACTTGATGAATGTATTGAGCAACTCTAGATCTTCATTTTTGTAGTTGACAACTTTTTACGAAAACTACTGTGAAGTGAGTTATATCGCGTTGAAAGTCATTGGTCCAAAGAAGTTCGAAATTTGCTCTGAAGGGTACAAAGTTTTGATGTGACGTAACTCCCTTCACAGCAATTTTCGTAAAAAGTTGTCAACTATAAAAATAAAGATCGAGAGCTGTTCAATACACTCACCAAGTTTCATAGAAATCGAGTGATTGGAACATACTTTTTCAACTGCTCAAAGTTGGCTCATTTTGCACTGAAATTGGTCAAACTGTGTATTTTATTAAATGGTACTGTAGCAAGGATCAAATGAACAAGGTGTTCATAAGAACTTAGACCCGTGGAAATTGAAATTTAATGAAGCTTCAGAATCCATGAAAAACCAAAATCCGAGAAATTTCAGAATCCATGAACATTCCAGCTTTTGAAACCAAGACAAACTGCCGACCCTAGACCTTGTGGTCCTCTAACAATGACCATGTAAAAATTCATGTAAAAATAGTTTAGATAATCAAAAATCGGAATGGATGACACGGCCACAAAACATAATAATTTGTTTATTTTCTCCCTCTCATTCTCTCTAGAGACGATTTCCGGCGGTCGAATAAGTATATATACAATTTTTTTTCTTTTTGTTTTTTCCGTAGTTCCGGAAATTATTGAAAAAAGATTTGATAGTTTGTAGGGGTCCGAAATTTGTTATGGAAAGCGAGGTTTGTGGTAAATACAGAATCCTAAAGATTGACTTCATGGTCACGATAGGAATACAGTAATCTACATCTTGGTTTTTACTTGAACTGTGATTTTTCATGGAATCTGAGTTTTTCTGGGTTTCGATTTTTTCTGGGTTTCGATTTTTCTTAGTTTCTGCAGCCTAGTGGATTCTGAAGTTCAATGGATTCTGAATTTTCAAGGATTCTGAACTTTTATGGATTCTGAGTTTCAAGGGATTCTAATCTGTCATGGATTCCGATTTTTCGTGGATTCAAAATTTTCAAGGATTCTGATTTGTCATGGATTCTAAAATTCAATGGACTCTAATGTTCCATGGATTCCGATCTTGTTCCTGGTTTTGATCTCTCAAAGATTCCAAATTTTCATGGATTTTGGCTTTTCAGGGGTTTTGAACTTTCATGGATTCAGATTTTTCATGGATTCAAAATTTTCATCAATGCTGAATTTCCACTGTCTCCGATTTTTGCAAATTTGAAATTCTGAACTTTTATGAATGACGACCGCCCCCAAGCCTAAACGTATACAGACTCTGAGCTTGATTCCCAAAATCAAAAGTTTTCGTGGCGAGACCCCCTAACCCCCCTATAACATGTCCATCCAAAACCATTTCAATTTCGCGCACCATGGTTCGCGAGGGTAACCGGAGATGCTCCATCTCCATCATCATCGAAATATAAGGTCTCGCTGCTTTTTCCGTTTCCCGTTTTCTTCCCCACCCATTATTTGACCATGTCTCAAATTTCTTCGCCACCACCACCACTACCATAGAAGAAAGGAAAAAGAGAGAGGAGCACATACTCTACTACTGAGCATGTTCTTCCCACCTCCTCCTCCTTCTCTAGAGAGACGAACAATACCCTTGGGGTGTTGGAAAAGAGAGAAAGGAAAATAAGGAATGGAAATGAAGGAGGAGGATATATGTATATGGAGCTGGGACTAGAGTTGGAAGGAGAGAGAAGAAAGTGAATTATGTTTTTTTTCATGTTGAAATTTCGATTTTTTCTTCGACAAAGTTTTTAGGGCGGGCATGAAAATTCAAAATCTTCGAAATTTCAGAGTTCATCTGTCGAAATCTTTAAGAAATTCGAAAATCCATGAGATATCAGAATCTGTGAAAATTCAGAATCCATGAAATTCAGAATACGCGGAGAATCAGATTCCCTGAAAATTCAGAAAACCTTCTCCATAAGTATTCAGAATTTTTTGAAATTCGGAATCCATAAAAAGCCAGCCTAGTTGGCTAAATCAGGTCCGACGACGGAAAAGTACATTTTTTTCACTGTAGTTTTTTGAGATTCATAAAACTGTCCTGATTCTGAAGGGCATCGGAACATTTTTTACAAAAAAAGTTCAAATCTTCGACATGCTTTTCAGCCTACTTTGAAATTTTCCAAAACCTAAAACTTTCTGAAAAATCGAACATTTACGAAAGCTCCAAAACTAACTTCTTAAAACGTTTCCAAATTTCGACCTCTAGGAGATAAGTTTTTGGGTTCAAATTTTTCTCATAACCAAAGTAAAATCGATCTGACAGATTCAGAAGATCTGAAATTTGAATCTGCAAAATTTTAACATGATTCAAGTTATGACCAGACAATGTTGTCAGGGTTATAACTTGAATCAGGTGAATGTTTTGCAGATTTTAGTTTCAAAATCTGAATCTATGAGGTCGATTTCACCTTGACCCAAATTATGAGAAAAAAGTTGGACCCAAAAACTTCTCGCAAGATGAATTTTGGAGTCTTGCCTTTAAAAACGCATAACTCAAAAACTAGAAAAGTTAGAACAAAGTGATATTTTACAAAATTGCTCAGCATCAAATTTCACACATTTTTGTAGTTGACAACTTTTTTCTAGCTTTCCTCGTTTTTGAGTTATGAGTGTGAATAAGACCTCTATACCGTGTACAGTGTGTATTTGGATCCAAAATTCAGTAGTCAAGTATAAATTTCCCCAGCCACCAATCCATCAGACCCATTCCTCGAGCCCTTCTCCAAAAACTTCAAACATACTCTTCTTCTTCTTCTTCTCCGCTTCGAAGAATGGAACTGCTGCGTTTGACGTGTCAGTCAGCCAGAGTCCGCTTCTAGCCCCACTTTTCAATTCCCAAATGCCAATTTTTCAAAATCTCGAAAAGCCGTCGGAGAAGAAGAGGAGGAAGAGGGCGTCTCTTCCCTCCTTTTTTCGAAAAATCTTCCTTCATTCATTACGGCTCCTCTAAGAAGAGATGGGGATGAAAATAAAGAAATTAATATATATAGTATACATACACAAAATATTTGTTTTGAGTTCCAAGATTCAGAATCTCGGGATCCTTGAATTCGTATAAACAGCTCAAGGAGGCAATGTTGGAAAAATTTTTTGAAAGCCCGCGAAAAAAGTTGGATTTTCGAAAAAAGAGTTCATTTCTGGAGGTGTGTATTTGTTTGGTTTTGAGTTGGGTTTTTTTTGGGAAAAATTTCTAGAGGAATTTTGAGGACAATAGACTGTATGAAGTTTGTCAACAAGGAAATGTCGACTACAAACTAGAAACTGGAAAGTAATTTTTGCCTGCGAAAACCAAAAAATTCAAAACTGAAATTTTTTCAAAAAATTTTTCTTGAAAACTTTTTGAAAGCCCGCGAAAACTAGGAAGTACATGAACTAGTCTAGTTTTGGTTCCCTCGAATTTTGAAAATTCGAAAAAGTTCGGATTCTGAATTTCCGTGGATTCTGAGTTTTCATGGGTCCTGAATTTCAATGGATTCTAAATTATCATGAATTCTGAATTTTCATGAATTCTGAATATTCATGAATTCTGAGTTTGCGTGGATTCTGAATTTTCATGGATTCTGAATTTTCATGGATTCTGAATTTTTATGAATTCCGAGTTTTCGAGGGTTCTGAATTTCCACGGAATCTAAGCTTTCAGGGATTCTGTATTTCCATGGATTCAAGACTTTTACGGATTCTGAATTTTCAGGAATTCTGAATTTTCGAGGATTCTGAATTTTCTTGGATTTGAATCTTCATGGATTCTGATATTTTATGGATTCTGAAGTTCCCTGGGTTCCAAAATTTCCAGGTAGTCTAATTTTTCTTAGATTCTAAATCCCCTTAAAATTTGAACTCCAGAATTTTGAGTATTCAGGGATTCTGGATTTTCTTAGATTCTGATATTTCATGGATTCAGAATTTTCTTAGATTCTGAATCCCATAGGATTCAGATTCTCCAGAATTCAAAAACAACCAACCTGTGTCTGCACGGGCCCGGTGGGCATGTTCTGCGTTTTGGGCGTCATCAACGCTTCCATCGTCATTTCTTCTGAATCTCAGTGCGGGGTGGGGGGCCTCCTGAAGACGACACGACGTCTTCTGGGTGGGGTGATTCTGAAGTTGACACACACCAGCCACTCTCCTTCCACTTGGTCTGTCAGGAAACAAAAGGAACCAGAGAGAGAGAGAGAGAGAGCGCTCCCAGAGCACTCTCTTTGAAAATGCGAAGAAGTGTGTGGAGAGCTCTGTTGTTTAGAAATGGAGGAGTTGGAGGAGGCGGAGGGCACACACAGAGGGAGTAGAATAAGGGGGCGGCGCACAAGACGGGGGGATAGATATATGTATATGTAGAAATATGCACAGAGGGGGGGGGGGGGGGGGGCCTCCACACGGCGTCTCCGAGGACCGGGAGCGGGGGAAGAGTTCTGAAAATTGGTATTATTTGTTGTATGCAAAGAATCGATAAAAAACAGACGGGGGGCAAAAAGAAAAAAGTACAAAACGAGAAAGGGGCGGAGCGATAGAAAATGAGCAACTTGTAATAGAGATTTTGACTTCAAAATTACGAATCTCAGCCTCAAACCTTGATTTTCAAACTCAGCTTGTCAAGAGCTTCAAAATGAGTATAAACATGACTGGATTCGGAAAATTTTTGAATTTTCGTGATGAGATCCAAAATTTTGAGAAATTTCAAAAACTACCAAATATAGTCGTGTTTATACTCATTTTGAAGCTTCTAATAAGCCAAATCCATTTTTGCACCTTTCACAAGTCTGCGGACAAAACAATAGATTTTACGACAATTCGACTCACTAAAAGTCGGCTTGTACAGTACCCCAATCTCAATCTTTAAATCCTGTGGGACGCCACCTTCACTTTGCGAGCTACTACTATACTAGACACCACATAATAAGCAGTAATAAAACCACGAAATCCGGTGTCTCTTGTCTAGCCGAAAAGTAATATAACTAGGTGTATATAGTTGTAAGCCAATAATAACAACTTCAATTGGTAGTATATTGAAGGTTTAGTACAAATTTTGTGAGTGGGATTACTTTAGAAAAACGTTGGAAAATGAATTCGGCTTGTTGAAAGCTTCAAAATGAGTATAATCACGACTATTTTTGGAAATTTTTAAACTTCGAAAGAAATTTGGGTCCCACCACGAAAACGCAAAAATTTTTGATTCTAGTCATGATTATACTCATTTTGAAGCTCTTGACACGTTGAGCTCAAAAAACTATATGAAATCCTCAGTTTTGAAGCCCCAAATTTCTTATCTCAAGTTACAGGAAAAATTTTTTTTCTCGAAAAATGGGTCCCACCACGAAAACCAAAAATTCTCAATTCTAGGCATGATTATACTTATTCGAAAGCTCTTGACACGCTGAGTTCAAAAATTTACATTTCAACTCCAGACTCCCGATTTCGGAGGCTCAATTTGCAGTTATAAAAGACAATAGGCAACAGAAAAAGTTCTGGGAAAAGTGGCGGAAATCGAGTGGAGAGAGGAAAGTAAATGGATTGTTGGGGAGGAAGAAGAAGAGAAAGTGGGAATAGGCAGGTGAATGTGACACGTTAGGTGTGTGTGTACATACGTGTACATACACAAACACGATATTATATACTAGTTGAACTCCTGGAAAAATGAAAATGACGCGGAGAGTTTCAGGGGATTTTGATCTACCGTCACCATTTGACCAAAGTTATCTCAGTTCTTATAACAGATATCAAAAAATGGTCAACTAACAAATTGGTCCCCATATTGTCCCAAACATTTTATTAGTTGACAACTTTTTGGTATCTCTCACAGAAATCGAGATATTTTTTGGTCAAAGTGACGATAGAGCTAATTGCTCATCACAAGTTGAGAGCTTCCACTAGTTATTGGTGAGGATGATGCATGAAGACACGTCGGCCCGATTGGGACAGGTGTGGAAACAATGGTTGATCAAACATGAATGACCTGGTTAGAGGAGGGAAAATTGAAAAAGGGGGAGGGATTGTAGGGGATGTGGTTATGTGTGTGTGGCACGTGTTTGGATAGGTGTTAGTTATGCAGAGAAGAGAGAGAGAGAGGAAGATGGCTGGTTTCTAGGTGTAGGATCTTAGAATCTCAGGATCCAAAGAATCTAAGAATCCTGGAGAGTCTCGGAACATCAGAATCCTTCAAATGTATAATACCTCAGAATCTCAGACTCCTTCAGAACCTCAAAAACCAGAATCTCAGAATCATGAAACCCTGGAGAATCCTAGAATCCTAGAACCTCGGAATCTGAGAATCACAAAATCGCAGAATTTTGAAATTCTGGAGGATTCTGAGAACCTGAGAATCTCAGAATCTCAGAATCCAAGAATCTTATAATCCCTTAGAATCGCAGAATCCAGAATCTCTGAATCTCTGAATCCTTCAGAATCTGAGAACCTCAGAATCTTAGGATCTCAGAATCCATCAGAAATTCAGAATTCATCAGAATTTATTCGAATACCAGAGATTCAGAATCCTTCAGAATCTCGGATCCTTCAGAATCTTAGATACTGAATATCAGAATCTTTAGAAAATCGTTACCCGATATCAGGAAATTCTCGAGATTCTGAAACGCCGGAAAAACTTGAAAATCGAAGAGTCTCAAAACTTCAAAAATTTAAGTTCTCAGATGCTCTTGAAAACGGTTCCAAATATTGATAATTCATATTCTTGTCAATCCGAAGAATCTGTAATCGTCGGAATCTCGGATTTTCGAAAACTAGAAGAATCTCAGAATCCTCAGAGTCCCTAGATTCCGGAATCCAGAAATTACAAAATATTGGAAACCTAAAAAATCAAGAGTCCCAGGGTCCCAGAGAAATTCTGAATCTCAGAATCCTTCAGAAACCCAGAATCTCATTGTCTGAATTTCAGAACCTCAGAATCTCGGAATCTAAAATATCAAAATCTCGAAATTTCAGAATCTTCAAATTCTAGATGCCGGCAAAAGTTATTAATGAAGAAATAGTGGCAAAACAAAGAGGTCGGCTGAAATTGGATCGAAAACCGTAGAGCTTTCACAGCTGACTACAGATGACTACAGATGACCATAGAAACCGTCATATTCAGTTCAAAACTTGCCCTCAAAGTTCAAGTTTCGGCCCAAACCCAATCACTCCGCACTGGTTGATGTAAAGATGTCTCTAAACCAAAATAACCTCCCGACCGCACTCACACCACTACTACCAGCACTTCCATTAGTAGACCCTCTCGCTTGTTCCGCCCCTCTCTTCATACATATTCCATACAAACACACGACACACAGTTGAATGAACAAGAGAGAGGCATCCCCCTCTCTCTAGGAAAAACCTGAATAGGTACCCAAACAGGCAACGGGAAGGGGGGACTCAATTATGGTTGTTGAAGAGAGAGTGGAGGTGACCCCCAATATTGTTGTGTGTGAAAAGTGGACGGATATATAAAAGAGGGGGGGGGGGGGCAAGTGTGGAAAAGGACAGCCCCCGGGATTCATAATTGCTCTTCTCTTGGTTGGGGAAGTTTTGGGAGGAGATACAGTTCGCCCGCGCTAATTGAGTGCCTGTGATGATGGACCGCGAATGAGGAAATGAACTTTGGTTTTGGGTAATGGGTTCGTCAGGTTTCGATGAGAGGACAGTTTCGAGAGGATAGCAGTGGATTAATTGGGATTTAGATTGGTTGGGGAATGTGGTAGTGAAAATGAGGGGAAAAATTGGTGATGAGTGAAAAAGGTCGAAGGAAATATCAACGAGTACCGGAGGGGTCTTGGCTGGGGGTAGAATGAAGAATCTAGATTCGAAAGCTTGGATTTCTGAGTGTTTTTAGAGCAAAGAGTATAGAAAATCGCAATGATTCTAGAACAAATAGGATCAACAAAGGCGGAGATTCCGAACAACATGGAAATTTAGACGATTTTGAGGATTCTGAGGATTGTGAAGATTCTGGTTTTTAGAATCAGGAAGGTTCTATATTCTAAAGGTTTTTTGGAAGTTTCGAGATTCCGAAATGTCTAGACACCGGGTTATAGAAGGTTTAGGATTCCGAGGATTCTGAAAGGTTCAAATTCAAAAGATTTTCAGAATCCAGCAAAAATCGAGTTTCCAAAGGTTCTCAAGATTCCAGATTCTAAGATTCTGAGATTCTGAAAGATTATAAGTTTTCGAGATTATGAAGGATTCATAGATTCTGAGATTCTGAGGAAAGGGAGAAAACTGAAAATTTTCGGAAATTTGAAACAGAAATCTGCAAAATATCTGTTTCAGGGGAACTTAGGAGTCTCAGAATCTCAGAATCTTTCAGAATCTCAGATTTTGTGATTCTGAGATTCTTCCAGATTACAGCTTTTCAAAATTCTTAGATTTTCAGATTTTGAATTTTGAAGGATTCTGAAAGATTCTAGGGTTCCCCGATTCTCGAAATTTTCTATATTTTGAAAATCTGGATTCTGAGATTCTGTGACTCCAGAAACTCCAAAGAATCTGAATTTCTAAAAATGACCTCAAAAACAATCTAAGGCTCAGAAACTGCTCAAAAACTCTAGAACCCAGTAGTTTCCAAGTCAATAACTCAGGTCTAAAGAATCTAAAATCCTCGCAAAAAAAATAGTTCCAAACTTATTAGTCGATCTACATATTCTCACCGAATGAAATGAACATCCTTCTCCACACCCCACCAACATACGAAACGTACCCAAGTACTACTAATAGACAATAAAACTTCATTCCTCCTCTTCTCATTCTCCGAAAGAGAAAAAGAGAAAGAGAATATGAATAAATATGAATCGGAGAGAAGGATCGTTGTCTCATAAAAACTTTTGATCCACCTCCCTCGGATTTCATATTCAATTGGTGAGAGAGAAGAGACGCAGACAGTCAGAAGGAAGAAGGGTAGTTGTTGGAAAAGAGATAATGATGATGATGATGATGATAGAAATGAAATGTAGGAAACTAGATTCGTTTTCGCCACACCATCACCACATGATGATTTCGAAAGGAATCGACAGACAGGAGAGAGAGAGAGAGAGAGAGAGAGAGAGGCGCAGAGAGGCAGAGATTTCGAATTGTTATTATGATGGGAATGGTTATGTGTGTGTATACATGCAACTAGGTGTGCTGGCTGGAATTCAGAGAGGATTAGGGTATTACCGTATTACCCGCGGGGGAACTGGTCACGGTTTTAGTGGGTAGGGGTTTAGTGAAGGATCATAGGCAACGATTTGATGTGGAAGCTTCAGAACCAGGAGGCCTGAATTGTGTGGGATTCGAGGAGTAGATATCTGAGAATTTGAGAATTCCTGAAACCCTGTATTCATCTGAATCTTAGATTCTCAGAATTTCAGAATCCTAAAATCTCAAAATCTCAGAATCCATCAGAATCCCTGAATTCATCTGAATCTTTTGATCCATGAGAATCCCAGAACCTTCAAAATCTCAGAGTCTCAGAATGTCAGAATCTCCGCATCCTCAGAATCCCAGAATCTCGGGAATTTAGAATCTCAAAATCTCAGTATTCATCAGAATCTCTGAATCCTACAGAACCTCAGAATCGTAGAACCTATCAGAATCTGAGAATTTGAGAATCTCAACATCTCAAAATCTCAGAATACCAGAATCCTTCCTTCAGAAATCCTGTTCTTCAGAATCCTTCAGGATCTCAGAATCTGCAAAAATCGATTCGCTCTCCAGCACACCCATGAATTTACAGTGAAAAAATCCACGTCATCTGAATTTCCATCAGAATTCGAAATCGATTTCGATCGAGTGTTCGTCGAAAAGTGTCCTCTAATTCTCAAACAGAAATCGGGAATAGTTTGACATGAATTTGAAAAAAAAACAGGAGGAATGAGAGAAACAGATTAAACCTCTAGTCACTGACACACATGAGAAACAGGCATCACTTTTAAAAAAAACTTTGTAACGTTATAAAATAATTTTCAAAAATCATTCAAAAAACTACCGTAATCTCCATAAAACTCTCTTCAAATTGGTCTAGTTTTCAACAAAATCGGTTGACAGATTCTTGAGATACAGGTCTTCGAAAATCAACAGATCTTCAAGAGAAAGTTTTGCTCAGCTGTCGGTGAGCAATCATTCATAAGAAAATCTCAAAATTTCCAAAACAAGGGAACATGTTTGGATTATGTGCACTTTTCTTGGAGCAGTTTTTGGAGCAATTAGAGGTTCAAAAGAGTACAAAAGGATTATGGAAGGATTTTCTAGTCCTAATTTCAAACTTTTGAATTCTGGATTTCTCAAATTTTGAATTCCCGCGAAAACCAGCCAAGACTTGCTATACGATTTGCAAACGAAAAAAAGACGTCCATTAGAGTTCCCTCTAAAAATCTCCAAGGACTACCAAAGCGGAGACATTGGTATCCAAGAGCAACTCCCCGATTTCGAAAACTTGAAACATTGAGGACTCTGTGGACCACAGTGACACGTAGATTGACATATTCCACACGAAATCGGCGGCAGAGGAATAGGAAAAGTCAAGGAGAGAGAAGGTTACATACATATGTTCGTTGCCGCCGTGCGTCTCACTATGGAAACAAGTGGGAAGGGGGAGGGAGACGCAGCAAGTTTGGAGAAACGGAGAATTCAGATGACGTTCCGGGGGAGGAGGTAGTGTTGAAGGAAAGGGAAAAAGTTGGAAGAAAAGAAAGTCCTCTTGGTGAGTCGAGTGTTTTGGAATCTCCAACGTTGAAGGAGGACGTTTGGGATTCTGAAAAATTGATACAGTTGGATTCAGGAGAATTGAATTCAAGGATAGACAGATGTAAGAGTAACAGAGAAGCAGAGAGAAATTGAAGAGAAAAATGTCAGGGTGATTTAAAATCCCAAAAAAATTGGAGACTTTCATTGGTACCTAAGACTTGATCAGAATAATCAGGATGGCTGGAACAAAAGTCGTTGCTGACCTAGAATCCGACAACTCGGCCATCATGGCATCTAGCCATCAAAATCTAAGTAACAGCACTTTAAAGGAGCATGAGAACAGCACGTTAAAGCTTCAATTCTTTCGAAAGATTTCCAGACTTTTTTTGGGGGAAACCGACGAAATGTGGACCTTAAGTTTGACCCCCAGAGTTGTCGGATCCTAGGCCACCCCAGACAATTTTAGACTATTTTAGCCTTGCTGAAAAAGACGCTTCCATTCAGAAAAAATGTTTCGGTCAGAAATGGGTCAAATTTTTTTGAACGTTTTCCAGACTTTTTTGGTCGGAAATCGATGAAAATCTCGAAAACAAGTTCGACGGTATTCGGCTTTTGGAACTTGTGTGAATGTCTTGAATCCACGTCTCCAGATTCTTCTTTCTTTAGATGGGAAAATGGGTCCCTCTCTCTAGTACAGTATCCCTTGTGGTCCCTTTCAGCAAGAATACCTCAGCTTCTGTCAAAAATGGCAAAAAGTTGTCAACTAACAAACTCTTTTCCATAATGTCTTCAACATTTTTGTAGTTGACCACTTTTTGATGCCTGCTACAGAAAGAAAGATAAATTTGGTCAAAGTGAGCCCGTCGGAGCGTTACCATACCAACCGACGTACAGACTGGAGACCCCCCAAACCAAAAACGGAACACCACCCAGTCTACTAACCAGGGCTCCTCTGCGGGTTATGTGCTTGTGCAGCATGACTTCAAAAGGCACCCCCCCCCCCCTTTTTCTCTCTGCCGCCAAAACCGAAAACCGAAATGAACATAATCAAGACGTGGGATAACTGGGATAGAGAGAGAGAGAGAGGGAGAGGCTTGGAGTCAGAAGACGACGGCTGTGTATTGTGGACGGCTTCGACCCGGGGGGTCAGTATGGGTTGGGGAGGAAATAAGAAAGAGACGGAGGGGGGATATAGACAGTGGAGAGAGAGAGAGACCAATTAGTATGTCAAGAAGGGGACCTCGGAGGGGGAAGAAGAAAATGGAATAAGAAATGGCTGTGTGGAAGTAAGTGAGTGATGAAAGAATGTGGACGAGGAACAGGGAAGAGTTTTTGAAATTTCTGCGGAATTTTAGAATTTCAGAATCTGAGATTCTGAGAATCCGAGAATCCGAGAATCTGCTACTCTAAGAGTTTCTGAGATTCTGAGAATCTCAGAATCTCATGATCTTAGAATCGCAGAGTCTCTCAGAATAAAGATTTTCAAAATCTGGAGAACTTTAAGGGTCGGTGAATTTCAGCATTTCTCAGAATCATTCAGAATCTTAAATCTCAGAATCCCAGAATTCCAGAATCGCAGAACCTCGCAGGATCCTTCAGAATCTTTCATATTCTCTCAGAATCTCTCGGAATTTCTCACGCAGGATCCTTCAGAATCTCAGAATCTTGGAATATCAGAATCTCAGAATTCCAGAATATCAGAATCGCAGAACCTCAGAATCCTTGAGAATCACAGGATTTCAGAATCTCAGAACTTCAAAATCTCAGAATCTCAGAATACTTGAAAATCTCAGAATCTCCCTTGGTTAAATTTTTGAGGGATTCTTAAAATCTTCAGAATTTGAAATTTTCAGAATCCTCGAAATTTTCAATAACCCGGCGTCTAGAATTTTCAGAAACTGGAGACTTTCAAGAATCTCAGAACCTCAGAATTCATCAGAATCTCAGAATCCTTCAGAATCTCAGAATCCTTCAGAATCTCAGAAAATCAGAATCTCAAAAATTTGAACTTCCGAGATCAAGACCTTCATTCCTGCATGCATTCGTGCAGGCTCCGCCCACCTTCACCAATCTCTTCAAATCCTTCACCACCCGGCCCACAACCTACACCCCATTTCATTCCCCAACAGGTGTTCTTCTTCAGCTTCTAATGGGTCGAAAAACATAAAATCAAAAAGGAAGCGAAGCCTAAATGCAGAAGCAGGTGGACATCGAGACGGAGACTTATCAATCAAAATGAAATGGTGGTTTGGAAGAAGAAGAAGAAGAAGAAGAAGAAGCGACGACGCTTAGGAATCGTTTTTTCTTCTAGAAAGAACATGGGCAGAAGGTGGATATCTAATTGTTCCGGTTTACTGGAGATTTGAGGGGGCGGGGCGATGAGATGAGAAGAACAGAGAGAAGGCAATATGGACAAGGAGAATTGCCCAAGGATTCTTTCTGGATTTTGGAGAGGTAATAAGGGAAGACAGCCTAGACTAATCATGGATGCCTACTTTGTCGGAGGAGTCAGAAGGCGGGGCTTAAATCAGAAACAGTGTGTGACATGACATTCGAAAAATTTCGAAAATTTTTTTGAAAGTTGTTCGAAAATTTTTTGCGAAATCGATCAAATTTGGGAAAGAAGTTTTTGAAATCTTTTTGAAAAAAAAATGTACGAAATTTTTCGAAAAGTTGTGTCGTTCGAAAGTTCGTTTCGAAGAATTTTCGACTTTCCGTGAAATTGAGCGCAGTGCGTTATTTCGGAGTGTTGTAGTCTGCTTGGCAGTACTGTAAATTTAAAGGCGCGTTTTTTTTTCTTGAAGTTTCGTTTTTTCTCCGAAAAAATTTTCGAAAAAAGAACCTTTTTTTTAAACGTCGTCGAAAATCAATGCTCAGAAGGGAAGGTTTTGAGACGGATAGAAATTGGAATCTGTGGAAATCTTTTTTACTTCCGAAATTGTAACGCTACAATACTGCCATTCAAAAAAAGCCTGCAAAAGGGGCGTGGCCAATTTTCAAAGAATTTTTTCAGATGATGTTCAATAATTCAATCTTTGGATCCATTCTTGAGACAGGTAAATTTTCAACATAATGTCAAAACATAAGTATCTGATGTAGTTTTTTACGGGCTTTCAAACGAGCTAAAAATCTATATTGTAGCGTTGAAACTGAACAAGTGACACAGGAGTTTGTCTGGAATGTCTTGCACCCATTTTTTCAAAGCGATATTTCGGAGGTTATAAGATTTGGATTTCTTAGGAAGTTCGACATCTGATGTAACTTTTTATGGGCTTTCAGGTGAGCTAACAATCAACTCTGAGACTCTAAAACTGTCGGAAAATCATGCGATTTTCCGAATTGACCCAAAAGAAGGCTCCTCTCTGCAGTCCAACACGGGAGAACCTCTAGAATCTCATGACGCCCTAGAGCATAAAATTCCTGGAAATCCTGATACTAGAGGTGTGTTTTCCTCCATCTCCATTCAAAAATGCGCTGCGAACAAAACAAGAACCTAATGAGAATTCAGTGTGTGCTCTCGTTTCCGTGTCCCACTTCCCTTCCAGGAGTCGTTGCTGTCTCTGACACACAAGGGAAGGGGGAGGGGCCTAGTCCCTTTATCCATTATTCAGTGCTCTCTAGAGGCGTGTGTGTGTGTGTTTTCTTTTTGCCCCCACTATTCACTTGTTGGTGGGAGGGGTTGCTCATCTTATTCGCTTGACTTGACTTGTGTGACTCGAACAAGGCGGAGCAACAATGTCGAGAGACCGCCGGAAGGAGACAGAGAGAGGGAGAGACAATGAGAGGGAGAGGTTTTCGTCTCGTTTTGTATACTAATTAACTTATTGTTATCCTGCCCCGGATCAGTTTTGTGGGACAAAATGGGGATGAATGGGCTTACGGGAAAGGGTTGGCTTTCGGTATTAGCGGGCATCTGGACAAACCGATGGACAAGAAAAATACGAATGTCGCTTGAATTTGAACAAAGTGTGTGTGAGTGTGTCTGAGAAATCGAAAAGTGAAGGAGGAAGGTAGATAAAAATTATGGAGAAAACTGAGATACCTACATTACCTTTCAATAAGATTTACAATTTGGCCATTTTCAGTGCAAATAGGCCACCTTTGAGCATTTGAAAAAGTATGTTCCAATTGTCCGATTTTCATAAAACTTGCTGAATGTATTAAACAACTCTAGATCTACATTTTTGTAGTTGACAATTTTTTACGAAAATTGCTGTGAAGTGAGTTACATTGCATTTAAGATCATTGGTCTGAAAGAGTTCGAAATTTACGCGGAAATGTACAACGTTTTGATGTCGCGTGACTGTACGCGACGTATCTCACTTCACAGCAATTTTTGTAAAAAGTTGTCAACTACAAAAATGAAAATCTAAAATTGTTTAATACATCTAGCAAGTTTTATGAAAATCGGATGATTGGAACATACTTTTTCAACTGCTCAAAGTTGACTTATTTTGCACTGAAAACGGTACTGTATGTAATTAAGTGTGTCGTCATTTTTCAAACTTTTTGTCATGTGTGAAAAAAAATTCTTGAAAAATGGCGTCGTTGAGACGAAATCACCGTAAAACCAAGTTGGACAGGTAAATTGGGGGCAAAAGTACAGTGAGCCTGAGCTAAAAGAAATCTCTAATTTTCTGGAAAATCTCAAATTATTCCCGGTTTTCTAAATTTCTTTATCGAAATTCCAAAAGTTCCCAGAAACTCGAACGAGGCCTGTTTCGCAAGGCCTAACATTCGAAAAAAAAATGTTGTCTCAAAAATTCCAAAATGAAATGGAAAATGGAACTCTGACTGTGCATGATCAATGATGATGATGAAAAATTTGCATAGCTATGAATAAATTTGTATGTATTCCATACGGTTTTTTTGGAGAGAGAGAGAGAGAGAGAGAGAGAGAGAGAGAGAGAGAGAGAGAGAGAGAGAGAGAGAGAGAGAGAGAGAGAGAGAGAGAGAGAGAGAGAGAGAGAGAGAGAGAGAGAGAGAGAGAGAG